>VZSR01001479.1:25694283-25811271 GCA_013398615.1 Brachypodius melanocephalos | reverse complement strand
AATATTTTAAGATACAAATAAAAGTATTATTTTTATCGAATAATAATGTAATGGAGAAAAATTTAGTTAGATTGTTGCCAACTTTCATTATCAGTCTCCCCACAATCTCATTAGTTTCAAGGGAGAAAAAGCAGTTTACTAACAAATAGCGTGCCTAGGAATACCTGCATGTTCTTTAACTCTGTGTTTGAGGCAATATTCTTTGTCTTGCAAGTGGAGAATAAAGGATTAAAAAGTTCTTTATAAGTATACACAGTAGATAAATATATTTGAGGGTTTTGAGAGTGAAATTCTTGCAGGTACTAATTAGGTCTACTTTAAAATGATTCAGTATATTGTACGTCAACATTTCTGAGAATCAAGGAATAGATACACACTGATAGTAACTGTTTTCTCTTTTTTCTTTCTCCTTTATGGCTCTCCAGAGAAGTAGACCTCTACACAGGCTACACAACCAGAAATATCCTGTGCATGCCTATTGTAAGCCGAGGAAGTGTAATAGGTGTTGTGCAGATGGTGAACAAAATAAGTGGAAGTGCCTTCTCTAAAACCGATGAGAACAACTTTAAAATGTTTGCAGTCTTTTGTGCTTTAGCCTTACACTGTGCTAATGTAAGTTTTGTTTACAGTTTTGTAAGTTATAATGAGAATACTTAAGTATTTTGATGTTACAGATTATTAAAATGATTTGTAAGTCTGTTTCAGTGAATTAACATTGTATTCCTTGGTGAATAATTCTGTTTTAAGAGGATGATAGGGATTTTATTTGCAATAACCATTTTCTGGATATATCAATTTTGTGTAGCTAAACTGAGAGAGCAAGCTCTGAAATGTGAATGATATCTGGCTTCCCTTTTCCACTAAAAAGTACTCTTATTTACTTTTGTAAATTCAGATTACATTTTACAAATTTAATTGGGGAATGGAGATATGCTATATATTATCTCAATTTCATATTATTAGTATTCAAAGATGAATTTTTACACTTATATGCTGTGGTATATATTTATAGTTATCCGTGCTTCTAGATAAGAGTGGGTAGCTATTTTTGTTCTCAAACCCTTTATCATCTCAAAATTTATTGTGCCTGTAGAAAACATAAGCAGTGTAATGATTATTACTATTTAAGTATATAAATTCAACAAATTCATTAAAAATGCAATGCAGAGGAACTGAGCTATATTAATGGGAGATATGATAAAATGCAGTGCCAGTTAAGCCTGGTGATTTACATTAAATAATTTTACCAATATCCTCCCAGTGATACGCTGGGGTAGCAAATTTTATTGCCAGGTATCTCAAGTTGTTTCACTTGGGTCAAGGCGAGTAGAATGGGCAGCATATAAATTACACTTGGGCTATGCACACTCAGTTGTGTGTGAGATCACTACTTATAGATGGATTGTTTAACTAGTACGTTATGTCCTCACTTGTTTGCAAACCATGCCCTGTCTGAACCTCTCAGTAATTGACTGTACTTACTTTTCATACTGAATAGTAATATAGATATGATGAACATCCCACATACTTTTTACTGTGCATAGATAGCAGTAATTTGTACCAATTAATAGAATTCATACAGTGGCAGAAAATGTGAATTGTGTCCTGTTATAGGTTTTCTGTCTGTTAGAATTTTGCAAGGGACTTAGCTCTGGTTTTGACTCCTGAGCTTGGATTGTTTTTCCTGCAGTTACAAGTCAGCTGATCCTTAGATATTTACCCGAGTGAGTAGATGAAGAAGAATGTGATAGAAGGCCTGGTTTCCCAGAAGTACTGAATTTGGTGTAGTCCGTCGCTCTTCTAATGTGTGAAGTTGTACAGCTGAAAGCACTATCATTTCTGCAGATGTGTATTGTAATAATCACTGCTTGAATACAGGAAGTAATTCTTTTTCTTTATCAAAATTCCACATTCATGCATGTTTGCTCTTTCAGATGTACCACAGAATTCGTCATTCAGAGTGTATTTACCGTGTAACGATGGAGAAGCTGTCCTACCATAGTGTTTGTACAGCAGAAGAGTGGCAAAACCTCATGCACTGTACACTGCCTCCACATATTTATAAAGAAATTGAGCTGTAAGTATTTTTATAAGGTAGCAGCAGTTGTATATAGCCTGTTAATTCTTTTTTTCTTATCTGTAGGGGAGGTTTTTTAGGAAGCACTTTTATTACTGAACTACAACAATATCATGGTGGTTTTATCTCTGGCTTTCTTACACTTAGCAATTCTTAATGACCCGTGAACAAAATGTATCCATCATAGATATAAAATTAAACTACTCAGATTTTTTTTCCACAGGCATGGGTAGATACAGTAGTTTCTTTAAGCATTAGTTTTTACGTAGGATTTGTAAAGATGAGCTTTCATTCTTATAGTTTTTACCTTGGATTTGTAGAGATGAGCTTTCATTCTTATAGTCCCAAATCACTGTCAGCTCAGAGCTGGAGAGGAAGCCAAGCTTGGAACACCAGTTTAAAACCAAATGCATGATCTCATCCCCATGGATATGCTTTAGAATTAAAAATATATCTCCCAGCTCATTCCTGGGGTTTTCTGGGTTGTGTGTGTTCTTTAGTTTTGGTTTTGGGGTGTGTGTGTAGGGGACATTTGGTTTTTTTGTGAGTTTTGAGTATGGGTATTGTGTGTGTTGTACATTTGCTTGTTCTTATTGAAGAAGGGGAAAATGAAAATTCAGGGTTACAAATCCAAGGTGCTAGGGGGTAGAGTTGCAGCCTACCTTTGGAGGAGAACTTCCCATCCAGCCTTTTAGGCTTTCTCTGACACAATTTAGTTATTTTTCAGCTGCTGCATGCTGAAGATAAACCTCTATCTATATTTTATTGGCCAGTCTCCACTCAACACTAACAGTGGGAGCCATCACATTTTTAAGTCACTCTTTTTGGTCCCGGACAATAAATTCTACTCTAGTAACCAGGTGCCTAAAATCAGCAACTGAGTCGCAAAATCTAAGTTGTCTTTTTAAACCTCATCTCCAGAGCTCGCTCACTTCTGTTTGACACTGAGCATTGTATCTGTGAGGATGTGAAAGCCTGTGCTTAACAGGGACTGCTTATAGTTAAAGTTCATTACATGCTGAAGTGATTTGCTTGAATGCCAGAGCATTAACAGCTTGCAGGATTACACCCTAATGGAAGCTTATTCTTTGCAATACAATTTCGTGTGCTTTGTTAGGTGATATTATATAACCCACCTCCTCAGCAGAAATGAATTTTACTTGCAAAGATGACAGGTTTCATTCTAAATTATATTAGCATCCTTTAGTTCAAGCAGAATACATTTAACCATTTTCCAAGCAATTCAGCTACCTTCAGTCCTCTCACAGCTGCTGTGCTGTTCAGTGTGCCAAGCAGTTAAGGTTCCATGGAGAAATAGTAGAGGACTTTCAGCACAGAAACTGCAGGGAGAGGGTTAATTAATAATTGAAGGAAAAACAGCTTTAATGTCCTGGGTCCCTGAAATTAGGCATCAGTATTGTTATCAGGGGAGGGGAGAAGTCTCCAGGTAATGAAACATTTAAAATATGGTATTAAATGTTGAATTCTTGAAGTTTTGGCTTGATTTCTCTTAGCCAGTAAAAACTGATTTTTTTTTCCTCCTATCAAAATTAGAGTAAGTCTAATGCAATTTATGAAAGAAATTATATTAAAAAAAGCCAGTAAATATATCATTAGAGACATCATCTTTACTATTCCTAGGAAGAAATTCCTGAATATTTTAGGAATGCCTGTCAACTTCTCATTGTCCTGGAGATAATTTTTGCCTATTACTTCATCTGTGGATCCTTAGATAAAAATACCTGTTTCTGTTAAGTAAACAAAGTCAAAGGCTAACTGTTGGACTCGGTCATAAGGGTCTTTTCCAACATAAATTACTAAATGATGGTATGAAACTATGAGCATAGTTCCATTGACCTTAGCAGAAATACATAACTTGACATTACTGAAAAATACAGCCTGTAAATTCTGCTTTCTGTGTGTATTCAGAAAGAGGTGAATCTTGCTGGCTATACATTTCCTAGTAATTTTCACCTTTTTTAGTAAAAATGAAAAGGTATTTGTCTTTTCTAAATTGAAACTTTCTTCTTAGATACCATTTTGATATAAGTCCATATGAAGATGTTTGGCCTGCCATTTTTGTCTACATGGTTCACCAGTCCTGTGGGACAGCCTGGTACGAAGTATATTATTTCTTTGTTTAATTGTTAAGCCTGTGTTTACTTACTTATAATGCTTGAGATAATTTCTTCCTAATTCAAGGTCTATTTTCTTTGATTTTTATTTACTATGTTTGGTCTATACAGGACTGTAATAAACAGTCTGGATTTCTTGTCCCACTTTCTTGGTCCTTCGTTAATGAAATCTGGGAACAGTGAGGTTAAAGGACTCATGATATCATCTTAACAGTTGTCCTTTCAATATACAGAAAAATTGTTTGATTCTGAGATGAGTTTTCTTTTCAGACAGAAGATGGTAAAGACATACAAAGCACTCTTTCCAAAAAGGAGAGAAGGTGTATGAAAAGTGATTTTTCAGATATATAGTTTTTGGAATGAATAATGTATATGATAAAAGTAAACCAAGATCACATCTTATCTTGCTAAATGCATCATTTATTTGCACAGTTGTGCATTAATTATGGAAGTGAATTATTTTCAAATTAAATGCTTCACTTGTTGTCCTTTTTCTCAGTGTTCCTTATTACAAAGATCAGTCGTTGAGTAGATATGGCCCTTTTTCTCAGTGTTCCTTATTACAAAGATCAGTAGTTGAGTAGGTATGGCCCATTGCTAAAAGAAAGGAGCTGTTACAAATTATGGGAAAAAACCCTACAGATGGTCAATTGAAAGGAGAAGTGTATCCCTACAAAAGGGAGCAACATTTGGGAAATGTTTGCTGCTGTTTCATTTTATTTTGCTAACTGAATGAATGCCCTCAAAGCCTGCAGTCAAACTGGAGGGTCTTTCCCAGTCTTCCTCAATGCTGCAAAGTGGGTGACTCTTCTGAACACAGTTCTCTACGGCTCAGTGTAGTTGGCTTGTTTCCATTCCAACCTGAATGCAGGGCTGGAGTTGGTATTTTCAGTCAGGTTCTGTTGTTTTCTCTCTCTGATTCCCAGTCTCTTCCTTTCAACATGTGGCTTTCATGAGAAAGAATTGATATCTACTTGATGTTTTTCAAATGAGCCTCAGCTTTCACATATAAAATTAGGGAAACGACAGAGAGGAAAATGTTTGAAAAGGAGACTGTTGGAAGAGGTCTTGTATTTAATTTTTGGAAGAATGAAGCTTCTCAAACCTTTGAAACAAAACCAAAAATTTTAGGAATAAAATTTGATTTTAATATATTGAGGAATAAGGTTGTGCCTTAAAGTATTTACCTATGTAATGTATAATTGTCCTGTCCAGGGAGGATTTCAGGGGCAAGTCTATCATACTCACTACATTTTCTCTTCTGAGGAAATAATATTTTAGTGCTTTAATCATGTATGCAAAATACAACAGTGGACGAAGTACTGGTGTTCCATGTTGAGGAAAAGCATGTAATGATTTTTCCTTTGGCTATAATTGTACTATTGTGTAATAACAATTGAGTTGAGATTGGATGTAGATTGAAGCGACTATTGTGATATTCGGAACTATGATGTACTACTTTAAACAATAGTTCTATCATTGTCTGATTTTCTAGAATTAAAAAAGAAAACAAAATTTATTGAAAAATATGCATCTAGTTGTCCTAATGTCAGAGTAAGGCTGAGAATAATTATTATGTTGCTCAGCACACAACTGTATTTCTGCCTGTTTCCATGAAGTAGATGTGTCTACATTTTTACACATAGATCAGAGACATTCAGCTTTTTTTTCTCACCCCACAAGTACTGCAAAACCAGAACATTAGTACCAGTTTCCTGGTATACCCAATAAATTTTTAAAACGTGGAACTTAGTCAAATTGCCGTAACAGGGGAAGAAATGGAATAAAGGAAAACCTCCTTTTTATGAGGGAAAAAGTAATTGATTTAGCACTTAACAAAATACTGTTTGGTGAGAAGTAAAGAAACTGGGAGATGCAAATTTCTGTTCTGGAAGAAAAAATGTACAAGTATTGGAAAAATAAAATCTTCGGCTTCTCACAGTATGGAGCATCTTTCTTTAAACAGGTTAATTTTTTCTGGCTTCTTTGCCTAAAAAACCCCGGGATTTTTTTTTTGCTTTGTTCACAAATCATGTTTTCAAATTGTCCATTAGATGCTATATTTCAAGTTGAACAAGCAATTGAAAGAAATTACTTGAAGTTTCTGGGAGCAGGGAAGGTCATGCAATTGACTGAGCTGGGTAGTATGACTTATGTTCCCAAATTTAACAGATTAAGCTGAGAGCATTGTCAGGCATCCATGCTCCTCTGTCCTTGCCAAACTCTAGTGACTTTTCATGTCATTCAATGAGTCATCCACAATGAGAGTCAATCCTAGCAAAAAGGGTAAATCAAAGGCTATCTTTTTTCCTCTGCTGGTTGTTTTTCCTGTTCTTGTTTCTTGTCTCTGACCAAATTATATTCTGCCTAGCTTTGAACTTGAGAAGCTGTGCCGATTTACTATGTCTGTAAAGAAGAACTATCGCCGCGTGCCCTACCACAACTGGAAGCATGCAGTTACCGTTGCACACTGCATGTATGCCATACTCCAGAACAACCAGGGGCTTTTCACTGATCTGGAGGTAGGTGACATGATGGTAACAGTTACCACACCTCATCAGAGCTGTCAGCTGTTGTACAAGTACATTTTCTGTGCTAGATGTTTTTTGTCAGCTTGTGCAGTGTGTATGTAAAGGTCTTCATGGAAGAACGTGTGTGAGTAAAGAGTTTGGAGGAGGATTACTCAGGTTCCTAATTCTAGTCATGTTTTTCAGCACTGCCCCTTAAAAAGCAGTGGTAGATTTACTATAAATATGTTTCTAAGTTTTGGGGTTCTCCTTGCTCATTTACAATCACAGTCTTTATTTATTTAAGTCTTTTATTATTTACTGTCAGATCTGTTGTGAGGGAGGGGAACACCCTGGATCTTGAATCCTGTGGGGTCTGGGAGATCCTGAGTAGGAGGAAAAGGGTTGTGGAGATGGCTGACATGTGTGAGTAAAGGAGAGGAGCCAAACTTTAAACTGGTCACTAAGTGAAAAAGATAACTAGTAAAATGGAAGGCTTAGAACATTAATACACAGTATGGAAAACTGTCACTATTTTTCTTCTGAATTATGGTAGGTATAACAGGGAGTGCTGTCTCTTATTAATGTTACGTGAACCTTCTGACTTGGAGAACCAGTTTTTGGTTGTGTATAACTCTGCTAAATATTATCCATTTGGGCTGTAATTTTCCAGGCTCTGTCAGTTTCCTCAAGGTGATTCATTTGGGGAAATATCAGGCACAATTGTTTGGCTCTTTGAAAGAGACATGCTACTAGGAATCAAAGTTTTGTTCAGTGTATAAGAGTAAAATGAAACTTGGTGAACTTTCATTTGAAAAGGTCTAGTTTATCCTGCTGTAAAGCAGAGGCTTGAAAATTGACACTGAAATGCAAAAGTGGCATATGCCAGGCATATGTTGAAATTTGGCCAAGCTATACAAGTTTGAAAAAAAAAAACCAGTATTACTTTAACAACAAAAATCTGTGGAGTACAGCCTCAGAATTTTTAAAGCTCTAGTAACATTCAGTACTAACCAAGTAGTAAGCCTTATCTCTTTGGAGATGCATAGTAGGGAAGAAAGAGCAAAACAGACAGCTGTTAAGAGGGATGGAAAGAGTCTTTTTTCCCTGTAAACTCCATCTGTTTGGGTGCCTTATCCCAGTCTATGTTCCAGCTCTTTTCAACAGTCTCCTTTCTTGATACTGGAGATGAATCCAAGAAGAATACAGGAAACTGCTGAAAGAAAGTTTGGTGATCTAGGGATGGGCTGGCCTCAGGTGAGGGATGCTGACATGAACCCCAATAGATTTAGAGATGGGAGGAGAAGTATAAAACACTGTAAAGGAGACACTGATCTGGAGAAAAATAGAGAAAAATGCAGTGATCTAAGGGATCCAAGTAGGGACAATAGGTACAAGGTCAAGAGCACTGCTCTTAGGCATTGTATAACCCTGAAGGACTGAGACAAGAATGACTTCCTGTGACATGGAGACTAGGACAAGCTGTTACTGCACGACTTCAAGTGATAGAGATGTGTGTTGTGCTCCTGAGGGTTCCACCTCTGCTGAGCATCTGTGTGGACACACGCTGCTTCATCACCCGCGTTTTTAAAACACTTTTAAAAAATGCACTTCACAAGATGCAATATTGAAAAGACTTAATTCAAAATAGAAGTGAATGTCTCAAAATCAGAAATACAGTTAGCATTGCTACAGCCTTATTTCTGCACATGGTGTATTTGTGATAATAGTTCTAATTGCCTCATTGCTGTTTTTCCACAGACTCATGGATCTCTTAGTGTAGTATCCAGGTTGGATGTTGTGGTTAATCAATATTCTTTTTCTGCTTCATTTTATAGCCTTATCCTTGTTTACTGAACACTCATCAGAACCAATTATAAGACAAAGCTATTGGGTCTCTGAAGAAATTTTCATGATAGTTCATGCCAACAGTGACAGAGTCATAAACATTAATGCATTTTTTCCAAACATATAAGCTGTGTGAAAACCTTTTGAAAAAGAGATTTTGAGGACTCCATTTCTTCAGGATATTAAGGGTTAATTATATAAAAACCCCACTTACTTGTCTTTATTTGTTTACAATTGCATTGTCCAGTATTTGTGACTCATGTTAGTGACTTCCTAGGAAAAAACCCCACTGGGAGATTTGGTTCACATCTTTAGGAGCATTGCAGAGGCAGATCTGGCATTGAGCTTCAGTACACCTGTGTTGACCAGCAGATCGTACATCTTGTATGTTTCTTCTCCCTCAATAACTGTGCCTTTTATTGTTTTAATAAACATGATGAGGATTCAGTGGATAACCAGACTGTTCAAAAGGCAGATTTCTTCTGAAGCACAGTCCATCCAATAGTATGCTACTCTCCAACAATGATTTTCAAATGCATAATATAATTACAATTGGAGCAAGAATTTTAATTTAGCACATCCTCACTGTCATATTTCTCTCATTTTTAAAGGATATTTCTACATGTACTGTTTGAAGGCAGTGTTAGCATACTGGAACTTCTACACTATTTTGGGTAGAGAGTGACATCTAGGGGCAGGAAATACATCTTGCTTTTCATGCTTGTGTCAATTATTTTTTGTAGCGAAAGGGTCTTTTAGTTGCATGCCTGTGTCATGACCTGGATCACAGAGGTTACAGCAACAGCTATCTTCAGAAGTTTGATCACCCTTTAGCTGCTCTCTATTCCACATCAACGATGGAACAGCACCACTTCTCGCAGACTGTGTCCATCCTGCAGGTAGGATTATTGAAATTGTGTGTTCTGTGCGTTAGTGTCCAGTGGTGGAAAGAGAAGTCATTCCTTACCAAGTAGATTTTCTGAAGCATGCTTAGTTTAATTTCTCTATTATAGTACTCATTTAGAAGAGTAGAAGATTTATTACAGCAAGCTGTGTTTCACAATTAGCAACCAAAAGATTCAACAATAGTGCAAAACAGAGCTTTCTCAAAATCTTGAAGTTATAAAAATATTGTGTATTTGAAGATCTTTATTATGGCCTGCCTTTGAAGCTTTTAGCTTCTGGTTCTCTGGAGGTTTTTTCCCATTACTATGTGGAATAGGAACTTTGAAAATGAAAAATAATTTTCTCAGTTACATGTATATTTTTTGTCATAACATATTTCAATGAAGTCTTCAACCATCCTGAAATTTTGAACAAAACCCCAAGTACTGGCAAAACTTTATATGAGCAACTTGGAAGCCTGCTGTAATAAATTCTGTGAACATTGAATGTGTGGCATGAAAGGAGAGATGTTAATTTTTCATGCATGAAAATTGGAAAGTTATTTCATTATGATATGCTGTGCTTTTTTGTTACTCGACTATTTGTAATAGAAAAACATGAGTAAGTAATATTCTGTGAAAGAGAGTTCCTAGTATGAGGTCATGTGTCTTTAGCCTTAATGAAGAGAAAACTGCAAGAAAACATGCAGACACTTTTTGTGTCTATGTGCTACTGACACACACGTATTTTCTCATGAGTGAAATGTTTATAATTTTCAATTAGAAGAGTGAGAACTCTCACCTGTGAAACCACTGCCAGTCCGTAACATACTTGGGCTCACTAATTTCAGTTTTCCATGCACACTGAAGTTACAGCCTTATGATGCTATTCTGCCACTAATTCGTTGTTAACCTTTCTTTCTTTCTGGTTTTTCAGGGGAATATATTTATTTTTTAAAATATGTAATTACCTTTTAGGAAAAATATATATTCTGTCTTGTATTCAGAAGCACATCTTTTGATTACAGTTTTAGGTATCATATATATTTAATCACAGAATGGAAGCTTTATCTCTGAATGCTCCTTCATGTAGGAGGGTGTAATTGAATCCTTCAATAGTGGTATGGCATTAGATGTTTAGTGTTCATCCTTCGTGCGAATTTGTGCACAGTGAGCATGTTCCTCAGTCGTTAACACTTCACTGTCCCAACCATGTTGCATTTTTTTCTGGCAGAAATGTTGTAATCGATGAAAATCCCATTTTCTGTGAAGGCAGGGAACCCTTTTGTTTCCCTGGCACCTCCTACATTTGCTGTCGATGTAGGTGAGGAAAGGGGGATAAGTGGCCTAGGCTCTAGAGTGGATTCAAGACACCAGCTGCTGAAGCACCTACGGGTGGTAATTAACAGCAAAGGCAGACTAGAGCAGCCTTTTGGACTTGCTGGGTTTTGTTTGAATCAAAAAATCTTAATGAATTCATGGACTGATGGAAAAAAAGCCAAACCAATCCACCAAGCTCTTTGGGGTTTATCTGAGCAAGTTTTAATTTTACATTAGTAACCTGCAGTACTTTTAACTGCTTGAAACTTTAGAGCTGCCTTGCTCATCTGCCTTGCAGTTCTGGTGTACACCACACTTAGGACACAGGATTCTATTCACAAGCTTTAGCTCAGCAGGCAAATAGAAAAAACCTTCAGAGTTGTACTTTGTGTGTACTTAAGTGACACACTCCTCATAACTGGCAGCTTCTGTCAGCACTTTACAGAATCAGTTCTTTTCAAGTAGTCTGAGCAGAAGCTGTCACAGTGGTCTTTCTGAGAGTGAAGCTCTTAAAGCCCAAGGATAGAATCCAGAATAATTTAAATATCAGGACAAATAGCCTGGTCTCAGAAATTAGACAGCAAGGCTGGGGAGTGAAGGGTCTCCAAAACTCTAAATCATGAGAACTAGTAGTAGTAACTTCTTGCTCCCAAAGTGCTGATGATGGGTTAAAATAGTCTGATTTTTTTTAATACATTGTGTTCTGTGGCTTAGAAATCTGTCAAAGGAGCAGTGAGAGATATATGGATTGTATTTTCTATTCATTATTCACAATAAATCTACCTGTCTAAGTAAAAGTCCTGGAAAATGATGTTTATGTTCCGGATGGTGAGAGAAACCAAGCCTATTTGTACTGCAGAGGATTTATTTTGAGCAAATTATGTAAATGCTTGACGAAAGTCAGGGAAACTTTTTGAGCTTCAACCCCAATGCCAATTAAATGTCAAAACACCTCTGCATTTGATATATTTTAATGATATTTGCTTTTTCTGAATGTGCACACCTTGACATGGCTAGCTCATTCTTTCTTTTTTTTTTTTTTGTCCGCTTCCTCTCAACAGTAGGAAGACCTTTGACAAGGTCTTTGACATGTTTTTCGAATCTTAGAGTCAGCAGATAGTCTTGAGTTTTCAAAATGTGATATAGCTTCATGAGTGATTACAGTGCATGGATATTGTCAGTTAAATACACAACTATACCTAGTGGAAATTGAAAAGTGATGGCAGTGGTGTGTTTCCAGAGCCTCCACAGTGGAAACTGTTATCTTTAGCCTGTGAGTCATTCAACTTCAGGTTCAACAAAGCACTTTCCCCCCTAGATGTTCATATACGTTAGGCTAATTAGCTTTATTTTTACATATAAAATTATATCAGTAAATGCAGCAATTCCAGGCACATTTCATTTGGCACACTAGGAAAACAAAACGATTTTGTATTTTTAACATCAGTGTATCAAAACTATGCTGAAGTGAATCAGGTACTCAGTATACCAACTTGACTGTGCAGACTGTAGACCAGAATTGAATCACAAGTTTCCAAGTTAACACTATCTGGAACTGCTGTGTCCATAGCACTTTTAAATCAAAGAAAGAGATTTCAATCATTTTTCTCTAGTAATACCTTTAGGCTTCAAAAGGAGCAGCCCAAAACCAAATTGGTAGCTTAGTCATATTTTTTCTTTTCATTACTGTGTTTACAAAGGAAAAATAAAAATGGGAATTTCAGACTATTAACATTTGAATTTGCAACAAAACTTGTCGTTGGGCTTTAAAACTGTCGTAACTTGTCTGGTGAAGTAAAGACTGAAATCATCTCAGAATTAGAGCTTTTGCTTTTTATTGGTTTTTTACTTTTTCATAGCTGGAAGGGCACAATGTCTTCTCCAATCTGAGCTCCAGCGAATATGAGCAAGTACTTGAGATCATCCGGAAAGCCATCATCGCCACAGACCTTGCTCTGTATTTTGGAAACAGAAAACAGCTTGAAGAGCTGCATCAGACGGGAGCATTAAACCTTAAGAACCAAACACACAGGTAAAGCAGCAAACCAATAGTAGATTTCTATGGCATTAGTCTAGAAAGAGAAACCTTAGTTTTTTTAAAGAATTATCTCTGAATGGTAATTTTCTTACATATGTGGTGTCTAAGACTAGCAGTGTGTAAAATTCCACATATGTAACAGAAACACAGAAACTTCCATTGCTTTGTATTTACATTGACCCTTACATGGCCAATAACGCCTCTATCTCAACTTGGAAGTGCATTTTGCATTTATTGATTGATTATACTGTGTATTTGTGTATTTCCTCTGTTGTATTTTTTGTCTGTTGGTACAGTTTTAATAATGGCCATCACACCTGGAATGCAGGTTAGCAAGCTCTATGCTTTTTCACATGGAATAGGCATTACTAACAAGGATACAAATATCTTTAAGGGCCATCTTAATTTCTCCACTGGGTGAAATCAAGTGAATTTAATCTAAATTGCCAGATTTTTTATAAACCTTAGATTCACAATCCATAGATGTATGCTATAAAATTGATTAAATAGGATTTTTTTGTGGGTGTGCCTAATTCTAATGACAACTTTAATACTACTGCTGTTATTCAGTTACTCTGTGAACAGGTCTGTCAGTGTGTAGGACAGTTAGAAATTGGATTCTTTTTCTGTCAGAGATTGAATTCACTCCAACAAAGCAATGACAGCATCTTAAGACAGACTGAGAAGTAGTCTTTCCTCTTTTTAGAAGTTTTTTTGTGTCTCTCTTTAAAGAACAAAGAAATACAAGCAACAAGATATCTTTCTTTTTATAGACTTGTACTGTATATTCAGAAAATTATAGAGGGGCATGAGAGTGTTTTAACAGGCAGGCATTCTGTGCCGTTGTCTATGCATGTGTTTGTGTAGAGGATGGTCAATGAACTCTGCTTGCAAACAGTGTAGGGAATAAAGCAAGGAATACAGTATGCAGTCTGTGCCATGCCTTACCAAAGAATCATAAACAAATGAGGGAGAAACAATAGGTGGGAGAAAATGCGTAGCGTGTGTACATTGCTGCTGATTAAACTGAAGAAGGGCAAATGAAAATTTTGCAGAGCAATCATTAGGTCTTTATGAAACTTACAATTTAATGTCATTTTATTCTGTTTTAGAGACAGAGTGATTGGCCTGATGATGACAGCTTGTGATCTGTGTTCTGTAACAAAGTTGTGGCCAGTTACCAGACTGACGGCCAATGATATATATGCGGAGTTCTGGGCTGAGGTATGTGTGATACTTTTCTTTACCCTCCTTATAAGTGGAAGCATCCAGGAAGGAAAAACCCAACTTATAAGTATCTTTCAATCAATATCTTGGTATGCCTGCTTTAAAGAGAGTTCACTGGTGCATGTGTGTGTTTGTTGCTTACTCTGAAGTTATTTAAAGAGCTGAGTTAGGTATCTAATTTTCAGGCAGTATTTCTTCTCTCTGTTCAAGATAATGTAGAAAGTATATCCTAACATAAAGTGAGCAAGCAACAGAATGTAGAAGAAGCCACTAACTGTAGTTTTTTGTAGAAATGCAAAATATGAAACCATCTTCCAGGTCAGCTGCCTTGAAACATACTTACAAAGCTATGGTGTGAGTACAGAAAATACTAAAGCAAATATGAAGAACATTAAAATTTTTGAGTCTTCTCTGTGAGCCAGCTCAACAACAGTGTCTCAGAGAGCTGGGTCTTCAATACATTGAAAGTTACTCAACAGCTAATATGTACTGAGTACAGAAACAACAAATTAAGCTGTAGTAATGTAATCATGTTCATGAATAAATATGCAGTCTCTCACATGTCATATGCTGAGGTGTGAATGCCCTAATTGTTTAATTTTTAAAGTGGAAGTGACTGCTCTGGGGATAAGGAATAAATTGCATAGAGTAGAGTTATGCAACTTTAGGAGATGTGTTTTCAGGACTACTATGGCATGTGTATATGATAAAGTGTTTTTCTTTTCTGTTATGTGCCTTGTGGAATCCTGCAGTATTCAGTGGGCTTATTTCTGTTTTACAGAGGCATAAAATAGAAATCAGGCCCATGGACTTGATGTAGCATGCGTATAGTGTGGAGATTGTTATCCTGCCTGTTCCGTGTTCATTATGAAATTCCAGATGTGCGCTTTTTGCATTCACATGTTCTTGTTCTCTTAATTATAAACAGCTAAGACTACAACAAAATATTTGAAAAATGCTGACTGTTTAAGCTCAAAGATCCTGTTCAGCACTCACTTTCTGAAATGCCTGCACTGGAAAGTGAGTGTTCTTATGAGCGGTAGAATGGAGGTATAATGTTGACATGCCTCACTGATTACATACTCAGCTTTTTTGCTTATAAGTAAAAAGACTTTTCAATGCAAATCTTGTGAGCTCAGTGGAGAAAGATAGAACTGATTTTCCATACTCAAAAATAGTTAAGATGGAATTATAGACACAATTGTGCCTGTCCAGATGTTAATTTTTTGTAATCCGAGGATGAGTTAATAAAGGTGAATGTTGATATTTTGATATTTATATATAATGAAAAGACAGAATTTTTGATAGAGAGGGTACACTGTAAATTCATCTGGCTTTTCCTTGGATGGGTGAGTTGTGTTCTACTGGTCATTGTATTATGGTGCTTTAAACAGGTATTTTGAAAGATGAGACTAACTCAGCAGATACAGCGGAATAGAATGACTTCTTTGTGTTTAGTCTTTGAGTTGCTTTTTATTGAAACACACTTGGAAACAAGGAAAATGTGCATACATTGACTTACAGCATCTGCTGTTTATGTTATCACTTAGGTGAATGTACAAAATGAGCCTCTCCTTGGGCATTTTTCTGAGATTGCCTCAGAGTCATACCACACATTATTTAAAATTTTTAGATTGACATAGAATAGAAGATGAAAATTAATTCAGGTCTCAATAGTCTTGTTTTTGTTTTCTTAATCTCTGTCTCTACTTTTCTCCAGGGTGATGAAATGAAGAAAACAGGTATTCAACCTATTCCTATGATGGACAGAGATAAGAAAGATGAAGTCCCTCAGGGTCAGGTATGAACTCTCTCAGTGAAATGATACTTGTTTATACATAAAACATGTATGGAAAAAACATTTAATATATTAGTGAATATTGCTTTTGAAATTGGGTTATTCAGACTGCTGAATTCTATGTTCTGCATGCAATGGTGTTATTTTTTAAAGTAGCAGTGGAAAACTTGTTTTCAAATTTTTGCTTAAATGACAATGTGCTTTTTGCTGTCATTACTTTTTCCTTTCTTTGTAGTTGTTGGTTTAGCTAAGACCACAGTCACCTTTTGTGAATTTTTACAAGTGTCAGGAATGCTTTTTGCGTTAGCTAGTGGTTGTTTCAGCCCTCAGCTGGTGTCCAAAGGAGGGTAAGAAAGATGGTGAAGGGCCTTGAGGGGAAGCCTCGTGAGAGGCAGCTGAGATCACTTGGTCTGTTCAGCCTGGAGGAGACTGAGGGGAGGCGTCACTGCAGTTACAACTTCCTCCAGAGGGGAAGAGGAGAGGCAGACATTGATCTCTTCTCTGCAGTGATCAGTGACAGGACATGAGGGAATGACCTGAATTTGTGTCAGGGAGGTTTAGGTTGGATATTAGGAAAAGATTTTTCATCCAGAGGGCAGTTGGGCACTTTACCAGGCTCCCCAGGGCAGTGGTCACAGCATCAAACCTGACAGAGTTCAGTAAGTGTTTGGACAATACCCTTGGGCACAGGGTGTGACTCTTGGGTATGGTGCTGTGCAGAGCTGGACTCGATGGTCATTGAGGGTCCCTTCCAACTCATCGTATCTTTGATTCTGTGATTTTCGTTGAGCCAGAAGGTCTAAAGGGTGACTGTATCTAATGTCCCATTTTAGTTTTTGACAATTACAGGGTTTTTTTTCCACTGAAATAAAATAGTCTCCCTTAAAAACTAGCAAAGAAGAAAAGAAAAAATCCAAACCAAATGGGAAGAAAATGAGGCCATATATGAAATAGTGTGGATGAGTAGACATCCCATCTGTATGTAGCCTTCCTTCTCACCAGCTGCAATTTATTTCTGTTGGTTACACTATAAGTACTTCATCTCAGAGTGTTGAGTTCACAGCTCAGAAAATGTATTTTTATTTTTATTTAAAGTACACAGGACTTGGTTACCTAGCAGTATGGGAGGAATTTTTGTATTGATGAAGACAAGAGTTGCTCTTCAATTTCTGAATAAGGATCAAAGTTTGTACTATTAGAAAAAAAGATATTAACAGATGCTTTGGTACAATACATAGTATTTCACTAAAAGGAGTTTAAAAATTCTGCCCAAAGGAAAGGATCATAGTGCACTATTGTAACTGTCATAAGAGCCTGGGATAAGTGAGTGATGTTATAATGAATCTGAATGCAATCTGTCATCCTTGATAATATATAAGTAGCCTTTTTAAAAAATTTCTTAATGTCATGACAGTTCAGCAGTGACATCATAGCTGTCACAGGCCCCTAAGCCTGTATGAGTCAGGTATCGTTAGAAATGTGCTCATTGGGTGTTCACTAAATATGATAATGGTAAAAATGTATTATTGAACTGCATACATGAGAAGCAACTGCAAACCAGTCGTTGATCACATTACACACCATTCAGAAATGTGCAAAGCCCCCAGCATTTTAAGTACTTAGAGCTATGCAGTGCATACCCTGGAGCACATCAGAACAATCCATAATCTGACCATATTTTGTGAATGCTGAACAACCTTCTTTTTTTTTAAAAAAAAAAATTCATCACATGAATAACGGTTGCAGAAATGTCTCTAACATCTCCACCTGCTTCCTGCCCCTACTGACACCAAACAGGTCAGGTCAGACAGATCCTGAGCAAATGAAATGAATCAATTGAATATTAAAAGATTCTGTAGAAAACCCTACTTGAAGCAGCCATATCAGTCATAAAAGAAAGGCATGTAAGCAGCTTGTAATTACCAAAGATTTCACTTTTGCTGCTTATTTTAGAGTATTTGGATATTAAAAGGAGATGCAGGAATATGAGTAACTAATATAAATAGTAATTAAGTAAAGAGCTGTTAGCTTCCAGTGTTGTAGTTTGGCAACAATTTAACTATTTTTTTGTTCTTGTTTTTCACAGATTGGGTTCTACAATGCTGTAGCCATCCCATGTTACACCACCCTTGCACAGATCTTTCCTCCAACTGGGCCACTACTCCGAGCATGCAGGTGAGTAAATGTACATAGCTTATAACTTGGTCAAGGAAAAAGCAAGAGTGTGTTGCAAGTTTGTCTGGAAATACAGATTTTTAATTTTAGAATTTGCATGAACATTAACAGCGATACGCATCTCACATTAATCTGTTCAGAAACTCAGAGGTGATAGCTACTGTCTGGGACTATCCACTGTAGATCTACAGATACAGCTGATTAAAATGTGTTGGATGCCAAAAGCATTTAGAGAGAAACAGTTCGGTGTTCGTGCATCCCTGTCTGCACTGGTTCAGTGTAATTTTCCTCTGTGTCCTTTTTACTTTAATGTGGTTCCCACGACAAGAATTGACTAGTATTCTCTTTAATTTAAAAAATGTATGTTTAGCATGTGGTTTTATTTCATATTGATAATTTCTATTAAAAAGCAGAAAAAGAAATATCCAGAAAATATTCAGCATAGGAGCAGTAACATTGGCATATGGGAGAAGCAAATGTAACTTTCTCCTATAACACAGTGGGTAAGAAGCTTAGGTTGTTGAGGAAAAGAGTCAAGAGTCCTTTACCTGTTGGCTGCTTCTCCACTCGAATGATGGTGGACTGCTTTGTAGAGAGTTCTATCCAGTGATTATATCCTGGGCCTTGCCAATCTTTCCTGGCAAAAATTTTGCTGAAACCAGTGTATGCTTCAGGAAAATGTTCCAGTTTCAGGTTAATCCATATTTTTTAGAAAACCCCAGCTGTTTAATAAAATGCCAGCAAACTCTAGTCATATCAAGTGGTTGAAGGTCTGTTTTTCTATGCTCTTACTAGTACTCTCTCATATTTTTTGGCTTTTTGTGGTCCTTAAATTCTGTCTTACATTGAACTTTTTCTTTGTCCCATATGGCACAGCTACCTCCTCTTGTGGACTAAATTATTTCTGTTAAGTAACAGACAAATGCCTTGAAATGAATGTAGTAGTTAGCAAAACAATTTCATTCACACACAAATACTCTTTTGCATAGCTGTGAGAAGAATATATAGGTGTCTGTCAGTGGAACAAAGGACTACCTTATGAAAAACAGCGAGTATCTAGGAGCCATCATTAATAGTCAGCTGCCTCTGAGGTACCTCTGCTGGGCATGGCTGTGCAACCCTTAGATGGATATGGAAGGAATATTCAGGAGGATTAGAGACTATACCTCTGTAGTTATTACGTTAATGGGACTACAGCAGGAATTTTGTTTACTGTCTATGTTTTAAGAAGACATGAACAAACAAGAGAACATAAAGTGCTGAAGGAATGTTTTAAGATCTTAGTAGAGAGAGACTAAATAATGTATTTGGTTTATCCAAGAAAATCATGGAATCTCAAAATGGTTTGGGTTTGGAAGATCCCTTGGAAGAGATCATCTAGTTCAGTCTTAGCTCTGTGGAAGTGGACATTTTCTGCTAGAACAAGGCCCAGAGCTTCATCCGACCTGGCCTTGAACACTTCCAGGGAGATGGCATCCACAGCTTCTCTGGGCAAGTTGTTCCAGTGCCTCACCACCCTCACAGTAAAGACTTGATCAAAATCAAGTTTTTATTCCATTTAATGGAAACTGAGCCTGAGAGAGGCTAGGTGGAGTACATGAGACTGCACAGTATCTTTTACAGAATCAACAACCTGGGAAGACACATATCTTTCCATTTCTGGCCACATGGATATCCCAATGAGGCTTATTTGCAAAAATGGCCTGTTTTACTTGATGGTTCATCCTTCAGAACTCAGATGAAGATATTTAAAGTTGAATTGTAGATATCAAACACCCACATAAGGATGTGCTCTAGATGAAAGTTCTTGCTAATTCTGAAGATCAAGCATGAACATCTTCTCAAGAGTTGGTTTCTCTGTAGAAGGTGTGATGTCTGAAGTAAAAGCAATCAGACTCCTGGCAGAGCTGATACTACATTTTTTCTATTCCAGAAATTACATTTGTTGTTTGTAATTCAAATTGTTATAATGATACTTCTGAAAGCTACACTGACACAATCTCCGCAGTGGATAGAGCTCTGAACAGCAAGTCCCTGTCTTGCTGTTGTGTATTCTTTAATTTAGGTTGTGTTAATGCAGAACCGAAACGTAGATGAGTAGATACAGCCTCTGCAGGACCAAAGAGCTTCTTGAAAATCCACACCCCGGCATGAAGTCTTCTGAGGAGCAGTTTGGTGGTTTTTATCTTAGCCTTGAAAATACCCTCTGCTTTGTCTTTGAAGAGAATGAAGAGGAAGTTTGAGGGTTAAGACTTGGAGATGGAGAATAGGAAATCAGAACACAGCTATAACTTCAGGTGCCCAGTTAGAAAAAATTGATGTCATTGCAGAGTCTGGAATACTCCAGAGTGTTTCAAATGGCTGATTTTGCACGACACTTTTGTTTTTCCTTTATTTTTGATGGGTAGCTGTTATTTGGTGTGATCAGAGGCATACCAGCCTCATTCTCGTTTGGTGTTTCCTTAGTTGCTGACTGAACCAATTTTGATATCACCTCTTCACCAGCAGTGCTCATTCCTGGAACACATTATTTAAGCTGCTGTGTCCTTGAGTTCTTTAAAACTCAGACACCAGCTGCAAATGATAGCAGCTAAGGCAGCATGTCAGCATCAAGGCTTTTATTTTTAGAACCTCAGGGCATTTATTTCAGACACTAGGAGCCAGGGCTTCATAGGGAGCTCAAAGGCAAATGAATTGTGTTATCTACACCTTATGGAAAAAAAAAATATATATCCAACACTGATTTTCCTAAAGTAAGGTAGCAGCTAACAGTCTAGAAGGTTTTCTTGTCTGGTAATTTATTCCATATTTTTAAATGCTTTCTTGTCATCCTGTGTAGATTAAAACTATTAGCCCACTTGTGTTCAGAATAAGTCCTAGGTAAGTTTTGTAGCCCACATATTCAGTAGGCCTACCAGAGTAATTAAAAGCAATTTTCCTTGTGATTTTGGGTCTCTCAATTCTTCCTGAAATTGATATATTTTAAACATATTTTGGCTGCAATTCCCATTACTTTCCCAGACCCAGGAAGGAGACAGAAGTAGTGACGCTTCATTTTTTCTGATCCTCAGTGCCTGATTGTATCAGCTGAGGTTTAATGCCATATTAATGCTGGGTTCATAACTTCCAGTCAGCCTGAAGTACTGGCAGAGCATTTTCCTGTAGAAAATGGTGCAGGTGTTACCCTAGAGGGCACCAGCTTTCTTTGGTAGACTTCATCACATCCTGCCTTCCACCACCACCAGAAAATGCAACATTTTCTCTTCTTACCTGAACACTGTGCTTTCAGATCAATATTTGCTGGTTTAGCAAATGTTTTGGCAAGGCTGGGACATAAAAATCAGAAAAGCTCTGCCACGTAAATTCCAGTGTAATATCATGCTATGACATACCATACCATAGGAGACATGCTATAGGAGACCTTTTAGAACTGTTGCCATCCTGTTTGTTTAGCAAAGGCATCTAAGAACAAAGGGAACTGCTTTAGTGACTAGGGATCTGACAGTATGAAGATGAAACAGTTGGGTTTGCTCTTTCTATCTGTGTTTGAAGACTGAATGCTGAGATTTGGCCATTGGTTGCAAGGCCTATCATCAACATAGACTTCCCAGTCACTAGAGTGCTACTGGTGTACAGCGAGTAAGACTATGGGTTTGTACCCCCTTCAGATCATTAGAACAAGCAACCAGCTTGATTTCCTCATCTTTTCATGGCTTATGACCTGAATTTTGGACTTAAGGATTGGCCTGGCTGTGAGGCACTAAAAGACATTCATGTCTCAAGGAAGGGGTACCCTTTAAATGTAGTAGCCTGATAATATGATTACCACAACAGTAATTGAAAATTGATACTGTGTTCTTGGCATGAACAGTTTATATACTGTCAGACAACCCTTTTGCAAGAGTTTCAGAAAGCTGAATCTGCTCCTGTGCTCCAGAGTGCTGTTTCAGAGTCTCTGAAAGAGTCGTGTCTCTCGGGTCACGGCTGGGCTCTCCTGCAGCCATGAGGGCTATACATTTATTGTGGAAGTAGGTAGTAGCCTCTAGCTTCAGGGCTTGCCTTTGGGAAGGAAAGTATCCTGTAGGTTAGGATAGTGTTAACACGGATATGAGTCAGACAGAATTACAAAACGGGATAAGTGAAATTGAAGGCCGAAATAATGTATAGATGAGAAAAGCTTGATGACATACAGGTACTAATATAAATATATTTACATAAATACAAATCTTGAAGTATAGTACAGCAGATATTATTGTGAGGAAGAAATAAATCTCAGTAAATTTATGAACAATGTCTTATCTTTGACTTTTTTGCATCTCCAGGGACAATCTCAACCAATGGGAGAAAGTAACGAGAGGTGAGGAAGCCTCTATATGGATTTCTTCTCAATCCCTTGCTCCTGGGACCTCAGATTCTCTTCCTGTGAAGATTGATGACTGAACAGTAGCAACAGATTGCTTTAACCTGAAAAGCACCCCTTCTTGTTTTGGGGATTGTTTTTTTGTTTTGTTTCATTTTTATTTGGAAAAAAAAAAAAGGAAAAAAAGAAAGCTACAAAATGCTGAGTAGACCTGCCTAGGAAGGTAACACCCATGGAGTTACCTCAACTGAGTGACTCTGGCAGCCAATCTCCTGACCTACGCCAGTGACACAATGTAAACAGAGGGAAAATGACAACCCAGATGTTTTGGAGTCAGCTATCAAAAGAGAACTTACAACTTGTGAATATAAAAGACTGGCCTTATCTCATGGGCTACATTGCTGAGGCCTTAATTTAAAACTGATGGGGTGGGGGGGAATCTTATGGAGTACTTCTAAATTGTATCTTTCTAGTAAGGGTTTCAATGGTACTTTTATTATACCGTACTGTGGCTGGCTTTAACACCAGTGTCACTTGGGAGTTCTTGGCTATAAATAGAACAATATACCCATTGCTTTTGTGAATGTTTATGTGTGATCTACTTGTAATCAGTTTGAACTCCAGCAGAATCCTTGGAGACTATAATTTATGCTTAGGTTACAGTGAATTCTCTTGCTGCAAACTAAAGAAAAACCAACATTCAGGTTAAAGTTTTAAAGTACTTCATTAAGTGTCATGATGCCAATTGTCTGTCACTCACAAGGGAAATGTTGATAGAATTAGTGATGGTGCTCTGTTCTTTAGGATGTTTTTTAAACCTAGGCAACTCCTCCCTTAAAACACTGGAAGTACTGGATAATTATCTCTGATATGAGAGGGAGTTTCAGGTTGGAGTTTTTGTATCCATAGTGACAGAAATATTGGATTAAAATTTAAATGTGACAGCGAAGATTTCCTTGCCTAGCTCACAATTAAGTCATCATTTTTATTTCTACCTACTGAGCTGTATTTTAAAAGGTATTGGAGACATACCCGAAGTATGCTATCTGCTGGGAACAAAAGCCTTGTCAGAAAAGTAAGGTCTGATAAGAGGAATTGTGGTACCATCACAATAAATCAAAAATGTATTTGTATTGACTAGCTTTGTGTTGCACAGTAACACTGCATGTCTTCTACTGCTTTTTCCCCCATCCCAAAATGAGTGAAATTAGGAAACTTCTCCATTTGTCTGTTTGTTTTTTTACCCCTAGTTAGCAAAATTTCCAGGTTTAGAAATGACTTTCTTAGTGAAAAAATAGCTGACTGAAGAAAAGTACACTAAATGGTGTGTTTACAGTTCTGTGCTGACTTAGGCCTCAGTCTTACAAACTTATGCACAGACTTACATGTAATGCCACTCTTTTAAATTTAGTGCAATTGTACAGAATATGTTTCACAACACTTAATTTGCCTTTGTCTTGCTCTTAAAAATAATGAGAAAAAATCTTCATAGTGATCCACACAGTAGGTGAAAACAGTCTTTGCATACCTTTCACATACAGCCTATGCTGCATTATGTGCTTTTTCACAGATAATGCACTCTTGTGGAGGTTCCGTGATAACATGGCCATTGTGTAACTGCAACGAGTGATGGTAGTGACCTAAAGACACAACACAGGTTCTCTTTTTCCATCTCCTGTCTTTTGGGCTCTATTGCTCTAATAGGCATGCCAGCTTTTGGGTTTCATGTGAACAACTTGGCCTCTTGAGTTTTGCCTTCTGTTATGGTCGAGCACATGCCAGTATCTGTTTATGTGTACAGTCCGTGATCCGTAGTCGCATAATGTATAAATGCACCTAAGCCTTTGCTGTACATAGAGATCCCACAGGCTGAGAATTCAATATGAAGTTATCTTATTTGTATGATGCATGTTACCTAGCAACAGCCCCATAATTTTTTTTTTAAGTTTGCCTTACCAATTCTAAGTGCAGAAATTCTTTGGTAATCACAGCAAACTGGTTTGGAATTGAAAAAGAGCAAAAACAAAACAAACAAGCAAACAAACAAACAAAAAAAAACACAAAAAAAAGAAAAGAAAAACATGGCAGGAAACAATTACACCAAAGTAGAATGAATAGTACCTCATGCTATGTCCTCTATTTTCCTCCTTAGCCATTGTGTTTCAGCTAAATAATGCAGATGCAACCTTTCATCCACTAAGTACTTGAGACAGAATCCATGATTGGCTCCTAGTTTACATGGAAATTATCTAAATCTGTGGTGACTTCAAAATGCTCTTTGAAATTCAGATGCCCCAACAACTGCATGGAATGTTTTCCTTTGTGGGTTAAGTATATTTGCTTAAACATATTTGCATTGAATGTATTTGCTGTTATTTTCCCCCCTTTCTCCCCTTTCCATTTAAAAATGCTGATCTTAAAAGCATTGTACAAGTATTCCTTATCACCCTATATATGAGTATGGAAAGCTTTTCATTCATCTTTTACTCACTGATAGTAAAGATAACTTCAGTAGTTCTGTTTCTTACCATTAAAAAATGTTTGGCAGTATCACACACTATGTTATGTTTTGAAGTTTGTAAGTACTGATAGAGGGCATGTTTCCCTGGCAAATTTGTCAAATTGGCAATAAGTTGTTCTATTAATGTCTCAAGTGAATCAGCTACTGTGTTTAATACAGAACTATTCAAACCACTTAAAATATATGTTTGCTATAGTATAATGTATATTAGAATTTGAGAAAATTGACTCCAGTTGCTGTGGTTTGGTTTGATTTCCTGGTTTGTAAATGTAGAAAGGTCATGACAAAATATTACTCCTTGTTAGGACCTAGACCAACAAAAATAGTAATGATGAGATGGATTTTTTTACGCAAATGTAGTCTGTCTAGCATTTACAGAGTACAGATTTGTATGTGTAAATATTTTGTAGAAAAAACTTGTACCTGTGCTTCCAAAGTCAAACCTACCAAAAGTTAGAACTTTGGAGCTGCATTTGAATTTTCATGGCCCAAAGATGTGTTGAGATGTAATTTGCTCAAAGTTCTGGCCTCAAAATCACAATTGATTAAGTCATCTAGATTTGTAAGACATCTGATACATTAAGTTAAATTGTCAAAAGTCATTTATCCTTGCATTTTTATCCAACTAAAACTTATCTTGCCCAAAAGAATGTATAAAAAGCTTAACAGCTCTTTCATTTCCTAGAAGTGTTAGATTTTATATTCCTAGAATTGCATTTTTCGTAATAATAATTCCAGCTGGTTTTCCCTCCTACATCTAATAAAGGTAAAAGCACTGTTTGAAGTTGCAACTGAGCATTTCTAATGCATTAAGAAAAGGTGCCTGAGAGGTATGCGCTGAGTGAGAAAAATAGTTGACGTAGCATGATAGTCATCTGAGATATTGCATATTTTATTGCAGCATGACAAATTCCATCATTACAATTAGTCTATGAATTTTGCATGGTTTTGCAATATTCTAATGTAATGGTTCAACTCATGGCAGTAATTTTTTTCTATAAGTGACCATCAGAGAAATGAAACAGGGTTTTTAACTGGAGTATAGGATCAAGCACATTAAATTGGAGGGGACATATGGAGTGGAATTCATCTTCTTATGGGGCACAGCTTTCTTTCCTGTGTGTAAACTTAAAACAGTGACCAGTTTGCTGTGACTGCACTTAGAACATTTAGTGTTAAAATTGTAGGAGTAGCAAAAAGCACTATTCATGTTTTAAAATAGAGATTATTAGATGCTTAAATCAATCATGACCCTCTTGAAATAATGCATTTGCCTCAAACACTGTGATATTGGACCAGTTCTGTGAAGTGGAACAATTAATTTATTCATTCTAAACACAGAAAAGGCTTTCTGCACACTACTACAAGGAAGTTCATGTTCAAACTTTAGGTTATATATCCCAACCTAGCAAAGGCACACATCATAACTTTTGTTTGCTTTCTGACCAAAAACTGTGCTCGATTGTAATACGGGTGTATACTCTGTCAAATAAACCTAAAATAACGGACTGCTTTCTAGGGTAGATCAAACTGATTTGTAGAGTAGTTTCATAAATATTCCAAATTCAGGTTGGGCTGTTATGTGGAGAAGAAAGAACTTCAAGGTAACAACATTCAACTTTACTACATTTAGTGAGCTGAAAAATTTGTTTTATATATATATATATTTACACACACACATATATATATATATGATACATATAAACTATCTTTGTAAAAATATGCAAGTGCAATAATTTAAAGAGGTCTTAACTTTGCATTTATAAATTATAAATACTGTACATGGTGTGTAATTTTTTTCATGTATTCATTTGCAGTCTTTGTATTTAAAAAACAAACCTAAACCTTTACTATTACGTTTGTACAATAGAACAGTAAGCATTTATTATGATATAGTTAAGTTGTAAATAAATTCACAAACCAAACAGCCAGTACATATGCATATATGGGTGTCCTATTGTGAAACCTGTTTTTGCTTTTACTGCTGGCTTTAGCACAGCAAGACAACTTCTGTGGATATGTAATTATACATATAAATATATGTATGATACATAAAATATATTTAGAAATGTTCATAATTTTAATGGATATATCTATACCTATACTTTGGTGTGAATATTACTGAATACAGAGTTTTTTTAATATTATTTTTCATGTTTATTTTTGCTATTATTGGGAGTGCAAGTGAGGGATGGGAATGTGTGTGCCTATATGCGTGTTTATACCACAAGTAAACCACAGCACAAAGTGATTCAAAACACGATGGTGTCTTTTGAATAGGCAGTGCTTGTTGTTCCCTGTATTCGCAGTTTCCTGCTTTTAAGGTATATTTTCCCAACATAAGACTTTTTTTCAATATGATTTTATCACCTATTGCAGGTTCGTGTTGTCACAAACTGCAAAGGGATGTCCTTTTCTGTTTGCCCTCCTGCTAGGAGCTTACCTTGCTATTGATGGATAACTTCCACACAGATGGAATGGGAATGTGAATAATATCTTTGCAGCTGATACAGAATCATTTGCTACCTTTGGGAATCATTGAGATACTCAGATGCTGAATTGTAAAAAAAATAATCCTGCATCCAAATTTGTGAGGTCTAGTCCAAGGTAATATAGGGCTTTAACAGCTGCCACTATCCTGAAAATACAAGGTAGGTTCAGAGAACTGTAAAGCAAAATTCTGAGCAACACATTAAAAATTAAATTAAAAAATAGCTGGAAAAAAAAAAAGGAAAAATAAATCTGTATATTTCTCCACTTAGTGTATATACTCTTGTGATCTGTCCTTCCAGAAAGCTCTGTTTGCTGCATGGGCCAGCTTTTGTGATGAGGGAGAAACTGCACTGACATTTAATGCGTTTTTTAGGGTTCATTAATTAAATTTAAAACTTTCTGAATTATTTTTGGGGAAAGGCTATAGAAGAGGGATGTTTGTCTAAATATGATTAATTTAATACTTTCCACCTGTTCCTGTATTGTTGGCAAGGATCTATAGGCTGATGTCAATTAATGACCTTCTGGACAAGATTTTTAATCTGGTGGTAGTCATTACATGCCTTTTCATATTTTTCTGCTTGTTGTGCAGACTTAGCTCTGGTAGCACAGCATGGTGCTTTGTCATTGATGGTCACTGTCCATTTGGTGTGCTTTCCTTAGCATTTTTAGCCCTTTGACACTGAAGAACATAATCAATAACATACAGAAATCAAGCCTGAGTATATTCCCTTACAAATAATGGAAAATATAAATGTAAAAGTATCTTAACTTAACCTCATAGGTATTTGCAGAGGAAATTATTATTGCTGTTAGTTTTGAGGAACTTTGAATTTGTCTTATTTGAAAGTATCCAAGCTCTCTGGGACAGAAATATCAATGGCTTTCACCTGATTATTGGACATAACTTTGTTGTACTTATTTTGCTGAAGACAATTGCTAGGGGTAGATTCCCCTTCCTCAATCCACGGTCCATCTTCCTGAGGTTAGGGAGAAAAGTTTTTTCCAGTGTGTTTCGGTAGCACTCTGGAAGAGCTACCTACGTGTACCACAGAAGCTGCTTGCAAAGATGAAGATCTTTGGGTCAAGAATGAGTTACAGAAAAATGCATCAGAAAGTAGCTTGTGTGTGCATTATACCTGTTGATCAAAAGTCTAAAAGAAAGGAGAAATCTGAGACTCAAGAAATATGAAAAGAATGAATTATATCAGGTAATGTTTCTTTTATTGGTAACACTGCTGGCAGGACTAAATAATTTTCACCATATCATCTGTTAACATGCAAATGGCATTAATAGTTTTTCTTTTTTACAGCATTGTAAGCTCTGTGAACACAGGTGAGAATATGTCTGTAGTGTTCCTTTTGTTCCTTTAGCTGTATTTCTGCTGCCTTTAGAAAGAACCTCAGTTGTCAATATGCACTATTTAATTTGCCCATTGGAAATGAAATAAATAAGGTATGTAAAATAATAAAAAAACCCCAAACAAAACAAACTAAAACAAATTTAAAAAAACCCTCCAAAAAACAACAAAAGCAAATAAAGTAAAAAAAGGAAGGGAAAAAAAAGACCAAAAACCTGTTGGAAGTGCCTAAGATAGCCAGTAGCTGTCAGAAGACTCTCAGAATTTTGCCATCAATGTAAATTGCAGTAGTGAGTGTTGTACAGTGATAAAAATGGATAGTTTTGATTAAAAAGTTCATCATAAAGAATAGAAATGGTGTGATAACTAATATTAATTTCCAGCTAGTGAAATCCACTTTGTTTTCTGCTACTGTCTTGTAGAAAGAAAAGTATATTCAATATCAGGTGTATTTTATATCATGAGACAAAATAGAGCCTCCTTGCTGAAAAAAAAGTAATTTCTCACATGAGTAGTGCGGGAAAAAAGCCAGCAAGATGTGCTTTTCTTCTGAACATGAAAATTTACTTATACTGGAAGAGAAGAATATTTACAGTTCATTTGGAAAGACAATGGACATCTCTTATTATGCTACTTATGGACTTGAAGGAACAAAATTGTTCTGTGACAGATTTTCATTATAACCTTGTGCAAGTTGCCAGACACTGGATGGTTTGGGTTTTTTTTTTTTTTTTTGAAATTTATTTAAGCCTCTAAACACTTTCTTTTTTTTTTTTGTGTTATGTATATTGAGAAATACTCATTGTTACATGCAGTTTAGAATTCAATATATATGTAAAGATATTTGCTTTCCTGTAAGGTGAGGACAAATATCATAGGGCTGTGATGCCCTCAGGTATGCTGCTGATGAGTACCTCCTTTTCCGTTTTCTCTGGATGTGAGGGGAAAAGTAAGAAATCACACTGAAAGCTTTCAAGCTTGCATATATGGTTGCACCTTTAACATTTGAGCTGCTGCAGTGACATATAATCTTAAAAAAAAAAAAAAAAATCAAAGTCCTATAAGTAAATGCTGTAAGCAAATTTTGTTTTAAATTTTTACTGACTTCTATTTGAAGGTAATGGCAAACCAGTTTGGGTACCCCACGTGCAGGTCCTGTTCCAGGGCTGCTGGTAAAAATAATTCTTTGAATCCTTTAAACTATCTCAATGAGCTCCAGTCATCAGACAACTTCCTATTTTGTTGCTTTTTACTTTCTGCTCTTTTTGTACTGTGAATTTTAGGGTAGAGCAATATTTTTTTCTTTCTCCTTTGAAGACTGCATGAGTACAACAGACTGCCATCTCTAAAGCCTCTTCTATCCTTTCAATTTCTGTTGAAAGCTGAATTTGTTCCCAGTGATTGGAAATTAAAAGTGTAATTCTGCAGGGCTGTGTTTCCAAGGTTCGTGTAAAGTACAGAGAACAGAGTGGCTACTGAAGACTGAGTTAATGGGCTGGAATTTGCAAGGGAGATCTTAGTTTCTTCCTGCCCTGAGAGAAGTAATTTTCATCCAGTATTCCATACCTGAAAGCCTTGGAATGAAGTGAGTGCTGTGCCATATGAGAGTAAGGTGAGGGCTGATGGGAAATGAAAGATGGACTAAGTATATCGGGAAACCACTGGTCAGCCTAAATCTCAGGTTGAAATCTCAGCTCCCCAGTCTTCCTGCACAGTAAATTTTCCTGTGCATTGCGTAAGGCAGTCATGCAGAATCACTGTCTGCCTCATAGAAGCTCCACGTAATGCTTATCAAGAGCTTTCTGAAATGCTTCAGATGGCATCCCCATATCAGCATAGGTTAAATGAATGTATTTGTATTGAATTGTATTTGTTGAAGCTGTATAATGAACCTGTTTAGGAAGTGAAAAGAAAGGACTACAGAGTGAAATCAAGATGATTTTTCGTTTACAAGTCCTTTTACCAATTCCCTGAATTTGATTCTGCATAGCCTGTGTCATAGATGGAGCCATTTGTGTATCTTATTCCTTTTGCTGCTAGCTTTTAGTCACAGTAGAACTGAGTTTGCAGGATTTGCTTGAGCTTCCATTTTGTTTGGTATCTAACCTTCATCTGACAAAACACTTGTGACACAGATACTTCCCCTCTCCAGGAATACTGATGCTATGGGAAATTCTGTAGCAGGCATTCACATGGTAAACAGGAAAGATTTTTTTTTCACATTCTTTCAACTGGAACATGTGCCAAGAGAGGATCTTTGTCATCATTTTTGGTCAAGTCAGTCAATAGAAAACGTACCATGGGAAAACTGGAGTGGAACATTATTCCTTTACCAGATGTGGGAAGGATTTTTGTCAGGGACTTATCACTAACTCTTTTTCTGTGTTTTAGTTGCAGCTCTGTATTTTAAACAAGACAAACTTGTGACTGAGAATGCTATAATTTAATGTTTATGCTGCTGCAGTCAAGGCTAATGTGGTTGACACAGCCTGGAATTGTCTTTTCTATGAACTTTACAGGGTAGGCTGATGGCTGTAACCCTTTTTTTTTTCCTTCCATAAGAGACATTACTGCCATTTTTGTCCTGAATTGAGGGGAATAATAGAAATTTCAGCAGAGAGAGAGGATGGGCTGGAACAGAAGGAATTCTTTTCCTTTCTAGAGCTTGTTTTTAAACTATTTTTGAATTGCATGGTTTTCCCACAGCCTGTGTGGTTCTTCAGCACTATACCCACATTTCAATCATTATCTGTTTAAAACAGAAGTAACCTAGGAGAAAAATGTAACATGCTCTAATTTCTATGTGCCAAGAAAGGATAAGAGGGAAATGCTTCTAAAAATTCCTCTGGAGTGATATTTTGAAAAAAAAAAAAAATCAAAAAATAAAAAGAAAAAAGCACCCCCCCCATAAAAAACAACACCTTTTTTTACCCTGAGAATAGTTGCATTTTACTTGACAACAAATTGTCTGGATACAACTTCTGCAGGTTATAGAGACTGAAAATAGCTATTGTGATCATAGGAAATAATAGAATCTCAACATTTACGGTGGCAACAGGCTGAGAATACACAGAAACATGCGTCCTAAATAAACAATGAAAAATAACTTACAAAGGCAGAACAGTGATGTTTTAAAATGCTGAGAAATAACTTTTTCAAGGATTTTTAGCATGTGGTCAATCCCCAGCTAGCTGAAAATTGTGTGTTTGCAGAGCATGGAAAGCTTAGAAAAGCTGCAGTCACTTTTGTCTTTTGTGGTCACATACAGCTGTGACTGTGAGGGATCTCACCTGGAAGTTGTTCTGCACATCACTGTCACTGCACTAGTAGGATCAGAGAGTGTTCTGTAAGCCCTCTCTGTTTGACAAAGGTAAGTACCAATGGTAAGGTCATCTCTGCCTCTCACCAAAGCCACAAGCTTGTAAACACAACCAAACCAACTATATACCCCTGTTCAGAAAAACAGGAGACCATGGTCATCATCTCTGCTCCCTGCATTATTAGCTGGTGGAATTCACAAGAGAAGAGCTGATGTGAAATCCTGCCCAAAGGGTCTGAGGCTGCTCTGTGTTCCCAAACAGGTATTCCTCTGATCACAGAGGTGATGAAGCCCAGCTTCCTATCGATTTGCATTATTGTCCTTGGATTTGAAAAGTTTAATTTAGTTTTTTTGCTATCGTTACATGTGCTTTTTGAATTCTCCTCTCTTCTCTATTGCAATTCATCCCTTGCTGTGCTTTGGCTATGTTACACAGACTCATATATTCTGTAGATACATGAGATATTCTGGCTGAAAGAATTAAAAGTTATGGGGTAGACCCTAGTCCTTTCCCTAAACAGCCACACATGGAACTTTCTTACTTATGGGCCTGTTCTCTAAAGTCTGAATGTAATTAGCCAACACATCCAAAAGGTTTATGGTGGGAGAATGGAGGTTCAAGGGAGTGGGAGGTTCAGTGTGACATTGCTGAAAAGCTGCCTAAGAAACCACATTGTGCCTTGCAGTTCAAACTTTGTCTTTAGAACTATGGTAAAGTGATGGGATCTATTGAAGCCCCACATACTATATGACTGCTGGCAAACTTTTGCTTTTGCTGTGCCTAGTACACAAATTCTGCAACTTGCCAGCAGTTTCTCAGGACAAGTCTGGGCACCCTGTTTTTTTCTGTTTAGGATGTTTTGTGTAGAGACACTTCACCTCTATTGGTGTCGGGAGCAATGCTTCCTAGCAGACAAGCCTGGCTTTCAGGAGTTTGGACTACATACAAGTTATGTTTCTGGTACAAAAGTGTGAGCAGGATGGAGAAAAACAGATTCATGGCAGATATTTTAAAACTATCTTAGGTTTTGACTTGTTAAGGAATTCTGATTTAGTTAAAGGATTTAAGATTACAAATTCTCTTAAATCTAATCCTGGAGTTTGGAGCTGGGGATAACATGAGCCTTCCCAATGATACTGATGAGACTGGGTGCTGTGACTGTTGAATATCTGGCCTGTGGTGCTGTTCTCAGATTCTGTAAACACTTTTTGATGGATGAGTTTTATTTAAGGGCTCCATTTTTTACCTTTGTATGAAGCCTGCCCTGCACAGCTATCAGGTCTGAATTATCCCAGTTTGATGGTGAACCTCCCTCACTCATTTTCCTGCTGTTTTCCCTCTGCAGCCTAGAGCTTTCAGCTCTGACATGATGGCATGTGAAGAACTTTGGGCTGGATTCTGGCTATGTTCACGTGGATTTTCACAGAAGAGTCCTGCTCACTCCTTCCATAAAGATCAGCCTTAAAGTGGGATTGGGACAGGTGTAAATGCTTTAATCACGGCCCTCTCCTGAGGTTACTGTCCATTTAGACTGCAGAGGTAGCAGTGTGATTAGTGCTGGTTGGCAGTGACCTCAGAAGACCTACTCTAATAATGCAAATGGTGATTGCTCCCATTCCCCAGCTTTGGATCTTGCCTTTGGCACAAGTGCTGCTGCAGGCCCGTTACAGAGCACAGATTACATGTCTGACTCAGTACAGCATCCAGCCTGCTTCTGTGCCAGAGATAACTGAGAAAGAATCTACCCTCATTCTGCCTCTGATTAACGCCATGGGCCTGTGCAGCCTCTGAACTGCCCCATAGATCTGAGTACAAGGCCACCCCAGCTGCTTTAGTCTGGTTCAGGCTCCTCACCAAGGCTTACAGAGCAGATATAACCAGCCCTTCAAATGGTTGGTTCAAACCTGCCCTCTGCTTGATGGTGTCTTTTTATGTAATAACAATATGAAATTAAAGCAAATTCAGCTCATGACTGTGACGAAATACATAACAAACGTAAGATACTTGCATTTCAGGGCATTTGGGGGAAAGATAATATCCATAAAACTTGCACCAATAGATATTATTTCTCAGTAGCCTTTTCTGTTCATTGCAAATAAAAGCCCCACTGTAGAAATAACAGTAATGGAAGGAATGCTGTCACTTTTTTCCCCTTTATACAAACATAGTTTGAGAAGCAGAAGCAAGAGCTCAGAGGTAAGAGAGACTTTGATTTTTGGTGCCTGCATGTTTCAAGAGTAACAAAGCTGTATTGATGTACCTATATTTGTGGTCGTCATACACAGGAGAGCTGGCTGTGAATGATTACTGCTGGGCACAGATGAGAGGTTTCATGTTTATTCTAAACTATAACTGGGTCCAGCTTTTTTTTTTCCTGAGCATAAACCTCCTTTGAAAGGAGGAGCTCAAGCTGCTCTGTGCCAGTCTGCAGATGGATGCCAGCTTAAGGACAGACTTTTGAGTCAGGCAGATATGATGACCAGTGCTGTGCTCAAAAGGTGCTAAAGTGGTTGTCATCTAGTTTGTCAAGAATCAGGCATGCAGTGAAATGCTGCTCGAACTTCTAAGAAATGGATTTAATTAGGTATACTGTTAAGATTAACATACAGCATCAATATAGTGGTTTAGGTTTGTGTATTTATTTGATGGCAGGATTTTTTTCTTGATTTCTGTTTGGTTTGTGGATTTATTTTTGTTTTGTTTTTCGACTTGTTTGGCTTCAGATTTCCTTCTATCTGCACTGGAAACAAATTATGGTCTTGTAAAGCTAATGCATATGTGATAGGATAACTGTGCTAAGAAGATAAGGGCTGTGATCGTAGCCCTAAAACCAGTCAAACATGTATCTGTTGCTATCTGCCAAGGAAAAGGATGTCTTCCACTTTGTTTCTTATGCAGTCTCACTGTGTCGTCAGCTTGTCTATATTTTGGTTCAACAACTTGATGCAGGTCCAGAACTCTGGTCTGTTACTTATGGAAGCTTGGTTTCTCTGTAGCCTTGTCAGATATCATGCTCTTAAGACTTTCTATCACTTTCTGTCTTTCACCCCTTCCACAGACCATGTACTGTGTGGTTTTGCCCCCTCTTTGATTTTAACTGTACAGACTTGCTTATATCATGTTTCTCATGGTCCTTCTGCTACATGGTCAGCTTAAGTCACCTGAAATTCTTCTGGAGAGGCTCGTGTCTTGATTTGATTCTGCCATTTAGTCTCTCACTAGATACTGGTGTGACTGTGTGAGGAATTCAGTTTTTGGCTTTTTGCTTGGATTTGTCCTTTTGCTGGCACTCCATTCTGCATCTACCCAATGCTTCATCTTGGTCCAAGACTAAAAATCTTCAGCCACTGACTGCTGTCAGCAATACAAATATCCCTTTCCTTGAAGATTAAAAAAAATTCATAGAAAAGACTTGGTGCTCTGTCAATGGAAGAAGTTTCCTTAGCACTGTATTTTTGGAGGTTATCCAGTGTGGAGAAAAACCCCAAGCCTTATTGGAGGACTAGATGTAACGTCTTGGTCCTTCAGAATCTTATTGTTTGTAATATCTGACAATATAACACAATCTCTTTAGAACCAGATGAAGCCTCAACCTGCATGGAGTCATGGATGGCACTCAAAATCCTCTGCACTGCTGTGTTGACAGGAAGGCTGCTGCAAGAGTTGGAGCTACTGCTGCTGAAAGAAGCAGCAGTAATTAGCACAAGAAGTCACTGGGAAGGGGAGGAGGCTATCCCAAAACCCTGGCTGAGGGCATTGCGTGTCTTAGCACCCACCCTCCAGCATGATTTGTAACTGGAGTCCAGTTCTTGTGCAGGAGCAAGGAGTGCCTGTGCTAAGTTTGGGGGCCCTGGAAGAGGACAGTGGGGTGCAGAGCAGTGCCTGACAGGGCCAGTCTGAAATCAAGCCTGGCTCTGACCTTAAGTCCCAGGCAAAAGCACGACGAAGGGAACATCAAACCCAGGAGCTCGTCTCAGTGCCAGGTGGGAGGGAGCCCTGGGGACAATGGAGCATCCAGACAGTGTCTCTGGTGGTGGACAGGACCTGGGGTGAGCCTGTCCCTGGGTCTCTGCCTGGCTGTGTTGGTGACAGGAGAATCAGATGAGCACCTCAGCGCTGATACACTGCTTCCTATCAGCCAGCTGTGGCTGAAGGGCCACAGGTGGGAAGTGTAGGAGGGGAAGACACATGGGATGAAGCAGGCAAGGCCTTTGTGCCAGTCTGAGGCAATGCATGAAATTTTGCTGCAGCAGGAAAAGCTGAGCATAACCCTCATGGACTGACAAGACACACACTGCAGGGCTGCCCCTGCTCAGTGTCTTTATCCAAAACCTGACACTGAGCTTGGCACATGTGTGTGTGTCTTTTGCTATGTGCATCCCAAGCTTCCCTGACTCTTGGGAAGCTATGTTCAGCTGTACTGAGCTGCTTTGTCATGCATTTAAACTCTCTTCCACCCTCGTGTTCTGCAGGCAAAAATATCCCTCTGCCACCTTAAGGAGGTATATCAAGAGGAGAGATGAAAATTTAGTAACCAAATCTTTCACTCCACAAGTGCCAATTATGTGGAGGTTTTTCTCAGATGGTCTAAATGATAAATATAGGTAGCTAAATTCAGAGTAACCATTTTCAATCTGTGTTTAGCACTGAAGTGGGCTGCTTCTATTTTCAGGCCAAAGAAGAATTTGTGTGCCTGAAATCCCATCCAAGTTCTTGTAAGTATATCAGGCAGTCTATTAAAAGAGATTACCTCTTCCTACAGACCTTGCCTCACTTATATTCTTCAGGCACTGTGACTACAACAGTGTTTGCTCATCTTTGCTGTTGCTTCTCTGCCACCTGCAGTGTGCATCTTGAATGTACATGACAGAAGACGAGGGGAAGCACATCAAGGTATTTCCTGACTTTACAGCGTTTCATTTGCAAGCTTAAGACCTTCCTGGAAACACAGTAAAAATTAAGTTGGAAAGGAGCTCTGGACCTTGCCCAGTCCAGCCCTACTCCATGCAGGACTAATAAATTTCGATTGGATGCTCAGCACCATATCCTGTGAAGTTGCCAACACTCCCAAGCATGGAGCTTTCACCATCTCTCTGTGCTTGTTACTTCAGTGCTGAACCACTCTTTCTATGCAGATTTTTTCCTTCCATCCAACCTACTATTCCTGCCCCTCATTAGTGGTCTAATCACTGGGTGATAGAGAAAGCTCCTCCTGGGGTGGCCTGTGCTTCAGCCTCTCAGCAGTTTCAGTGTTCCTTTGCTGCACTTTCTCTGGTTTGTCGTTGTCTTGCTTGCTCTACAGACTGGACACCATGTTCCAGACATGACCTAGCCACGTAAAGCATAGGGGAACGAGAGTTTTCCTCTGTCTGCTGGCTGTGCACTTGCTTGTGTGGCCTGGTATGTGATTAGCTGCCTTCATGGCAAGGCACATGGCTGGCTCTTGTGCAATTTGCCGAAAGGAATCTCCTCAGTACCCTTCTGCAAAGCTGTTACACACTCAGCTTGTCCCTAGAATGTACAGTTGTGTGGGGTTGAAGCACCCCTGCTGTAACATCTACAGCTTTTTGGTCCACAGGAGGTTTCTATTGGGCAATTCCTCCAGCCTGTCAAGGTCTCCCAAACTGTTTTTTTCCTATCTCCTTACTTTTTGTTAAGTGTTTAATTTCCTGTCCTCTTGTCCTTGTTCCAATGTGATGCAGATGTGTTCAAAGACATAGTTCCCCTTCAGAGCAGTGTTTTCTTGTATTACAGACTCTAGAGGTGTGGGATTGGTTTGTAGAAGCAGAATAGTCTTAATTGCACTGGAGATGTTCTTGGAAGGGGAAGGGCCTGTGCTGCCTAGTGCCTTTGGAAGTTTTTATTTGAAAGGAGGCAGGCATTTAGCAGGAGCTACAGACCCTCAGGTGTTCATCCTTGCAAACTGCTCATTGAGACACTCACTAAGGAGAAAAAAAATGGAAGATTCCTGCTGTTGATCTGTTCAAGAAAATCATTTCATATTTGCTTTCTATTGCTTCAAGACTTACCTTGTACTTTGCCTCATCTCCTATCCACTTAGATCTTCAAGCTTCAGCTTAAAAAAGACTGAATTAAAGTCTGATTTTGTGTAGAAGTTTTCAGACTACTGTGCCCAGGGAGGAAATGAAGGGAGAGCATCTGAGTGTGAACTTATCCCAACTTAGCTTGAGACTTCCCTTCAGGACCAACCCAGGCTGTATTCTGAATGGGAAAACACAATTAGTCCTCTTCTCTGCTGCATACCTAGCCGGACTAGTGTTACAGTTTTAGAATAATACCAGTAGTCTCCACAAGAGGGCTTTATGTCAGTTTAAAGACAGAAAAGAGGAGCAAATATGATCAGTTAGACAGATTCTCCTCTGTTGCAGCAGTCACTGCTTATCCTCTATTCAACAGGAGGCAATATGCTTTTTCTCTTGTGTGTTTTCAGGAGTAAAATCATGACCTTCTTAAAATGCTAATTTCTGTCCCTCCAGCTCAAGTCAATCATAGGAACAATTAAATACTTCTGGAATTAAAGGTGACATTTTAGAAAGAAACAGGTAAAAATTGGGTGCCAAGAAGGGAAAATTAAACTTCTTTCCCTCTCCTCTTTGTGTCATATTGTTGATGAAAGAATAATATAGTTCTGCTCTATGAGGTAACAGTTTATAAAATTTACTTTGTCTTTCAGTTTCACAGTCTGTTTTCCTGGGTAGAGAGAGCAGTTAGGGTCTGCTCTTGGTCACCTCAGACTGCTTACCTGGAAACTGGGAAAACTGGGAAAAGCAAAGCATGATCTATCTCACTGGAGATAGTTTTAATTCTTGAACTCCTAAAATCTTTCCAGCCATGCTACAAGCATGTTTTCTGCTGTATTCCCTCTTGTAGTCTCTTCTCCAGGCTAAATTGAATTCTTGCACCCACATACATTTTCTTCTCAGTTACGATTTCAACTTACTCTCTTCTGGAATCCTCCAGTTGTCTTAAATGTTTCCTGAGGCATGGTGGCTGAGACTGAACATAACATTTGGCCGAAGCCTCTTCTGTGTTGAGAACACCTACAAAAGTATTCCCACTTGCTCTGTGTTGAACACTGATTGTTCTCTATACCCCAAAGTGACATTTGTCTTGCTCACTGCACTGACACTGTTGATTTGTGCTGACCAACTCACCCACTGTGTTCCTGAGTTTCTACTGAGCCAGCTGCTGCTGGCCAACGGGAAGCTGCTTGTTTCTGCAAGTTCATCCAGCTGTTCTGAGAATTTTCCAGTTTATCAAGAGCATTTTCAGTTCCAACCCTGTCGCTAAGAATATCTGCATCCCTTCTCCATTTCATGTCATCTGCAAATTTAACAAGCATACTGTGTATTCCATCATTCACAGTGTAAACAAAAATATTGGGAAAATTAGATACAGATTCAGGATAAATTTTCATGTAGAATTGCTCGTTACTTTTTCCATTTGGACAAGGAGTCTTTGTAAGTACTCTTTGTATATAGTTGTATGGAGTTCTTGATGTTTTTATTTTGCACCCATGCTAGCCTGTTGATCCAGATAATTTTCTTCTCTTTTTGTTTTTCTTGCTTAAAACAGTAGTACAAAAGACAATGCCAAAATCCTAAGTAAACTCGAAATATGCAACAGCAACTGCTTCTCCTGCACTAATGCTCTTGAGCCATCATACTGGCTGTTATTCAGCTCCTAGTTTGTCATGTGGAGGCTTAGAGAAAGTTTAAGAGCTTTTCCCAGATTTTTTTTTTTTTTTTGAAGTTTAAGGTAAAGTAGATGAGCTTTTCTACTCATTTCCTTTCTCCCTTCTTTACTTCTTTTAAACATAGACCCCAAACTTACAGCATTCTCAGTTGTAGAGGATGTAACTCAAAGTCCACAGGTATCATCAAAAGTAACTGCTGACCTGTTTGAGACTGTTTCAGGCAGTTTATCACACATGGTAGATAGATGTTCATCAGGTTTAGCCAAATTATCAAAACTATACTTTGAGTGCTAGCTAATCTGGTCATTCAAGCTTTTAGATTTTCTAACATTTATTTGGCCTTCTCTCACTGATGTTGCCTGTCACCTTTCCAGTGCTGAGTGAGGAGGAAGGAATTATTTGGCCTACCATAGAAAGGGATCAGTCTTAGACCCAATGTAAATGAAGTGGCAGGAAAAGCTGCACTCACAAGCAGCAAAATTCATGTAGAGACCTAGGGGGAAAAAAGCCAGAGACTGTGTTACCAAGGAATGTGGGCAGAGGCTGAGCTTCACAGGAACCCACAGGTGCCTCCAGGTTTGTCTGACTATTTGTATACTGCTGTGGATAAGAATCACAGAATCCTTAAGGCTGGAAAAGAACTTTGTGACTGTCAAGTCAAACCATTAACCTAGCACCGCTCTGCTGACCACTAAAGCCATGTCTCCAAGTGCCATATCCACACAACTTCTGAACGCTTTCAGGGATGGTGATTCAACCACTTCTCCAGGTGTCTTATTCCAATGCCTGACCACTCTTTCAGTGGAGAATTTTTTTCTAATATCTGAACTAAACCTTCCCTAGTACAAGGGCCATTTCCTCTCATCCTTTCACTTGTTACCTTGAAGAAGAGCTTGACCTCCACCTTGGTAGAACCTCCTATCAGGCAGCTGTAGAGAGCAATAGGGTGCCCTTTGAGTCTCCTTTTCTCCAGGCAGGACAGCCCCAGTTCCCTCAGCTCCTCTTCATCAGACTGGTACTCCAGGTCCTTCACAAGGTTCCATTGCCCTCTTTGGACACCTCAATGTGTTACTTTGGAGAGAGGGGACTGGGACAAACACAGAACCTGAGGTGTAGTCTCACCAGTGCTGAACACAGTGGGACTGCCCTGGTCCTGCTGGCCACACTGCTCTTGGTACAGGCCAAGATGCCACTGGCCTTCTTGGTCACCTGGGTACACATTGGCTCGTGTCCAGCTGTCAACCAGAGGAAGTAGGAGAAAACAGCGTGTTTTTGTAGGCCACATTTGTGTAAAACACTCTGTTCCAAAAGTAGAATAATTTTGTTGTGTGTTAAAGGATTTTGTCATCTAAACTTTTCTCTTTTTAAAGTCTATTTTATCTTTCCTCTTTCAAGTGTGTGCTGCAACAATCCGTTTCACCATGGGCAAGGAGCTTGGCTCATCTCTTAGACAGTGTGGAAATGGCTTACAGAACAAATCTTAAACTTTACACCTCTGGACACTTAAATCATAAGAAGGTTTATAAGCCTTCAGAGAAAATAAAACAGGGATGATAGTACTCTGCCAGGAAACTTGTTCCATATTAGAAAGAAATCAATTCCCAGCTGAAAATGAGAGAGCAAAGAAGATTAAAAGATTTTCAGGTAACTTTTCATCTGGCATCTCTCTGCTTCCAGCAAAGCCTGAGTTTTTCTGCACTAACAACAGACATCCACAGTCACCTGTGACTTGTGCTAGATTTTTCTATTCCTCTGGAAAGGCTAAAGTTTAAAGGCTTAAAAGGAAAGAGGAGGGAACTGTCAGATTCCTTGAGAGCCATCAAAAGAGATGAGCTAGATGGGTCAGAGGTTGTGGTTGTAAAACTCGTCAAGGGGGAATACTAGTTCATAACCTCCCATTTGGCTGGTGTAGCTAAAACTGAACAGTTTAACAAGTTCTTGGATTTCCAGGAGGACTTCATAGCAAATCATGAACTATTACCAAGTGATTTAATGGCAAAATATTAAATTTCATGCAAATGAAATTGTATGAAAACAAGCTGGCTGAAGTAAGAAAAAGAGTCTCCAAGTGGATGGAAAGGTAAATTTTGCATTATCTTTCTGGGTGGATTGGTTGTGTGTTCCAGGAAAATGAAAGAGGTTTAAGCAAAATCACCTCTCTCTTTTCAAAGACCCAATCCCTGTGCTTGCTTAGTTGAGCACTTGTAAGATACATCTACTATGTGTTACAAAACTCAGAGCCCAGATTTGTTATTTCCACCATTATGGGGAAATGTTGTGTTTAACATACAGGAAAGCAAGCTCTTGCAAGCTCTATAGTAGTGCTCTGAACTTGGTCTTGTAGTTTTTGAAGCATTTTTTTCCCAGGAAAACTTTTCCCCAGAAACAATTTGAATCAGTACAACTTTTGTGAGATAGAACAACTCTGGTACAAAGCTTAACAGAAAGCTGTACTAACTAGCAGTGATGTCAATCTTTGTCCTTTGATTAAATGGTTGAACTTTCTACCAGCCTTGGTTTTAAACAAGTATATTCACAAAGTGAAAAACTGCCATAGTATATTATCTACCTAAAAGGCTTATTGTGAAAAATTTGGTCTCAGGCACAGAGCACTTTGAAGTGAGGCCAGCAGCACTCTTGAGAAAAAGTTCCCACGACAGAGGAACCCAGCACAGGTTGCCTAAGAGACCCCCTTCTTTCTCTTTCTCAGATTTATTACTCAGACTTGGCAATGTATAACTCTGAGATTCTAAGTGCATTATTTTAACTGTTGTATTCCTTAGCTAGGGGTCCTTGACTTATCTCTGCATTAATTATGTTTTTCTGAGCTAACAGTTACTTTTAAGGAACGCAGTGTGTTCCAAGGTCAGCTTCTTGTCTTGCCCCTTGCTCACAGTTTAAAATCAAATGTATCTAACAAACTTCATGGACTTACAGCATAATTTTTTTAGATTTAATGACTTGTCTCAAAGAGGATAGCCATTTTCTTCCTCATTTTCACTCCTTCTCCCACTGTATGCAGGTAAGCAAACAAGACAGGGAATACAAATGTTAAGAGAGATGCCTGTATAAAAAAATTATTCCAGTCTGCTCAGTGATTTGAACTGACATAATCTCATCCTATAAGCTTCAACATGTTAATGGAGAAAGGAGAAGTCAGAAGGAATAGCACACCTCTGCCAACCATCTGCACGTGCACGGGCCACAAGACTGGAATAAATAGCACTGGTGAAAAAGTGCAAATACTTAATTGATTCAGGAGCAGGATATGCTTTTAGTCACTGCTTTCATTTATTCATTTAAATTAGGGTTACGAGTGTGTGTCTGTGTGTGTGTTGTTTCCTTCAATTTTTCTTGACTGACCAGCAAATTAAACTGCATGGCTACAAAAGCTGTGTGATTTTGTCTTTATTGCATTCCCAGTTCTGTTTCTGGCCCTACTGGTGAGACAAGCCCTTGCATGTGTCCCAGTGTTCCTACTGTGACTTTATGCCCTTTAATTAACTGCATAGCAGCAAACCATCACTCTTCCCTCCTGCAGTGTCCCCCAGGTTACAGGACAGGAGCATCACGTGCCATACTTACATTTTAACTTGCTGAAATATCTCTGTATGGTCAGGAGAGAAGGGCAGACAACATTTAGGAAAGATGGACAGTTTTCTCTAATTATGAGTAACACAAACTGGTTATCACTTAAGCACTTTGTTAAAAACATTATTTAAGGAAAAAAACAAACAAAAACCCACACACAACCTCCCCCAAACAAAACCAACCCCTCCAAAAGCTTAGCCTTCTAACTTTTGAACACTAATGCAAAAATCCTTAAAATGTTTGGGAAAAAAAATTCAGTCTGTAACCTATTGGTGAATTATTTTTCCACTTTTCACTTTGATGGTTACATATGAGTGATATTTCTTATCTCGCCAGGGAGTTTTCTATTTTTTTATTTTTATTTTTTCACTATGCTGAATTATATATACTTGAAATACTTTATTTGGGACAAAATCTGTTTGTTTTTATTCTTGGGCACGTAGGGCAGTGATTTGCATGTGAAACACAAGTAAAATATTGTAGCTGAAAATTAGACTCTGATCCTGTACTCTACGATGTGATGGTAGTCATGATAGAAATTCTGCATTGGTTCTCCCAATGATAACTGAGGGGGCAAAAAAGTCATTCCTACATTATTGTGTGAAATAATTTCACAATATATATGGAATATATATATAGGGAATAATTTCACATTTATAGGGAAGAGGAGAACAGAGAAATCACAAAACCCTTGATGAAGAGGATCTACTTGGGTAAGTGAACTGTGCTGAGAATTACATTGCTACAGTTGAAATGTAGTTGATCATCTCTAGGTTTTGAAAAAACCCAAATATGGCAGAATACACAAACCTTCTGTTACAGCACAAAAGGTCTGGTTTTCCTGGAGCCAAAATGAAACAGGAGCCTTTAATCTGGACTGTTAAGCATTTTTTGATGGTCTTCTTTCCTCTCAATTAATTTAGAGAATGAGCTCTTCTGGACTCTCTGCTTACAACACATTACAATGGTAGTATTTATTTGTCAATATTAGCCAATTTCCTTTGTGATGCTACAGGGAAATTAAGTATTTAAAGTCAGATATGGGCGCTCCCTGACCTTATGTTCAACACTAGAGATCTAGTGCTTGCTTTATTGTTGACAACAGTTTCTGTGGGAGAAACTCACGGTAGAGAAATCTGAGACAGCAGCTGCTTTCAGAATAAGCAGAACATTGTCTGAATAAGCTGTGCTGGATTTCTGAAGTGTCAAACCTATTGTCCTTCTGTCTCCTCTTTGCTAGAGCCACGTCAGGCTTTTGCCAGGTTTACCAGGGAAGTGCTGCTGACCAGGGGGTCGTGTTTGCCTCAAGCTTGCAGCAGCAGTGCCACACATCCCTTTGCCCTGCCTCTCCCTCCAGTGACATCTCGATTCCGAACAAAGGAAAACACATAAGCAAAGGTGTCTTCCACTGTGGGTGTGGAAGGGAAGCACAGAGGAGATGTCAAGGTCTGAGGGCAGAGCTAGATCTGACTGGCCCTGCCCAGCCCCTTTGGAGTCTCTTCCCGTCACACTCATGGCACAGGACCCCATCTCTGTGTCCATCCTGGACCTGTCAGTCCCTGCCCATTTCTCTATCTCATCCTTTTGTATTCTTTCTTTTTTTACTTTCCTTACTCCTAAACTCCCTCTTTTTCTGACAGCTTCTTAGCTCCATGTTCTCCATCGACCCAGAGACAACTCTGTGCATTTGCTCAGAGGATTTCACCCTAGTTATCCACTCTCTTTAGCAATGAGCCTGGGAGTACCTGTGTGATATTGACAATCTGTTGAAATGAAAATGAAAGGTGATGATGAACATGGCACAGCTGACAGCATAAGAGCTTTGTCTAGGTTGAGTAACACACTGCTCAGTGGCATAACACCAGAAAGGATTGTTCAAAAGCAAGGGCTTTGCATGGTCTTCATATTTACTGGCTGTGACACATGAAGAAAATGGTCCTTTTTCTTGTTCTATCAGTAAGAAACCTTTAATGTATTTAAAAATTGAGAGATCTTTGACTGAAAGAGGGTTTTTTGTTTGAAACTTACTATAGAGGTGTTTTTTTTAATGTAAACCATTAGTCTCATCAACAGCTCATTCAGAAATTTTCATCAGATCTGAATTTTACTAAAAATTTCATTTTAAAAATGGTTCCAGAACTTGTGGCAACACCCTCCACCCCCCAAACAAACAAAAAAAACTCATGCAAAACCACCAAATTCAGTTGCACAAGTTTTTACTCATACTCCACAATTTACTCTTTTTTTAAAATGCATTATTATAGGCTCTGAAGGCTCAGGACAAAGGGATGGAATACAGAGACTCAGGAAAGATGTACAGGTTCTCATGCAGAAAGCCAGTACTGTTCTGGAAAGAAACAATATTTCAAATGCTATCAACCCTTGTAGCAACAACAGGGTAGATGGGATGAAGCAGAAACAGCTAAATAGAGTACTTGAAGTTTTTTAAATATCAGGTCTTGAAGGAAGGCCAGAGTATTAGACCTTGTGGATGGACTGCTCTGGGCAAAAATCTTACTTTTGTACCAATCATTGTGGGACACATGGTTAAACTCTGAGCAGGACCAAGGCTTTCTTTTGCCATTCCCAGCTGAGCACCATCTAAGAGCTGAATGTCATCCCAGGGACAGCCTTCACACAGATTGCAGCCTGCACTGCTAAATTTCTGACTGTGTCACTTTTGCTGAGGTGTTTGTTTTGTTCCCTGTTGTGGAGGCAAACAAAACCTAATCAGCTGCCTGTGTTCTTTGGACAGTCCCAGTGCTTCCATGCCACTGGTGTGTGCCCCTGATATTTTACATCACAACTTCCAAATCTCCTTGCTACTCCTCCGAGCCCTGATCTCACCTGCTACTCTCAATGTTTGACCTTATGTTTGTTCAATTCTAGAACTCTAACCTTTAGGCTTGAAAGCTGTCCTGGCAGCCTACCAGCTTTCTTGTTCTTGCCCACTCCACTGTCTGAACCTGAAGAATTTCCAAGTCACTCTTTCTGTAAGCTGCTGGTTCCTTTTTTACCCATCTCTTTTTCTTGTGAATGTAACTCCAACAAGACTGGATGACTCTCGAGGTTTTTTATACATTTGCAATTGTTGTTTCCAGTGTGTACCCTATACAATATTTACAGTCTGCTTATAAAAGGTATTTTTGATGATTCTGAAGTTAAGATACTGGAGTGTGAAGGAGATTCAGGCTCATTAGTTTTTATTAAGGTAAGCAGAAAGATGACTAACAGTGACCCAGTAATCTACATGTCTGCACTTGTCTACAGAGAGAGAATTTGTGATCTGTTACTGTGGGATAGTCAAACTGGCATGAATTTAAGATGGATCAGGGCATAGTGTGGAATATTTATAGCTCATGCACATGCAAATTTTATCTAGGCTATTCAGAGATTGATTTTTGTGCAAGCTTTTATAAATATTTTAGAGATAAAGGGGAAGAATAGGGCATTTTGTCTTCTGCCCAAGTGGTGAAAGGGAATCATGATAAACATCCCAGAATTATCAAAAGGAGTTCTTGAGAGATTTGTCAGCTGTTGGTATAAAAACCCAACACCCCATAAGACTGTTCAGTTTTGAAGAGCTGTCTGTTTCCAGAGAAGTCTGGGCACATGTGCTATCCTAATGTCAACCTGCCAGATTTGCATGAAAAACAACAATTGAAATTTGAGTCATTTGCATGCATCACTTACTACTGACAGCCTAAGACTGAATTTTTCCTCTTGCCATGGATCATGTGTAGTCCTTTCTTTGTGTAGGGAAACCATCCTTGGAGGGTGGGCAGAGGAAAAGATTTTTATACAAGACTGTTTTGGTTTTTTTTTTTTAAATAACATTAGTTAGTAGATGTTAAAATATCTGGTAGGATTTTTGAAATCTGATGATGGAGAGAAAATAAGAATATAGATATGTAGGCAGAGAACTAAGCTGTCCTATTATGTTATTGTGATATCTAATAATGTGGAGTTGCTTTGCTCATTTAGTGAACAAGAGGTTTCCTCTTAGGAAAAAATCTGCATTTTTAATAGAGAAGAGAATGACTGAATCCTGTTAGCTCCTCACAGAGCATCAATCCTTCTCTCCTTTGCATCACTGAGCATCCAAACCTGGAGTCACTTTGCTGTAATTCACTGAACCTCAGTTTCTCTCTGCCCCCTTAGAGCAACATTTGACCTCTGTGCATGTGTGATGATCTTCCTTATGTGGTACAGCTTACATTTACCTTTGTATATGATCTTGAAAATATATTTGTGCAACTGTTCTTCCCTTTTGTTCTAGTCTACACTGAGGAAATAATTAGAAACAGTGCAACGGCTGAATCAGACTCCAGAAAATAAAAGAGGAGAGTGATAGGACAGTTCTGAGTTGAGCAGAAAAGAAATATGGTACAAATTAAGGAAATAAGGTTCTAAAGGACCAGAAGGAAAACCAGTCGAAAATTGCCTCAGCTGCTGAGATTTTTCCTGTTAGTGTGATCAAAATGTGCTGATATCTAATGAAATCAGGTGTGTGATAGTTCTTGTTCTTTTACTCCTGGCCTTATCTGAAACCAGTAGGTGTCAGCGGAAGACTTTCTAAAGTGTTAGGTATGTCTCAGGGGATGAAACCCTTCAGCTGGCAGAAACTGAGTAATTGGATTTCATGCTTGTGATGAGGAGGTTAAGCCCTGAATCACGTGCTTTCAAGGGCCCTTCCTAAGCTGCTTTTTTCACTGTATCAGTGCTGAGTGCTGTAGTTATCCCTATAATAGTCCAGCCCCTCTTGGAGGTTTGCTCAGTGCTCTGATTCAGTAACAGCACTGAGGTTTACAGTTTATTTATGTATTGCTCAAGAAAGTGATGTTCTTTGATAAGTAAGTCTTTTGATCTGTAAGGAATCTGTATTAGGATCTACAGGCAGGACAAAAAAGATAAATCTGCAAAGTTGTGGAAGAGTGGGGAAAAAAACCAAGTGGACTCCTGATAACTAGGAAATCCTGTGAAATGTCACTAGGATAAAGCATACCTAGTCTGACCTGAATTTTATAACTTTAGTAAAAACCTGTTCTGAAAGCCATGTTCTTCCAGATCATGAGAACGTACTGGTTAGTAAATTATAAAATGGTAAATAAGGAAATAGCTGTTCACAGGGTGAGGTAAAGAAAGATCCAAATCTTCTTTATCTTCTTTCTGTGTAGTGTCAGGAGCAGTGCTTGAACAGTCAAACCAGCTGTGGTTTATTTGTTTTTTTCTTCAGCAGCTAAACTGAATTTCTCCCTAGTGTAACTGTCTTCCTATCAATGAACATATGCCTGAATGCAGCTGCTCTGATTATGTTTGTTTCTACAGCATGGTACAGAGTTTGAATTCCATTGCTTTGCAGTCAACCACTAAAAAAGCCATAAAATCAGCCATTGGCTCTGCATCTCCCACAGGACTAATGAATAAAACAAACAGAACTCTCCAGGCCAAGACATATCTGAGGAATAGTTTTGCATAAAATGAGCTACAAGGCATTTGAACAATGGGTAAAGTTTTCTCCCTTTCTCCTCCTTGCCAGGTACTAATTTTGGAAGTACTAACTCAGTTAAGCTCAAACTTCCCCTCCCTGTCTTCCACAATTGCACATTGAGGAATTCAAAGTAGCCAAGTCAGAAAGATGTTAATGTTGCTGTTCTTCTTTTTATCTTACTGCTATACTTAGACCCTTCAACCAAGAAATTTGGGCCACATGTACTAACATGTGCTGGCACTATAGGTGACATAGCTCTACAAATATTGTTCAAATATTGTTTGATGGGGGGTTTTGGGGTTTTTTAAAGGTTTTTTAGTTTATTTTGTTTGTGGGGTTTTTTTGTGTGTTTTTTTTTTTTTTCTTCAATGTGGGATGGTAAGCAATTAAAAAAGGTTCAATCAATGTTAACCTGAAATGAGAACTTTACGATTTTCTCAGAGGAGCAAAGGGAGATCTGAGTGTATTTTAAAATTGAATAAAATCTTCTTAATATTTTCTAAACAGAAGGCATTATTTTCTTCTCTGTGGATAACATTTCTTTGAGGCCCTTCCAGGACCAGACACTTATTGTGATACGCAGAATCTATCTTCTATCATTTACAGTGCTTTATATGGAAAGCAGGATCTTTGAGAAGCTGGTGGCTGTGGAACCCCAGGGCAGGGAGCAGCAGGAAGCATGGTCAGGCCCTTTCCCCACATGAGGCAGTGCATCCCTGAAATTTGGCTCAGGCTCTCTTCCTGCAGCCTGCCTCCCTTTTCATCAAAGCTCTTGGCTCCCACTGGACCTATTGACTGAGGGCTGATACTGCATCACAGACCAGAGGGGTGAAGAGGAGGGCTGGCTGCCTCTGACAAGCTGCTTGGAGAGCAGGAAATTTAGCTGTTCTGTGATCTTTAATGCTGAAACATCGTCATTACTCAACGCAGTGCCTAGTCCTCAATCTGACACCGTGTAACACAAAGCTGTCACATGGGAAATATGGCTAATGAATTACTGCAGACTCTGAAAGCCCCTCCCAGCTCCAGGGCAGCCCCTCAGTCCACAGGATTTTCCTGACCGGCTCATTGCAGGAGTGAGACAAGCTACAGCGCGAGGTTAGAAGCTCTGACACAGCAGAGCGGGGCCAGTTCTTCCCTTCTGCATTCTCACTCCCTTCACCTGTGCCTTGCCTTCCTCCTTCCTTCCCTTCTGCAATTGCAAAGCCTCAGAGATGTGACCCTGCACCCATTTTTCCTGGCTGTTCCGTTCTCCACAGCTTCCCTTGCATACAGACATGGATGTGGGAGTCAGGTAAAACAGGATGATCCTCAGCTGCACTGCCACCAGGGAAGAGAGTGGGTTATTTGTGTTAGTGCAGACCACTGGAGTGAAGGGCACTGTTTGTGCATGCAGTTCCTCCCATTCCCTAGACAGGAGCTGGCTGGGGCTGGAGTACAGCTCTGGCTGGGGCAGCATGGACACTGACAGGCTGCAGACAAGCTTGCTGACAAGCCCAGAAAAGCCAAAAAGGTCTTTGCCTCAAAGAAAACCCTGTCTGGACAGAAGCGTGAATTGGCCATGTAGGATCTTGTAACATAAATTATTGACTTGCAGTGAGGTGAACGGGTGAAGTGACAGTGAAGCTGGCCTGTAAAATTCTGAAGTGTATTTTTTTTCTGGACTCTCCTAAGGGAGTACAACCTGTTTGTTCTGCTCCTTGTGTGCTATTATCTGTTCTTTATGCTGGGACTCAGTAATTTCCTCCTTGGCTCTGTTCCCATTGTGTCCAGAGCCTGACTATTTTTGCATGAAGTGCTAAAGGATCTTTGTTGGGATGACTGGGAAAGGTGAGTGGCACAGCCCATGTGCCAGCATTCATTTCCTGGTGGGAATAGACTGTGTGTACAGTGGGTGTGTGTACAGTGGGTGTGTGTACCCAACCAAACTGGAGACAATTTTGTGGGTGTTTGGCATGGTTAACTCAAGCTTAAATGTGGGTATACCTACTAAAAACCATATGGACACAGCCCTAGATGACAATTAGCTTGGCATTACCAGCTCTGTCCTTTAAATTCTGCATGCACTTTTTTACTTCTGGAAACCTGAAGCAGACATGAGACGTAGAGAATAGCAAAAAAACTGCTCTCTGTTTCAGAACAGCTTGAATCTATGAGGTGTAAAGTTCTTGATAAATGGGAAGAAATGAACACATTACAGACTGTGAAGAAAGAAATAGTGGTTTATGCTGTGACGGTGCATATAATGGCAAACACTACTAAAAAACATACAGGACAAAATATTCATGAATTCTAAACACATCCTGGTAAGATTTCTGGAGAAGTACTGGTGTCCATGTAGGTACTACCACGATGCACCTTTTAGCACTGAGATGTTGGCCCTCAGTGGTCTTTATTTTATCCTCACACACAATTTGTGCCTCATTTGGATGCTCCTACGCTCCCCACAGTATCTTAGCCTCTGCCCCTGCGGTGGGAGGCTTGTAGGCTGACCCTCACTATGTCAGATGATGAGCTACAGACACAGGGGTTATTTCTGTATTCGTGCTACAAGTTTGGGGATTTGCAAGTCAATGTACATGAAACAGCAGCATCATTATTTTAAACTTGTTTGTTTCTTAGCCCAGAGAAACAGAAAGGTTCTGGGTGGGATTTTTAAGTATTCCAAGTTGGCATCATCTATCCTTGAAATGAATGCTGAAATGCCTAGTGACTTCAAGGAGGGAGAGACGGGACAGTCTCCTGATTCCCTTTGAAATCTCATTTCTGGATGCTGAAATAACCAAACATTTCAGAAGATTATTCACTAGTATATAGCAGTGACCATAGCTATGAACACATTTTAGATGCAGACAGGAAGGTCAAGTTTAAGTCTGGATTGAATCCGAAGTCTTTAATGGATTCTTCATATCAAGTAATTGATTTTTAATAAAATAACAAATATTAACAAATATTAACATGAATACTTGTTTACAGAATAAAGTTGTTATTTTTTTTATTCACTAGGCTCATTATTAATTCAGAGCTCATAGTCATTGGTGCTGTACAAAGCAAGCAGTGAGAGATAGGCTTGTATTGAATACTGTGTAATCCAAGGTACAGAACTTGCAGAAATTTGTTCGTGTGCTAAAATTTGCATACTGAAAATGACCTGTGTGAGGACCACTTAAACTATAAAAGATAGATGCTTGCAAATTTCTGCAGGATTGGTGCATTCAGCATTTACAAACAGTATTCCTTTTCTACTGGCTGTTGTGCAGTTAGAAATAGCACGAGGTTTCAATGAAGGCACTTTAGCATGTCCTTGTCACTGGTTATACTGATAAATGTTCCCGCTGTGTGAAGTGAGGAGGTAATTTCATGCAGCTAAAAGTACAGTCAGCATGAGTAGGGGATGATGTGTCGCTCCTAATGGTGGGCAAATAGCACTTGTTCATGTGAGGCTTATGTTTGACTAAGCATCTAAAAGGTCAAACATGTCTCTGAACTTACTGTCCCTGAAGCAATTATACCTGCTGATGGGAGATGAAATTAATTAATTAAGTATACTATGAATAAAACAGGTGCCAAAAATCACAGAAAAGGTGAAAAAACCTGTGAAAAACATATAACAAGAAAATTGCAGGTATAAGTATAGCCGGTGTTCTTGTTATATGTTTGACCATCTTTAAATTTAATTGCGTATTTAAAATAATTGTTTTTCCTTCCTGATTTTTCAACCAACCAATGCACTGCTACCTAAGAGTAGAAGAAAGACGTAGCATACTTGTTTCTAAAGCAATTAACAGGCCTTCAACATCAGAGAGCTTTGGAGAATGAAGAGAACTCTTTGTTTAGAAGATTCACTTGGTATCAAGATATTAAAACAATGAATGGCAGCAGTAAGTAATTTTTTTTACTCCTTTTTTTTTTTTTTTTTTCGTAACTAACAGGACAACTTAGGATCCAAGTGCCTTATGTAAGGTTCCTGTGTAAGCTCTCTAAGATATGCTCCCTCATGGAATGATAACAAATAAAATATGAAATATGTTCCTCTGAAAAAATATCCATTATGGGTAGTTCTTCCTTTTGCTTAAAAAAAAAATATTCAGAAGGTCTTTAAATATAAATCGCTGGTTTACAGAGTGGGTTTTTTGGGGGTGTTGCTGAGCTTGTCTGTACTGTAGTGAAAAGGGACAGTCAGCAGATGGCAATGGTGTATAGTTATTCCATCAGGAGAGAGCCACATCAGCAGGGGAGGGAAACCTCTAATGCTCCTTAAGTAGCCATAAGGGAAAATGGAACGGCCCCTGCAGGACTTTGGAGACTTGGCCCTTCAAGCACACTTCGGCTGAATCCTTGTGTAGCCTTGCTGAGTTTGTAACAGCAATTCAGCATTTAAAACCCCTATTTGAAAGGGAAAATCCACTCTAATTTAAGAGCATTCTAATTAAACCAGTGCATTGCCATATTCTTTTAAAAACATTTCATAATTCTACATAACTATGACATGTTTTCTGCGACAGAGGATTTGTTTTTAAAGAGGCATGTGTGTTTCATGCATCTTCTTTTGCTGGAATGTTAACAGGTCAGTTTAACTGATCTGTTACTGCTTTTTCGTGCTCAAACTATAGAAGTCAACTCATCAAACACATTTCTCTAATGCCAAATAAAAATTATCTCCTTGGAACCCAGTGTGGTCCAGGCATACAGCAAACTAGTTTGTACGAGTTACCTTCACTAGCTCTAATCCCAAATGAATGGAAATCTTCTCTTTGGCTCCAGCAAGCTCCAGATTAGGCCTGCTCTGCTTTGCCCTCTAGAAAGTGGAAAGGTTTGGGATATAATTCCTTTTTTTTTCTTTTCCTAAACTACTATGGAGAGCTATTAGAGTACTTTCATCTAAATATGTAAATCAAAGCTGCAAAAGCTTCCTCCTTCCAACTGTACTGAAGGCACTGGAAGGAGGTAAAAGCCTGTGTAGATAACTCTGACATATAAAATTCATGGAACAGTTCAGCAAGAGGAACTTGGAAAGACTTCTGTAAAATATAGGAACTAACAGATGTCTTGAAAGAAGTGAGTAATAGTTTGAATAAAACAATTTTAGGTTCTGCTGCACACTCCGAAGTCTGAAGCTCTATGTTAGTAGCCAAAAAATGCAGGCATCATTTCAGATATAGGTGAGACATGAAGTACAAAGCTCTTTGCATTCAGAGCTTTGTCTAGCAGCTCAATCTAAAAGCCAGAAATGGTCATGGGTGCTGAAAGACAAATTCAAGTCATTTGTGGCATAGTTTTGGCTGTAGCAAAAAACAATGCTGTGAACATCCTTCCTTGTTTACATGGCAAGACCTGGTTTTACTGTCTGTTCAGTTTTCCTCAGGGTAAAAAACTGGCAAGAAGAGAGGCTCTATGTCAGACTCAAAGATGTATGTAACTTGAGATGTAGTGCTAAATTAAAACTCCTGTCACACAGAGACTACTTACTATAATTTATGTCAAGGTTAATGGAGTAAAAAGTATTGGAGTGTTTTAAATGCTGATCAGACATGTTGCCAATTAGTATTGCTGCAGACTTTTTGTTATATACCAAAAGATATTTCAACATTTCTCACCATTTATGTCTTTTTTTACAGGAAGTTGAAGAAAATAGTGCAGAAATTTTAAATGAACTGAAAATCACTCAGGAACATCAAAGGTGAGTATGAAACGTTCAAATATCTTTGTCAGTGTGGTTGCAAAGAGTGTTAGAGAGATGGAAATGCCAGTCATAACAGCTTTGGGCCAAAGTAAGACAAATTAGTTGCTGATAGCAGATGCATTCAAATGTTCATTGCAGACCATACACAGTAGTAGCTGGGAGTCATAATCAAACATTATAGATTTGACTTCGATGTGGCTCAGAGTACTAAATAATAAAAACTATGCACAGAGTTTAATTAAAAATTCTGATTGTTTCAGTTTTTATTTACAGAATCAAACTATTCAAAGATGGAAGGGACCCAGAAGGATCATCAAAGTCTAACTCTTGGCCCTGCACGGGACAGCCCTAAGAATGACACCATGTGCCTGAGAGCATTGTTCAAGCACTTCAACTCTGTCAGGCTTGGTGGTGTGACCATACAGGTACAGAACAGACACCTTGTGCTACTTAAAGACTTGTAAGTTTTCTGAAAGCATCCTGCTGATGGTTTTTTACACCCAAAATGGAGAAGTTTCAAGCCCTTGTCTAAACTGACATTGCTCACTAGTGCCACTTTTGGTAATTTCTTTGTGCAGTGCAATTTTCTTTATATAGGTAACTAGCTTGAGATTCTTAAACTTCTTTGACAAAAACATTTTTTTATTTGAAAGGGATGTATTATAGGATCATCTCAAGCATTTAAGAAGTTCATTTTAAAAAGTTAAATCATGCGTGTTTGATTATTGATGCTGCCTGTCAGAAATAAATATTGAATATATTTGTTTCTGAGGTGCTTTCAGTATTTCGTTTAAGCTCAAGACTCTTTATTCCTGCCATGTTTTTAGTCTTCCAAAGCTCCGTATCTTCCAAAGCTTTGGATGAGGAGCCATCCAGTTTAAAGCATGGTGGAAGAGAGGCTATCCCTGCTTATTCACTGTCAAGGTCATGAAATGCACACCCTTATACAGGTGTTTGTTTCAGGATATTTAATGTAGCTTCAGATCGGTGGTTGTGAGTTTGTAGTGCTGCTTAGACTTTTGTTCTTCTTACCTGAAGTGCAATTTTACAGAAACTGAGCCAATGTCAGCCAGAAGTAAGGCTTTGTATGACTCAAAAAATGTATCTATAAAATATTTGAAATGTTTGGTTTGCTGTCCATGAGCGCTTTTGTACCTACAATTTATCGGAATAAGAAATCACTGCACCCAGGCAAATCAGGTAGTGGTAGGCTGCAGTAAATTTTATTCCTTTGTTTGCTGCATGCCTAATTTGTTAGTTCATATCTGCATGAGTAATGCAAATGATTTAATCTATTAGTTGGAAGTGGACATCATAAGTTAGTAAAAGGCCTGAGGACACATAGAAAGGCTGACTGACCTGAGTGCATTTTTCAGGGTTTCAGACACTAGGCAGACATCATGGAGTTGTCTCCTTTTGTTACAACAAAACACTAAGAGAAAGGTTTTTCAGATTTACATGGCAGGTGGTGTTTTGTGCCGTGGGCACCCCAAACTGATGCTGCAGGTTTCTGTTGTGTCTGTGACCTATAGACTTCCATGCAAAATTGGTGGTAAAAATACAAAATTATTGTTACAGACTCCAAAAAATAAGATCCATTTATATAGGGAAAAAAACCCCCCTTTATTTTCATTATTGCCAACATTTGGTGTCATAGGGGGTGTTATATTTGCTGAACACTCGCAGAAACTTTTACTTTTAAATTTTGTTAGAGAACTAAGATAAGAATTTTTTTTTCAAAGAAGCTATGAATCTTAGCAAAGAAAAAAAATCCTGAACTCAGATCTTATGAAATATAAAATTTTAGATTAAATTATTTTTTTCAAGCTTAAGATAGAAAATCAATAATTCTGTTAGTCTATGAAATCTTAAAATGAGGCTGAGCTTCTGTTAATTTTCTGTTTCTTGCTCTTGACTGAGAATTGTGTGAGGTTTCATAAGGTGGTATGTACAGTTATGGTACACTGGTGTTGTGGGAGGGTGGCAGTGCAAATAGCTCTCAATTCGGGAGCTGCTGCCTAATAATGTAAGACCACTAACACATAATTTCATGAACGTGCAAAGTAACCACTTTATGGTATGAAGTTATTGTGTATCATGTTATGATTTCCTGGATGGATGCATTCATCAGGCTTAATGAGGGGGAGGAGAGGAATTGAAGAAGGAAAACAGTAAAGCAGAGCATGAAATCCAAATGAGCAGTCTCCCCACAAACAGCAGGGAGAGCAGTTACTAGACAATGATTTGTATTTTGCTTCCTGCTTAAATTTGCAAGGATTTGTTTGCCATAGCAGAATACTAGTAGATTTAGAAAGTTAAAGACGATCACAAAATTATGTGCAAAATTCATCGGTGATTTGGTTACCGATAGTTACATTCCTATCAGGAACTGAACACAAGTCAGTGCAGCTGGGGTGTTAGAGATTATATAAAGAACCTGTATGAATAGAAGAGTTCTTTGTTCTTTCCCTTCAAAAAGTATTGATGAATTATGTTCTAAGAACATGAGCCACAGAAAAGGTACAAACAAGGTTATAAGGCATGATCACACTTGCATCTGCTTATAAATTGCAGAACTGTGCATGAATCTACTTTGTGGAATTTCTTTGATTTTGAATTGAGAGCTGTGTGATCTGCAGGTCACATATGGGACTTAGTGGTTAAATGTCAATGTCATTTGACAGACAAAACTTGGACAAAAATAAAACTCAGTTCTTTCTGAGAGGTTAATAGGATATATTTTGTTAAAAAACAATATTTGAGAACATTATAAATGTGAAATAATCGGTCAACCTAAAGACTATTAGAAATAAAACATAAAGGTAATTAGTAGTAGATATAGTGGAATACAAGGTTAATTAGTCTCATTTGTAAGACGTTAATAATTAAATGCAATCAGCCCTGGGATACTTACAGAAGCACTCTCACTAAATGTTTTAAAAAATGTAAGGATTTTTACATTTCGCTTCAAGCAGAGCTTACGTACAAACCTTTTAAAGTAGCACACTGTCTTGGGATATTTGCATAATAAGATGCTTTGTAAAATGAGTGTCCAAAATTCTGCTCTCCCCCACAGTGTTAGGAATCACGTTTCTAGTGCTGGCATTATTCTCTTCCTCCAGGACAGATCAAGAAGACTGAAACATTAATGGTAGAATGAGATTTCTGAATCAAAGTCTGTCTTGAGGCATAATTAACGGAAAGCGTCTAATTGTCTAAAGTCAAAATTGTATCATCCTTTGCCCTTAATGCACATAAGATAACATAGTTGACATTTAATTAGAGGCAAAACATGGATTAATACTTTTTAAATAACTTTGGTAGAAGTTTTCCTCAGGTGCTAAGAGATTGTCTGGTGAATTGGGCAAATACTTAGCCTGTGCCTGTAGCCAGATAAACAATTTGCAGCAAACAATTTACCCAGCCAATTTCTAGTTTTTCTGCAGTAAGAATATGATTTCTTCAGGCTTAACAGCATTGAATATTTTTTTGTTTTGTTTTTAGTTCTCATTTGATAAATTAAACCTCTTTGAAATACAAAATTTCGAACACTATTTTTTACCTCTAAATAGATGAAGTCATATTATGGTTTTGTTTTCCTGGTTAGAGGGTTGTATCCACAGGTCTAGCAGAAGTAGTAAAAAGTAGTAGAAATGTTTGTTGTCAGGTCTTAACAGCTCTGTTTGATCCATGCCTGAGTCACTGTAGGAGAGGAAGGTAGCAGGAAAGCTAGTTCTGCTGTGGAAATGATGATGTCCACACTCTGTATTATAAAACTTTATGGGACAGTGCCACAGATGTAAACCATTACTTGTAATATCAGATCTAGAAAAGGTCTCTCTTATTTAGAATGGTGTAGGCGGGGGATGCTTTCTAGAGCTGCTGCATTGAGGCAGGCATCTTTTTGCCCAGATCTATTCCAACAAATTTCAATTATCTAGTAAGATGTTAGGGGATATGAACCATCCTCTGGACATTAATCTTTCTCTCTTTAGTGCCTGAAATCAGATGAGTTGGTCTTAGTTCCTTTTTTATGGCTCGTAGTAGGAAGACCCCTGGATGCTGCTTGTGTTTACCTTGGAATGTTGACTGTCACAGGCTTAGATCTCAGTTTCTGGTTAGTGTTTGTGTTGGTTGTATGCTACATTTCTTTTTAGAAAGATGTGGGAGCTAGTAGGGGGTGTTTTGCTACCTGAAAAGGAAAATGAATTCCTGAGAGTCTAGAAGAAAATAAGTAAAGAAAGATAAATATTTACCACTTCAAACATACTCCTAATTTCTTGAGGGTGTTCCAATGGAATCTAGGCTTGAAAAACTGCTATCAAACCCCAGAACCACATATTATAATGAAATGTCAAAATCAGAAATGTGTTTTCATTTTTGCATACACTATTGTGGATAGCTGTACTGTCTGCATAAAGAGATATTATCATAGAGCATTTTCAGATGTCTAGTGCTAATAATTGTTATATTAAGTAGCTGTGTTATTCAGCACAGTTTTCAGTAGACACTACGCTCTTTCCACCAAGGCTCCTTTCCATATGGGATCACCAGCTAGTAATTATACTCTGAGGACAGGACTCCCATGTGGAAGTTATTTAAGTATATCAAAGCTGCATCTTCTAAATAAGATGTGGATACTACTCTTGGATCATGGCTTGAACTATGGTGGTACATGCTGGCATATGAATGTTGCTTGTGTGAGTCGTTTCATGGCCCCCAATTTTTGACTTTCGTTTTATGAACTCCTACTGTGGCTGCAGTTTATTTTTTAAAGCATACGATGGGTTCAGATCACATGAAAGCATCTGCTTGATTTTGCAGAAAGCCTGAAAAACCAGGTCAAAGAAAAGAAATAGCCATTTCAAAAGGAAGGGGTGTTGTTTACTACCTGTAATTAAACCTCTGCTGTAAAGAGTGGTTTTTTACGAAGTAATGTGAAGGGAAAGTAGGAAGAATACAGATCATACTAACTACATAGCTACATCCATGCCAAAGGAACATCTTTTTTCCCATGCACAATCAATGGAAAATGGATATATTTTTTTAATTTAAAAAGTAATCAAATGAAAGGGGACATGGAAATAGTCACACTTTGTAGCAAACAAGACAAACCCAGACATGTCAATGTGTCAAATGGATATGTTTGCGTTCATTGGAGGAACATTCATTCCAAGAGGCTCATAGACTGTACATCCCAGTTTATGCAAAATGCATAGTCTATTGCTGGCAACCTGGGATAAGTGATATGAAAAAAAACCCAAAAACCCCAACAAAACAAAAAGCAAAAAGACAAATAAGAAATATCAAACCCACCATTTCCAAACAGATAAAATGTCTACTCCAAAAGAGCAATCCAAGGGTCTTCAAATCGTGTGTTGTTTCTTATTTGCTTTGTGGGGGTTTTTTTGATTGTTTGGTTTGGTTTGGTGGGGTTGTTTTGGTTTTGTTTTTTTGTTTGATTTTGGCTTTGTGGGTTTCTTTGTTTTATTTTTTGTTTGGTTTGGTTTTTTAAAGTGTGTATTTTTTTGTTTGATCAAGTTTCATGAAAAGGTTGTCACTGTAGTAGGTGGCATTGTAAGACAACAAGTTGAAGAAGTTACATCATGGAGCTGAGCTCTTACGGTTTTGCCTTGTTTTAGATTCAGGTCCACAAAAATTTTTAGCTGCTAAAAGTGAAATATTCTTATTTCTCTTTCTCTAGCTTCTTTTTGGCCCAAGCCAGTGTCTGAGATGAAGCCTAAATTCTGCAGTGGTACCTGTGGTGTCTCAGCACTGATGCGTGCCACTTGCATTGGACTCCCATGGGATGTGCCCCTGAGGCACTGCTGTCCCTACCTTACACACAGACATCTCAGATCATTATTCCAGCTTGTCCTAAAAGATTTCTCTTAAAATATTTTCAAAATTTTATTTTAGACATGTGGGCCCTTTATCCTGACTTCTGAGGAAGAGTACAAGAACAAGAATTATTAGGAGAATTAACAGTGTCTCCTAAATTCTAGTGAATGACTTTTTCTTTGGCTCTGCCGTCCATGCTACTAGAAAGAATTTAGACAAGTCATTCTGAAAAAGGAGTGGGGAAAGACAGTACTATTATCTCCATGAGTTGCTGTCCAAGCTGGCATCTGTCTGTGGAAATCTGCTACAGAGTGACGTTTTTAGAAAGATGTGAAAAGGATAGGATTTTTTATGGGTAACAAGGGCAGCCACAGTTATAACAGTTACTAAAAACAGGAGAAGACTTGAAAGTAAGCCAGAATCCCTCAGTAGTATCTAATATGTGGAGTAAGAAGGGAACATCCTATAGCAACATATGGTGCTGCTCACTGCTGGAGATAGCACTCTGTGGAAAACGTTTTCTGAATTTGGGCCCATGGTATCAGTTCCCATGTCTGGCTTAGAAATGGAAAATGGAGAGCTACTGCAATTTGTGATTTCCCTGGAATATATTCTGTGAAGGTAATTTAAAAGATATATATATATATATATATGTATATATACATTTTTATTTTTTTAAGCATTTTGGGTCATTTCAGTAAAGTCAGAGCAGAAGAAAGAAAGTGATTTGAACTTTTCAAGGACAATATATGCATTCACTTTACAACATAAAGCAGTCACTGCCTGAGTCTGATCTATACTTATGTACAAGTACTGATTAGTATTCTGTGAACACAAATGTGTCTTTTGAATACACTAATTATTACAGCATATTTTTAATAATCCTCTTCTTGTAACCCTCAATTTATCTTTATTGCATTTATGAAATAAATGTAGGAGCTCCCAGAAGGTGAATGTAATATTATTTTGTGCTCACCTCTCATCAGAGGCTCTGCCAGAAGTTTACAAACATCAATTAACTTTCACCATGCTGCCATCTGGGAAATAACTCTTCTTACACCCATGTTACAGATGGATAAACAAACAGGAGCTAAATAACTTGGCCAGGATCATGTGGCCACTTGGGAATAGAGATTTTTGGGAATAGAGATTTCACACTGTCTCCCAGTCCCTCACTCAGGTCCAACCAGTGAGCATGCTGCCACACAGTTTAGTTACATGTTGGACTGTTTTTAATAAACTAAGTTGTTGTTGGTTTTTTTTTTCTCAATCATCTAAAACTTGTCAACATTTTATTTTAATAAATAATACTCTGGCCAATATTTATAGTTAAATAAAGTGTTTATTCTCACCTTTGGTTGGTTCTAATATTCATGTATGCTGCTAAGACAGGATGATAGTAGACAAAGCATGAATAATTTTTTTGTGATTTCCTTTAAAAAGACTTTCCACTGAGAACAATGGCTTTTGGGTCAGTTTTTCATATTCATATTATAAATTGATCTCCAATTCCTCAGCTTATTATTTTCTCGCACAGAATCCTTTCTCTTTCGTAATGATTTTAGAAATATTTCTAATGTTTGGTTGATGAGGCATGCACAAGGGATGAGGAGAGGGGTTTTTTTTCCGTGGTGTATTCTTCCTGTATTGTTGGTAACCCCTTTGAACCTAATAGCAATGTATCCAACTAAAATTGTTCTCTTCCAATTCCAGCTCTAGGTAATTGAAATTTTTGGGTATGGGTGGGATTAAAAGGTCATCTCAGTTCTCCCTTATTTGTGACATTAACTTTAAAGGGACAAGGACCACTGCTACAGTATTTGCTCTACAACACTGGAGGATAACCTTCCATGTGAAAAATGGGTCATTACTGCTAGACTGCTGGACTTACTTTTCCTGGAGAGAAGGTGGTGCCAAAGAAAACTTTGTATGTTACTGTAGTGATAACTTCCAAATTTTAGGGACATTCTCACAGAAGGAAGCCATCCTTTCTAACCTACAAAATTTAGGAATGTCAACTGATTCTTTCTGATGTTGACACTGAGATGGATGATCATTTAAACAGATGGGTAGATACACTATGATAATTCCCTTTGTAATAAACATAATTATTATTTAAAAATCTGACAGATTACACCTCAAGTGTTAGCTTAGGGAGCAGTCAGGGAAGGGTGTTACCCTGAAGTGAGTATTTACTGTTATGTCTGTTCCTAAGTGAAATCCAATCATTTGGTGCATGGATTAATCCCAACAGGGTGACTCCAGAAAGTATGATTGATGAAGTTACCTGTGTCTAAAGAATACAGGTTATTAGCATGAAGAAGATCTGCATAAAGATTTGATTCTGCCCAAACAGGCATTTTGTTTCACCGGGGGATAGAATTCTGCCAAGCACCACAGCACTCACAGCTGGCTGCTTTGCCATTTGGACAAGTGGTAATCATTTTAATCATGCCCAGGGAATACCAGTGTTTCCCAAGCCAGAGGGTGGGAAATCGTAGGACACCTTTGAAGGAAGAAGCGACAGGAAGGAGACTTGCATGAGAAGATCTGAAGTGTTGAGGAGAAGCAGAAAGTAGAGAATCCCAAATCAAATAATCTTCTGCCTAAAAGTTTTACATCCTCTGATTGTGCTAGCTGCTGTTCTGTGAATGTCTAACAGTGGGTTCCATGTGAACCTCTGGAGCTGAGAGAAGTAGGAAGATTTCTTTGCATGTTTAATTTATTTATGTATTTATTAAGTAAAATATTTAAATTCCATCTATTTATCTTCTTTCAGCAAATTGTTTATTTTACATTTACCTGAATTTTGGTTGAATTCAGGTCGATTTCAGGGTGCTGGCAAATGTCAAGATCACTTTTTTGGAGAAGGAATTTCAGACTTGACTGTAGAATTTTATTTATTTATTTACTGTCCAGCAAATTTATTGATTTTCATTTCCAAAAGGAATCTCAGCGTCTGCCCAGCTGCATAGGCCAGTTTGAAAGGTGATGATAGAGATCTATGTGAAAGAAGTCTCTTTTGGCTAATTATTTTATTTCATTTTATTTCAGTTCTATCAATAAAATGAGAAATTATATTTAAAAAAGAACGGTCTGTAAAGCCAGAATTATTCTCATAGGGATAAAGATAACACAGACTTAGATGGTTATTTTCTTCTTCACCCTGTTCTATTCTGACACGTCAAACTATCCTTAATTCAGCAAGCTGAAACTGGTGAAGTTTTGTAAGATAAATGATGAGTTGGGTGTTGCATCACAGAAACACAGAGCTGGAAGAGTGCTCTTGAAAATTAACAGAGTCCCAATACCAGTTTAACCTGCTCTTAAAATCTTCAAAATGTAGAGGGTGAAGCAGATTCTCACCCTCTGTAGCTTGTCTCATCTTGTGCTTCAGTTTCCTGACTGTTAGCTAAAAGAGTTTTCTCTTTTAGAAAGTCTTTGTAGAAGAATATCTTGCTGACTTCTTGCAGCCTTTGAAAGGGAATTACTGTTTAATGAGATTTCAGCCATGCAGTTTGATGGAGGGAAGAAGAATGTGTCCTTCGCTAAGTGAAACATCTTTTAAATAAAGAAAAGAACCGAGGCTTCTGAATACTCATGTGAACGCTTTGTCTTAAACAAGAGCAGAGCTTGTTCAGTGGCCAAACTCCCACCACTGTGGGAGCAGTACCAGGATTTCATTCACAAGTTTTGTCTCATGGGCCTAATAATGCAGAGGTAAGTCTGTTTATTGCCAGATTGTTCATTATAACAGGTAAGCATAGAGAACTGTGAAAAAACACCTGCTGCCAAAGGGATGAACCCCATGGAGAGGGTTTTGGCACGAGGAAAACCTTTGTTAGCAAAATTCATTTGAAACTGAAGGAAGTCTCCTCCAATGGCTCATTCTGTAGGATTATCAACTTGTACTTTTTTGTAACTATTCAGGAAGGGGTTTTCTTTTCACTTTAGTTTTAGAGGCTACTTGCCCTTAGACATGTCTGTACAGTGTCATGGATGGTTTTTCAGTTCTGCAATTCACATGGTTTGCTTGGTTCATATCTCAGGTAACGTTCAGGATTGCAGATTACCATCAGCTGGAAAAAAAAAAAGGCTTACTATTCTCTACTACCTTAAAGCAAATGATCTCAACTATTCTGATTTTTACACGATCTGTCCTGTGCTAGGGACCTGCTTTATTGTAGACTCCAGTGCTATATTTCTTCAAATGAGCAAGTAATTCCCTCTTATTAACTGCCAGGAATGGGATACTTACCTCAATTTACTACAAAACCTGGACGTAACATACAATCATAGTGTGGCATGCATTTCTTCTATGTTGTTTGTCTAGTTAATTAAGCCATTATCCAAAGCAATTAAATTATTTAACCTAGAAGAGCTGGTATATTTAATCTCTTTTACTTTTTTCCAATAAATGAAATGCAAGAAGTGGGTAGCAGTAGCAGTAAGATGTTGTAATTAACATTTAGTTCTGTTAAAGAAAAAAAAAAGGACCTCAGTCATGATTAAATTAGTCAGTTACCTAAGTGAATTCAGAACAGAACATTTAAAAAAGCCTATTTATGCAGTGAGAAAATTAGTTACTAAGTTATCACAAACTGTTTGGTGATGTGAACAAAGCGATGCAATTGTTAATGTCTACATTACATCATCTAATTAAGAGCAGATTCTAGTATCTAAAATCTCCATTATCCTTGTCTCTTTGCTTGCTTTCATAAAGCACTGTATTTTGGGCCAATGTCTTCAGCAGGAAATGCTAGGTGAATTACTAGCCCTGTGAATTACTCCTATGTGTTCTTTAGGAATTTCCAGAATAGAGCCAATTCAGGAGGACATCCTGGCGTCAGTATAACAGCTGGGAGCAGTCTGAACATTTCAGGACCTATAGGTGGGTATAGACAGGATTGGTGTGGTGCCCAAGGGCTGGGTGGGGGAGCATCTAGTGGTGTTTTGTGAAAAGCTGAGTATATTAAAATAGGTAACACGGCTTTTGTGAAGCTATGGGCGAGAATCGCAGTGTAATGGGACCTTTGTGGTCCGCGAGTTGTCTCTTTTCCCAGCTTGTCCTCCCACTCTGAGGTTTAAGCATCTCCAGCCCCTCCTGATATCTACAAACAAGGCTTACACCATGTAGACAACTGCTTTCTCCATTCAACTGCTTTCTCCAACCTGTTTGCCCTGCTCCTCCTGCCTGTTCCAGGGATCACAGGAGGGGCTGCCTGTACCTCTTAGATGGCCTATTGCTTTGGCCCGGCACACAAGTTCCCTTCAGAGGAGGTGTAAGATAAAAGGGCACCAGCACATAGGGAAGTTGGTAATGCAGAGGAAGAGCAGCACATTTACTATCAGTGTTTTTCTAGTATTAGGCCTGCATAGCATTTATTTAAGGCTGTAATAATGTGGCAGGTCTGGTTACTAGGATGAAGCTGGGCAAGAACTTTGTTCAGCAGGTGTGCTAATCCTGCAAAAAGAAAATGAGGCAAATATGGAGTTGCCAAGAGAAAGCTGCACTGATGGAACATCCATAGCTTGCTGATGCAATGTAAGTTCAAAGTAGAAAGCTGATTTTTGGAAGAGGTAGGATTTTATATAGAATAGGTACACTTGCATGCTCTACAACTTTAAAAAGAGTATTCATACATAAACCTGTGTTTCTTATTTTTTTAAAGGAAGATAGGAGTGGAAAAACTAATTAATATTTAAGTAACGACACAAAAATGTTATGAGATCTTACTTCTCCCATGAAACAAGTGATGGGACAAGAGGAAACCGGCTCAAATTGTACCAAGATTTAGATTGGAAATTAGGAAAAATTTCTTCACCAAACAGGTTATCAAGCGTTGGGATGGGCTGCCCAAGAAAGTGGTTGGACCAGCATCCCTTGAGATACTTAGAAGACCTTATATAGGTCTAAAAGACCTAAAAAGGTACTTAAAAAAATGTGGTGCTTGGGGACACAGTTTAGTGTTGGACTTGACATTGTTAAGCTAGGGATTGGACTCAATTATCTTGAAGGTCTTTTCCAACCTGAGTGATTCTGTGATTATTCAAGTGTCAGAGAATCACTAAGAGTTTAATTAAAGATGCTATAAAGGTAACGGGGATGGAAAGAAATATGTTAGGAAAGGAAAATGCGCAGGTAAGGCATGGTGTGCTTCAGTCTGCATTACAGGATGAAGGGAGGTAGAAAATAGAGTAAGGAGAACAATAGATTAGAAATCTTAATGTTACAGGGATGCTTGCAAAAAAGCAGGCAAATCTGGTTTTTCTCTCTGGGTTTTTTTTAAGTACTGTGGATCTTTTCCAGATGGCATGGAGAAGGGTAGCTTGTAGCTCTGTACTAGTGTTCTGCAAGGGTGTGGGTTTCAAGAAGAGATCTTTCCAGTGTATCCTCTCGCTATTTTGTTTTAAAAGACAGCAACTTCTATCTTCCTTTGGCTATGGGGCAGGGGTGTGCCTGTGAAGGGAAATCTTTACTGCCCACAGCGTATTGCTCATGGCTTGTTTGTAACATTCCTAGAGGGTAGTCTTTTTTAGGATTTCTGCCTGTGCCTGCCATGTCTGGTCTGAGTTCCTTGGTGTTTCCTTGTCTGCCATGAGCTGTGTGAATCTTGTGATTTTCAGCAGCAGCTGAGCTGTCCCAGTTCCCTCTGGGCAGCTGAGTGATGTCCTGTGAGATGCTAAACCTTCCAGAGCCTCCCAAGGCAGCCTCACAGTTCTACTCTGAGCTGTTTACAGTGGAGCAGGTAATACATTTTTAAGAAGTGTTGCAAGGTAAAGTTATGAATAATGTTAAGTAGAATTGGACCTCTAGGAAGAATAATTTCTTTAAAAACATTCTGGTATGGTTTGGCTAGTTGTCTAGGGCCTGTAAATATGTGATTTGAGTCTCTCATCTGCAGAAAGGCCCTAAGGATTTCTTCTGTGAGGAAGGTGGCTCTAGTGATGAATTTTTTTCTGCCCGTGTGCGTGAAATTAAAGAATTCCTGTCTACTTCTGTGAAAAGTGAACAGCTATTTTGGCCGTGTCCAAAAGTTGACTATGTCATGTTTACCTAACATTTTGAATTAAAGCTTTTTGAATTAAATTTGAGGTGATAGAACAGTACCTTTCCATGTATGCTACTGCTAATGCTGCAACTGAGTTGAGAATGCAGATGTTGTTTGATTCATGCTTTTTATAAGTTTTAAGCTAAGATTGGATTTCTGTAGCATGCAGACGTGCACGAGGATAATTCTGCTATCTGTATACCTACATATCATAAAACCAAGTATATCAGTATCCACCCAAGCTGTTTAGTAGACTGCATTCATTCCTGTCACAACTTTATGTCTTCTGAGTCAGTCTTGTTAAGTGTAGCCTTTTGTTATTATTGCTTAGTTGAGGAGAGGAAACACAGACATTCTAACCACCAGGATGCTTTATTTTTGAATTCTAGATCCCTTCTTAGATGAAGGTAGTAAAGACATCTATCTGAACTCTTTTTTTCTCCTGCAAGTAAGTCATCTGGATTATAGGGTATTCTGGCTCAGTTGTTTTCATGGTTTGTTTTTTTATTGTTGGCTTGTTGGTTTGTTGTTTTGGGAGATTTGTTGTGGTTATTTGTTGTTTGTTTGGGGGTTTTGAGGTGTGGGGTTTATTTTGATTTGTTTTTTAAGTGTTCCACTTTGGGTATGAAATATTGAAATATTTTTGCATGTGAAGAACAGAACCCAAGTGTCCCAAATCTCAGATGAATGTCCCAGTGATCAGTTATTTACCTGTCTCTCCAGCAATTTGGAAATATTTCAGTATCTCATCAAAGAGGATCAGCATGCACAGGAAAGACTGCTGCCATGGCTGGGATCTCCTCCTGTGCATGATGCACCTATGTCCAGGTAGAGGAAAGAACTTACATCTGGCCTCTAAATCTCTCACTCAGCCAGTCATGAACTTTTTCTCATGTTCAGGTGCTTCGGTTTTTCTTCTGATCTGTGCATTTGGAGGCTTTAACACTGCTATTTTATACTGCTTGACCTTGAAAAATAAAAGCCTCCAAACTGAAGAACATGTAAGAGGCAAACACTGGTATCACTACTGTAACTGCTTTAACTGAGTTAGCAAGGGCATGACTCTCTTTGTGCTCTAAGAAAAAGGATTTTCTTTGAGAATTATATTCAGATGTTTTAGCTGTGAATATTTGATATTGTGCATGCAAATTAGGTTGATTAGCACTTCCAGGAGTTTCTGTATATTTGTCTGAAGTGTACATGCACAGAGGTGAATGGCTATTAGGCAATATACTATCATCATTAGGTATATATAATAATTAATTTCTGAGTGTCCATATATTGTGATTCACCATAATTTTGTGTGAACTTGAAAGGGTACTTATGCATTTTGAAATACATCCCCACTGTTATCTTAACAAATGTTGCTCTTTGCTCCAAAGTCAAAGCACATTTGAATATAAGGGCACTTACAGCATATTTATATCGTCTTGGAGCAACCACAGGGAGAACTTGTAAGGCTGTAAAGCCTAAGCAACCAGTCACCATCCATAATTGTGGACTTTTGTTATTAACCCCTGTGACCAGAGTACTGCTGGATATGGAATAAAACACATAAAGTATTTATCGAGAAATAATAAAAATGCATTCCCCAGCAGAACTTTTACCTCCAGTCTCACAGACTGACTTTGCAAAACAAAGGAATTGAAAGAGCAGCCTGCTGGAAGCTATTGGCCACATGGGATTGAAAAAAAAAAAAAAAAAAGAAAAAAAGACAATAAATCTGCAGCTGAAAAATATTGTCAGACAAAAGGAATCAGCATTTGTGTAAAAAAGGTTTAGAGCAGATTAATTTTTCTCTTGAATTCCTAACTTTCCCCAAAACTGAAGCCTGCAACTAGGATGAAATTTTGCTTTGTTCTGGTAACATTTACGTGTTCCAAATAATTGTCTTTTTTTAAATTGTATAGATGGCTGAACAAACTGTTACGTCTAGAGTCAGACAAAATGTTTTTGGTGGCATATGAAAATAGGCAAAATTCTGTTTCTGTCTCCTTTAAAAATGGGCCTCCAGAGTATTTATTGCAACAAACAGCTCTACTTCTTGATGCTAAATTGTACAATGAGGCCACGGAGTGTTGGGGAAAGACAAGTGATAATGCTATAATCCTGAGAGATAATACAGGTTCAGATATTTTGATTGATATTATTATCTCACTTGAGAGTAATCTTCACCCATCAGAAGAGGACCAACTGTACACTCAAAAAAAATACTGATATTTTATGTAGGACTTCAGTGGTGTCCAAGCATTATGCCTATAGTCTGCATCAGGCTGACCTTGTTTTTTCTTTCCTTCCCCAAGATCTGAAAATCAGCTAAATGATTTCCTTCTACTACTGCCCCAGCCCACCAATGTTTTTACGAAGCCCAGGGATGGTCGCTAAGAGAGACAAATTTTATTTTGTGTGTGTTGGACCCAAGCAAATAATTTTTCTTGAAAAAAAGATTGTTTTGACTCACTTGCATGTTGGTCTGTGAAAAGCGCCTACTCTCAGGAGATAACTTCAGACTTTCTCCTCAAAATCCATGCTGTCAGCTGGTTATATGACAAGCAAGCAATGATGTATCTGTTTCCTATTCATTTTTTCTTCACTATGAACATTCCCAACAGAAGTGGGACCCCACAGCTGATGAAGGTGAATACTTGTTAAACGTGGAAATGACAGCGTACACTAGGAACTGAGTCTGGCCAAGGAGCAAGGTTGTCTGCTGAGGATACCCCTAGGGCACTTAATTAAGACTCCCAGCAGGCAACATCTTCATAAAAGCAGTTTTGGTTTTGGGGCAGACTAGAAATGTCAGATTCCTGATAAATTTTATGCTCTCCCCTTCCTCTCATCACCCCCACAGTAAAAGCGTATCCTCTCGTGTAAATGAAAACAGACAACGTGGATTCCACTGAAAAAACTTGGAAATTTTCACATGGTATTCTCATCATGCCTGGCATAAAGAGAAATGCCAGAACTGTAGTGGCAATCACTTGTGTATGCATGCAGGCTTTAGCACCTTGAGGGCAAATAGCTTCTGCCTTTTCATGTCCTTGAAATTAGCATGTAGTAGAATTGGCCCAGCTTCTGAGTGGCAATACTGTGTGATGGTTATTTGGTTCCTAGTTTAAAGGTATTACAGGGGTAAAAAAACATATAAAAGAAATGAAGCTCCACAGGCAGTGAGAGAAATTGCTAAATAGTATTTGGACTTTTATACTCCAGACTGCTGGGGGAAGGTACACTTCAACAGCCATTGCCATTTTTCCTGTTCTCTCCTGCTACCCCTGCCCTAGCAGTTCTTATTATTGACCTGGGACTTAGCACAATTACAATATTTTTTTCAGTTCTTTCCTGCACTCATCTTTAAACTTGATGGGAATTCTTTCAACATCAAAAATGCAAGTTAGAGAAATTAATGTTCTAAAGCCTGGAGTGGATGATTAGATTTGCTGAAAATGAGAGGAAAGACTACTCCAAGTAGCAGTAATGTTTTCAAACACTTTATGTCACAGGTGGTATAGTCTGCTGTTAGAGTCCTAAAAAAACAGTTTTCATACTTGTTACAATAAATCCCATTTGTCTGGTGACAAGGGAGGAAGAAAGATAAGTGAGGTCACTTGAGGAGGAGAACACAAATTTCTCAGAGGAAAAGTACTGTGGTTGGTACTGACCTCCCCTGGAAGGGTAGAAGATACAGGAAGTTTACCTGCTTCTTACTACTGTGTCTACATACTTCACCAGAAACTGGTATAGTTGAAAGCATTTTTAAATACCAAGAAACAAAATAACAACCATGGCTGGAGGCCCTGCAGAAAGTATGAAAACAACCTACAAGTGGTTTTGTAAGGGCCAGAGAAGATGAATTAAAGGGAGGGACTGTGATGTTGTCCATATAAAATCTGAGCAAAGACTTAATACTCACTGGGGATCTGCATGCCCAGTGCTAGGAATAGTCAGGGTATTTGAAAAACATGTTGGATTCAATGCAAAATAATATTGAACCTGTTTGAGGTTGTGGATTAAGTCTGAGCTCCTCTGTGAAGTCTTATAAGTTTCATGTTTCTACCCTCAGAAGTTTGGCTGGTTGATTCTATTTCAGTAATTTTATATTTGGGCTATAATCTTATCCTTATTTAGAGCTAAAATTCAGAAGGTATTATTCAGATGTCAAAATACGAACTTGAATAATCAAGGAGGCCACTCCATAGAAAATAATAGAATATTTTCCTTTTCATGTTTTCACCTCTTTGTAATGAAAAAAATCAAATTGTTCTGTCAAAATATTTCACAACAATGGAAGCAGATGTTGACTGAGAAGAAGAAAATGTTTCAACCTCTATAAACTGGTGAGAAAAATATTTTAGCTTTTGTTCTAAATCAACTTGAGTCACTAAAAGCTATAGTAAAGTCTGTAGTGTATTTTACTCCTCTCATGTCATGAAGTGTTTGAAAATAGGGAAAAAGTTTACTTATTTTACTTTGAGTTGTGGCGAAACATCTTCATTTCTACAAAACAAGAATTCTGACTTTGTTACCTCAACTATCCCCATGGAGAAGGTGTCTACATACCATTTTGAAGTGTCGTCAACAGGTTATAAAGACCAACTCTCCAAAGACAAAGCTCAGGATGAGATTGTGTGTTTCAGCAACTTTTTAATGAAGTACTATTTGTAATGAATTGTATCAATGCTCAAAATGTACTCATTGATTTGAGGTATGAAACCTTTACTTCACCCTCAACAAGACTGAAATCTTGCTCTTGTGCTGGAATATTCACATCTATGATTTCATTTGTCTTCTTTTTTATACTTCTGACTTGACAGTAACTAGCTTGTGATATCTTTCAGAAAGAAAGGAGTACTTCAGCCCATCAGAGCTGAGTTCTGCATTTCTTAAGGTAACAGTTAAATTTTTAAATGCTGAGTTTATTCTTTCATAAGTAGAGTCTGCGTTTTACTCACTGGTGAATGCTCATGAAGAATAAATGCAAAAACCTCAATTAAAACCCTGAAGATTTACTTCAGATTTCTTCTGATTTCTTTCTTTTGTGGGCTTAACTAAAGAGTTTAAAAAGATCTCTAATGAATAAGCATATCAGATTCTGGCTTTATGCTGGGAATTTCTCCTGTAAATATCTTTGAATCAGTATTTTTTCCCCCTGCAGTTTGATTGTTTATATAATTTTTCCTCTTTCATAACATAGCAGTGTCCTCCTCTATTTTTGTGTTTTACTTGCTGACTATCTGCTTCAGCATCTAAAGATTATGGGTACTGGGTAGAACTTGAACACTTTTTGGTTTTTTGTTTGTTTTGTTTTGGATTGTTTCTTGGCTGTTTATTTCCTTTGTTTGACTGTATTTGTATTTTCAATTCTCTTCCTGCCTACGTAACCTTCTGTGATGAATTAGGTGAATTTTTTCCTGGAGTCATACAATCCAGGGAGTAATCTTCAAGACTTCCTGACACCTTTATAGACACTTTGGGTGGATATGGTCAGCCCAGGTTCTGTCAGTGAGGAACCTGAGCAGGAGGGCATCAAAGCTGTCATCTGCTAACATCACATTGCCAGGTAGGGTATACCGGGGTGGCAAGAAAACAGTTTTGGCACAGAGAAAGAAGAAATAATTCCTATTATGGGTTGTCAGTGGTGATTTTCGGGAAAGCAGAGGCACTGGGAACTTTTACTTACTAAGAACAGACACAGCTTTTAGTGGAACAAGCTGCATAAGCTGCATGCATTTTGTTAATGGGCTGCTTAATTTTGGTTTTGGATGGGAGTTAAAGTTTCTGGGCTAGCAGTTTCACATTTACTCAAAAAATCTTTAACAAGATATATATGCTTCAACCAACATCCATTAATGTGTTTGAACTCCATACCTATTATGATATATCCCCTGAAGATCAGCATTGAACTCTACATTCATTGTATATCTATTTAAAATTTTCATTAACAGAGGAAATCCCAGTCTGGTTCTGTAGAATAATAGTTTTTTCTAAAATACTTTACCCCATAGTCCCTATTTTCTGCCTATTTACTAAACTTCAAGGCAATGAATTGCTGTTGATTACATTATTCAGCTATCAGCTTGTTTTCTTCCCTCAGAGGGTGTGGGAGGGGTGCTCCAGAAAAGCCTATTGGAAAACAGGAGTGTTCCTGCTGCATTTATTCAAGCTTGGGCTGGTTCTTACTGGACTCCTGTGAAATGGTGGTGCTGTGATACTTTGAAAAGTGAGGAAAAAGAAAAATCAGCTTTTAGCCTGTGATTAGAAAGCTGTTGCAAAGTTGCATTTTGCTTCTCTGTCTTTTTTCATGTTAAAATCTGTATTCCTGTGTTGAAAGTCATTTAAATTGAGTCTTCTTCCCACAGAAAAAAAAACAAACCCCAACCTATATATTTCCCCTGAATTTCATCCCTTTTTTATCAAACTATTTCCAAGAACGTAGTGTTTTTCCCTTCCATTTAGGATACAACTATGTACTCCTCCTGCAATCATCATTTGTATTGCACATCATTTATCACCACTTTGTTCTTCTCTCTGTGACATCAAACATAAGCTTTGCTCTTAGGACCTCTTAGGACCGCTCTGGCTGACCTCTTTCCATGCACCTAAAGCTCAGCTCCCATCTCCAGTGACCACCTGGAAATCTGCAGTGCCAGACACTCACATCCTAATTTTTTTAAAAGTTCTTGGGAGAGCACTTTTGTGCTGTCTCCTGTTAGCACAGGTGCTTGTGAGTGGTTCTAGTACTCTCCTCCACCACCTTGAAGGGACCTCATTGCTCTCTTCTAAATGCCTGATTGTAATTTTCCTTAAAACTTTCATAACACCAACCAGAGCCTTGACAGGAGCTTGTCTTGGGCTGCCAAGGGGCTGGCTGGCACCAGCTGTGCTTCTGAGTGCCCATTTCTCCCTTGCCTTTGTACCTGTTTGCTTGCACTCAAACCCCAAACCTTGGAGGCTGTTGCTCTGAATTTCTGTCCATTTTATGGGCTTTTATGTGCAACCAACAGGCTTGCCTTGAGAAGGCAAAATCAGAAATTTGTGCCACGGTTCTTGGGGAATGTTCAGTCACTCCTTTGTTGTTATGTATCTAGCAATAAAGTTTTTGCTTAATTTTTTTTTTCATTATACAGGAGCCAGAAAATGCAATGGTGCACCAGTGATGATATAACATCCATTATATGAGTACATAGTTGTTTGGAACAGGTGCATGCCAAGATTCAATAATCATGGAAAGCATTTGTTTGCTGTATGATGTAAGCTGTAGTGTCACCCAGATGTGTATTCCGTACCAGCCCTGCAGGGATTTCCTTCCATAACTTCTGTCATAACTGGCAGCACCATTTTGGGTTCTCTTTCTGGCAATGCAAATTTGTGTGAATTTTTCTGTTTTCTTAATAAATTTATGTTTGATTAATTTTAATGAGATATATTTGTCAGATACACAGGATATAGGCTTGTAAGATGAAATTTGTAGTTAAAAATTTTGCTGTTATTAAAATCTCACTTTTGGCTGATATATAGAAAGACAGCGTAACAGTAAAAGTTCCAGTTATTTTGTAAGTTAGTTTCTCATACTTAACTAGCTCTTCTTTGCACCTAGTTTGTCAGTGCAAGAAAATGCTTAATATATAATATGATATGATATATAACAATAACAAATAATAATGTAATATATAATATATTATATATTATATTATATATAATACTTAATATATACTCAAAAAGGAACTAGAGAATAGAAATTAAAATCTCCTTACTCTATATTTCAGAAGGACCTAAAAAAGACTGGTATGTACTATTTTGAAATAAGTTATTATTAAAAAAAACCTCTAATAAAAATAATTATTTTAGTCCTATTCCCCCCAAAAGATTAGACTTTTCAAAAGATTTTTATGCTTTTGCCATCTGAATGTTAGTCAAACTTTTTAATAATTAAACATGGATGGCTAGAAAAAAAATATTAATTATGCATCTCCTAGGCCACAGAAAGAAGCTGTTTTAACAGGCTACAAAATGATTTAGTATGCATAAAATTTAACATTTAATAATACCACAAGAACATTTATTTTAAATGTTTCCATGTTCCTGTCCTATCTAATTAATATTTCAATCTTAGTGCACTGATTATGCTGTTTCTTCTCTTGCTCAGTGTAACTGAATTTTTTTTCATTTAACAGCCCTTGGTTGAAGCTTCACAAGCCACAGAGCAGAATAAACCTGGCTACTTGAGGCTATAGACCTGGGGACCCCGAGGCACATCAGAGGTAAAGTTCATGAAAAATGGTCTTTAGGAATGCCTTCTTTACAAATATAAGCTGTTGTGTATCACCAACAAATTATACAGAAGAGATTTTGGAAGGTGTTATTTGATTTAAAAAAGGTTGCATCCATCAGATCTGCATTTTCATGCATAACTGCAGAAGGAGTGAAGATTGTTTTGGCTTGACTGGCATTTACAGCTGTGCACTGGAGCAAGTGCTCTAATGCCCTCTTGAATTTTAGTTCCTGAACAACGTGATGCTCTTGACAGCCTGTTAGGCTCTTCAGAAGCAAAGCCAAAGGAGAAGCCTTTAAGCTGAGCAATTATTTTCTGTTAAAGTGCAGAACTGTTCGTTGTAAGATAAGCAATGCAAAGAGGAAACATAGATTGATCTAGATGACACGTTCTCATAGTCTCTTCTGAGTCTTGTTACTAAAATAATACCTTATGTTGTTCTTAATTATTTTTTTTTCTAAACAGCTATACAAATCAGAGTATTTTCAGAGGAGGAAAACCCCTACCATGCTGATTAAGAGGATATGTCATTAGTAATTTTTTTCCCTCACTGCTGATGAGCTGGTATCATTACAGGGTTTTTGACATTACAGAGAGGTGGTGTGGAGTCAGGGCCAAGAGCTGGGAAGGAGATGAGAGGGGGTGCTTGGGAAAAGATGCCAAGTGGCATTGCTAAGGATTGTCTGAACAGGCTGGCTGCTTTGTAGATCTGGCTGCAGCTCTGGGTTGCCAGCCTCTGAGTCAGTTTTAGACATGCTTGGGAATAGTGACTTTGCAATTTTGCATTAGGCATGGCTGTGCCCTTGAGGCAACAGATAGCAATTCTGAGCTTGATTTCACTTTTTTTCTTGCTAGTTTCTAAGACATCTGTGACAAGAAATGCTGTGATTCTTTATGCACTTGTGAGGAAAGAAAGAATTATAAGGAGACAGCACTTCTGATTGAAATCTCTGCTCTTTCATTTCATCTCTAAATCCAATATTATTTTAATGCTTTTTAGTGCTCTGCAAGAAAAGCAAAGTTGAGCTATTGATAAGACTTTATCTACAGGTAAGTATTTCCTTTCATCATAAGCAAACCAGGTTTTTGGGGTCTGTAAGAAATGACTTCCTATTCCTCTCCATAGATTTGATGAGGTTTTTCAGTTAGAAAGTGGTAGTGAAGAGGGAGTTGAGGAAGAGAGAATGAAGAGACAGCATCTACCCATTTGCAAATACGAAATGTATTTAGATTTAATAAAGGCAGTGAGCAAAGGGATGGGACTCGAGCAAGTGGAAAGCCTTGATGGCTTTGACAAGCCTTTTCTTTATTCTCTTGAGCTAATTGAGTCACTTGACAGGTTAGCATCAGGGCACAGTCAAATTCTGACAGGCTAATTTGAGCTTCTGGTTCCAATGAAACATACATACGGCAATCACTATATTTAGTGACAATCAGTGTCATTTTCTGCTTAAATGCAGACAGCTCCACACATTTATTCGACTGCCTATCTGGAAATGAAGCAAGCAACCCAATTATGAATGTGAAGCCAAAGGGTTAGATGAGGGGGTCTATTTGCATTCTTCATAATGCTTGGGATCCAGAAGGAGGGTGGGAGGTTGACCATTAAGCTGGTCTGAGTGAGACTGGTAGAGAGGAACAAAGGATGAGAACTGCCACAAGCTGCCATTTAATGTGGTAAACAGAAGAATTTTCCTTTGCCATAATCGAGCTAGAGATTCAAAAACAAAACTATCCCTTCTTAGCAGAGGCTGCCTCTCTAACACTGAGTAAGCACAAAACCACTCAGCACTGCATAATCTTAACTATGTTTTGAAAGGGTATTGAGAAATTGGCCAGCTGGTCTGTGTTGAAAGACAGCAATCCTCAGCCATGAGCTGTCCTTTAAAACTGAGAAAATTAGACTGTGTGCACAAATATCCATTAGTACTACAATTCTACCATCAGAACTCTAAGTGGTAAATAACTTTACAAAATTCCTTAATATTCTTTTTGTGCAAATAGTTTTTACTTGGTTAATGTCACTTCTATATGCATGCTTTGGCAAATTAGATTTGGGCCCTAAAATTACTAGATAAATGTCTCATGAGGGCATAGGGAAGAAGGAATATGATTTTTCAGCATTGGCTCATGTTTGTTGAAGTTCCCATGACTTGGGATCAGAACCTGTTTTGTTACATCATCTTTGGCTAATGTTAAAATCTTAACACTGTTGTGCTATAAATCCAGTGAAATGAAGACTCCATGATATTCTTCTCTCTCCTTTCCAACTTTTAAATTCTCTGTTGGTAGAAATTATATTTGTGTGTTGGAGCAGATGTAGCTATTCAGTGTGACTGTAAAATATCTGAAGTATGTAGTGTCAAATCCTTATTGTAGCAAACAAAAAAACATGTATGCTTGTAATGCTGTGACATAAGACTAATTTATTTACCTTTTTTGCTTATGATGGTTGAGTTCTGTGTGCAAGCAGCAACAACTTGTGCAGAGATTGTTATCCTTGTCCATTGCTAAATTTGTAATGACAAGAGTTGCGGATGTCTAAGACCTGTTTGTCTCAGATCCCATTTGTCTCAAGTTCTCAGGGACCACTTGATTTCACATGGTGTAGCTGTGTTTTGTATATTCAGGAGGCCTCTACTTTTTTCTGATCAACAGAGGCCAACACATGGCTAACAGAGATGCAAGAAGTCTGCACTGAGCTGTAAACCATTAATTTATGTAACACGGCAGCCTTTGGTTTTAACTTCTAGCCTATTTTCAATCTTTGTTTGACAATTATCAAAATTTCATTGTCACTCTTGGGACAGAGAAGAGAAACTTGCAATGAAACCTTGCAGCTTAATTTCCAGAATTTGGCATTGAACTGCTCTTGATATCCATGGCAGGACTTTTATTTTAACTATTTATTTGTTTTCCAAATGCCAACCTCCGCAAGAGTGACCATTTTATAGAAGCTGAGGAAAATGTATCTGGTATCTTATCTTGAAAGTTTGATAATTTTCTGTAGGTTTTCTTCAATTTTAAAGTATTAACATGTTTCTTCGAGATGTATCCCCGTCTTCCATCAACACAATCAATCTTTCATTTCTCTACAAGGTTATGTTGATTATATGTTAATGTGATGATGCTGTCAAAATGAAGATCAATATTTTAATGCTAATGCATGGATTTCAATTTTGAAGAGAAATCTGTAGTTAGCTCCATCATGACAACTTTGTGTGACATATGTCACAGTCTGGAATCGATCCAACTAGGTGTTATGTTGTAAACATCGTGTTTCCTCTCCAGTATTCAGAGGCTGAGATGTAATTTATTCCAATCAGGATGTACTTTGACAAGCCAGCTGAATGGGATGCAGCTGCTGTTGTCAAATATTTCCACCTCTCCCTGCTTTTCAGGTTTTCCCAGATGTCATAATCTTCAGAGCTCTCCATGCTAGCATTACAAGCAGCTCTGCCAAGGGTTAGGAGGAAGTGAAAGTGGGATGTGCTGGAAGGAAAAGTAGCCCATTATACTCATCATGGAAAGAGATGGACAAAGGGTTTTGATTGGAAAAGCCTTCTGCACTGATGAATAACTAATCCACTCAGATTCTAAATCTGACAGTTATTGTGCACTTGATGAATGCTTTGGAAATTCTATATGTGGAAGACATCTCATAATAACATGACTCAGAAACAGTGAAGCAATAAGCCTTTTAAAACCAGATATCCTACCTGAGCTGAAATTATGCTGGTTTTGCTTTGGAATACAAAAACTTTGAAAGCCAGAGTATTTTCCTCCACTCCACAAGCCTAGCAGGTAAAAAGCATTGCATATCAATAGAAACACTTGTCTCCAAACCATTCCTCCCAAGCCTGTGAAACTTTAGCTGGATAACTCTTTAGGGAAGCTTTGTACAACTTGTCATTGTCCTTTTGCAATGGAATGAGCAGTGGAGTTATTCCATGAGGTCTTTTAAAAGTGTATCAGTGGGAAAGAGTTCATGAAACTGTCTGCACCTTTTGAAATGTAGTACTTGCCACTTTTTGATTGGCAAATAAACAGTAAAGCTTATTTTATTTTGTTTAGCCACAAGCATCACATAAATATAGTACCCCATCCTTGGCTAAACATATTTCTTAGGGTTTTCTGTGCTATGGATTACCTGACTGGCTAGTTGACTTCAACGGGGCTCTGACTTAGTTATTTTGAATGACATCAAAAATATTTTCTCAACAATTTAATTTCCCTTACAATGGCTACTTTTGCTTATAGTCTCTATAACTTTTTTTCTGCAGTCAATATTTTTTACTTTAAGTGAATTAAATTGCGAGAGAGTTATACCTTTCTTAGAGCAGAGCAAGTGAAATTAGAGCTTGGGTCTTGGGTTTTATTGACTCTTGGAGCCTTTGTTGCTGTGATTTCTAGAGCTAGGAAATAAACTTCAGTTTACTACATTATATGTATCCAAACATCTTTACAGGGAGAGAATAATGCTTTGACAGTTACTTTCACAGTCTTTAATTTCAGGTAAAAGTAAAGGCCACCAACAGTGAAAGAATATTTTTCCCCTTTGAGATCAAACTGCAAGGAGAAAAGGGTAGGGAAGGCGTACTGAGGGTTACATGATGTTCCTGAGCAGGCTTGGGGACAGATTTGATTAAATTTAAAACAGTTTCTCTTTGAATGCTCAGTCTATGCAGAAAGCCTTCCCAACTCCAACACATACTGTAAACTGCTTTTGGAATTGCTCTGAAAAATCCTTCCTTTGATGGCTTTTAGTCATTTTTGGCTCCTCCAATATAGGACAGTAATAGAGAGAATAATCTGGTTTTCTGTTAATAAAGATATCAGATTTTAGAAATTTGGCTGTGAATTCTCTGAGTAGACACAGCATAATGCATTATGCACATTGGAAAGTTCTTCAGGCTTCCTTACACAGACCTCCACAACTACCTGAAAGGAGGCTGTGAACAGCTGAGTGTCAACCTCTGCTCCTAGGCCATCAGTTACAGAACAGAACAAGAAGATGTTCTCTTATGCTACACCAGGGAGGTTTAGATTGGACAACAAGAAGAATTTCTTTGCAGGCATGGTGATTAGACACTGGACTGGACTGCTAAAGCAGGTGGTGCAGTCACCGCCCTGGTGGCATTTAAGGGAAGACTGGATTTGGCACTTAGTGCCATTGTCTAGTTGACATGGTGTGAGGTTGGAGGTTGGACCTGATGATCTCAGAGGTGTTTCCCACCATAACTGATTCCATGAATCTGTGCTATTTTATCCAGGGGGTCCCCTACTAAGATTTAAAATGGTATGTAACTTGTCCATTTGGGTAAGGGCCAACTATATTGCTAAAATGCCAATTAATGTGGCTTGTAATACTTCTGTGGTTCATATTCTCATTTGCTACAGGTTTGGTTTGTATTATCATTTCATTTCATACAGATGACAAACAGTGAGAGACAGTGATTTGACAGTAACTTCCTAACTTTATATAGCATAAAGGCTCTCTTTGGACAAAGCAGAAGACCTGCAATCCACTCCCAACTCTTTATTCCCCCTCTAAAAGATGTCAGCAACATGACCTGATGGAAACTGCAGCATCTTTTAAGTCTGCTAATGTTTATTAAGTTCTTGAGAAACCACCTACTTGCTTCTGGATTGTGTGGTAGTTTACATTTTCCTTTGTTTCCTCATTCCACTCTTATGTTTTCTTTTCATACAAGGCAATTGGGAAATCATGTAAAAATAAGTTCATTTTTACTCTTGTCATCATCCACTGAGTCTGTTCTGCAAAATAGGATGACTTATGAAAGTGACAAATTGAGGCAAAGTTTATAGGTAAAAACACTGTCAAAATTGGATTGCCCACAGCACAAAGTGAATATTTTTTCTGAATGTTGTCTATTCCTTGCAATTACACTCCACAATACTGCCTCTACAAATCCAGAATTTTCAATGTTTAGATTCAAGAAGGAATGTGTATATGTCTTTATTTTCTGAATAGTGTCTCTACTGAGAAAAAGTCAAGGGTAACACTTGCTTTCAGATGAGATTCCCTCAGATCTTTCCTCAGGATAATCAGCTTCAGTTTTATTACAATCTCTCTTGATTTCTTCCTTCATAATTGCCCAGTCCTGAAAAACGAAATGACTACCTGAGTTAAATGTACAGGGTGGTATAAGCTGAACTGAAATCTCTATCATATGATTTATTTCAAGACATTTCTACTTTGAATCTAGTGAGCAAAATAAGAATATATTTTGGGGGCGTTTTTTGATTTTTTAAAATGTTTTATTTGGTTTTGGTTTTACAATTACAGTAATTTAAATTATCTAAGGGAAACTTTCAGGATGCTTTGTAGTCACTAAAGAAGTAGACAGGCAGTGGGCATTCTTGTCCAGAAAATCAAGTCTGAATTATTTAGAGTATGGGGGAAAAAAAGGCTTTTTCCATCTGAATTTTAATATGTAAGTTTTTTTAAAAAATCATATATTTATCATATGATTCAGCTCAGTGGTATTATTTTATGACAGTCAGACACTTTAGAAAAATGTCATCAAATGTACACAAAACTGCAAGGATAAATTACATCTGTGTTGTAAACCCACTAGTTTCTTTCACAGACAGGTGGTCTGTGATGGTCTGTTACATGGCATGTATTTTTCTTTTTTTAATACTTTCTGCTGGATTAATTGTTTCTTACTGGACCCTTCCAGACCTCTCATATAGGGAGGACACTAGGTTGAAGTGCTTCTTTGCTCTGCTTTTTCTCTCTCTCTGTTAAGCTTCCCTCAGACCTTTTTGGGCATAGAGTAGTTTTATTGGCAGTCAACACAGGTTTCATTTCTGGGTACGATGTGTAAACTTCTGGTGCCATCATTCACTCTTTGTAAGTGTGGAATTGACAATGGCAAATACTGAATATCCTTCAGTACAAAAAGTGAATATACAGAGCTAAAGATACTTTCCTTCCTTGTATAACAACTTCACAGATTGTACAATTCAAACCTTAAAAAAACCCACCCAGGTTTTGGACAACAATGGCACCTGCTGAAAAGTGACTGCTTTTAAGTTGCTAAGCAGAAAGACGTCAACTTTCCCTTAATAGCTTGGCAATCAGAGCATTGATTTTAAAATACTGTATGAATGACCAATATTATTTTTCTGTCTTCTCTCATGGCTTAATCGTTCACTAGTTTTGTGCTTAATTTTTTCTGCAGTGCAATAATCAGAAGTTGAGATATAAAGATTTTTTTCATGAAAACTGAATTTGTTTGTGATCGGTAGTGTCTCCTAGAAATTTATACATATTTTTTAGTGTGTCTTGACACAATCTTACTTTGTTGAAATTAGTCTGGATTTAATAGATTAACTTGTAAAACCTGCTGGGAACAATGGGTATTGTTGGCAAAAAACAAATCCATGCAAAAGCATTGATCTGCTCTCTTCCTCCCGCATTCCACACTGCACTGGCCAGCCTGCCATCATTCATCAAAGGAGACATGGCAATGATACAATCACTGTTGAAGTGGCTGCAAGACTGTAGAGATCCACAGCTGTTTAAAAGCTCAGATCAGCTTTCATTGTTGGCATCAGAAATGTCATCCCCAGGTAGATAAAAAATAATGTACTGTTGTGTGCACAGATGTGTTTTCAACTCTATGCAAGTCCAAAATGAAAAAGCATTTTCTTCTCTCTTCTAGGAACTCCCGTCTCTGGCCTTGACACCCAGGTAATATAGATGTAAATGTTATTTCCAGAGCTAATTATAGGGAGATAAATTACTGTATCTTAGAGTAATTCCACTTCCTGCCTTAGAATTTCAATGTTTAAAACTTACTGGTACTTTATCTGCTTTATTTCTCATACCCACTACTGTTTCTTGTCTTTTTTCTTCAGCTTCTTCTCACATACAGTCTCATTCTTCCACCCTATGTAATGGCATGACTAATATTTATTCTGCATGACAATTCTCTTCAAGAAGAACTGAAGGGATGGTGTTTTTCATTGTTCATTACTCCATGTTACCTCAGACTGCTAATGTTTTTATCTTTTGTTTTTTGCTTGTTTGTTTTCTCTTTGTGATTCTTTTTGCAGTGTGCCAATAGATTTTTGTATACTTTTGGTCTCAGAGCTACCACAGGCAGAGCTTCTACCAATGGCTTGTCATAGCAGAGTGGAAACAGGTCTTGGGAAAAATGTTAACATGGCACATTCCAGCTGGTGCAGGCAAATCTGAACAATAGGATAAGAAGTGGACTGGCACACCATATTGTGAAGCTGTTGTCAGAAAATTACTGTCCAAGGCTTTACACATGGAGGATTGCAAATGCATTCAGGCTTTTCTTCAAAGCACAGTTTGCTGAAGGAATGGAAGGGAACAGAAATGGGAGCAAATAACCAGTTCTTAGGACATAAAACTTTAGGAGTGAGGAGTCTTACTTGGTATTTGGAGACAAATTCTAGTATCAGGTATGATTTTTTATTTTTAAAAGATAGGCAAATTTTTCTATGACATTTGTCAGAACTGTTATCTGACATAATACTCATATCCAAAATAGAAGCTAAACATATACTGAAACAGTTCACCGTAATTAAAAATGTCTCTGATGTTGCTGTGGGGTTGGGATTATTCAAAGATCATGTGGCGACATGAAATTTATTGAAATTTATGAAATTTAACTCTATGAAATTTAATCTAACAGTACTGGATAGGGCAGGTCAAGGAAGTGGGGCCAATGCCTTTGGTAAATGACATGTAAATCACCATTTCACTACTAGTTCACAGAACTCTGTCAGTGTGGCTTCCCTCCTCCTGCTTTCATGCTGTTTATTACTGATTGACACACACAGGCTCATGAAGATGCAACACCTCGTACAAATATGTAGGAGAAGGGAATACAGGTGACCCTGCCCCTGATAAGTAATTTCTGTGTTAATTACCCAATACTGCCTCACCCCTGATCAGTCACATCTATAGCCAGTAAAGGTAAGTGTGATAAAAGGGAGAGGGTTAGCTGGTGAGGGGAGGCTCATGAACGAGGAAGAATTTTGAGGAAGCAGGAACAAGAGGCTCATGAAGGAGAAGGATCCTGGGGAGAGAGAATCACTGCAGTGAGGTCAGTAGTTAGCGCCTGTTGTTGGAACCTGCAGTCACAGTCTAGCTGGGTAAAAGCCTGCACTCAGAGTCTGCAAACCAATACCTGCAGTCATAGTTGAGCAGGAAATAACCAGCAGGCGGAGGCTGCAAGGGAAACCTACAGTAGGAGCTTGCTGCAGCCACAGTCAGTGAATGGTTGGAGTCAGGATGGCTGAGCTGTGAGGAGGAATAAACCAGGACCCTTTTCATGCTGTGATAAACAAGCAGTCTGTGTCTTGGCTCATTTCTACTCTCTAACAAGAGGCCTGCTGCAACACAAATAGATCCCTGAGGCCTCACAGTGGATTTTGCCCCAATATGTAACGACAATCAGTTGTGTGGAGATGCTACTGAAGTGGTTCTAAAAGGCAATTTATGGTGTTGAGTCACAAGTTGCAGATTTGCATGAATTGAAGGTTTTAATGTGGTCATTCAGGCTGACTCCACTGAGGCGATTTTATGGCTTTGTGTTAATTTGTCTGGGAGACATTTATGGTATTAATAATGTTGCAGATTGGTCCAGAATTATGTTCAGTGTTGCAGTGGACTCACACAATGGGTGCTTGGGCTTTATGAAAACGTGTCAGTCCTTCTATTTCCAAAATATACAGTAATGTTCACTGCTTCCTTAGAGTGCATTATGTGCTATGAGGGAGTTTTTATCAAAGCAGACATAGTCCAACTTCATGTTATGGAATCTTTGTTTGTTCCCTTATTGTCTCTTTCTGGTACTTCATAGCTATCAAGCTGCTTGTGATTAACACAATACACCTGTTTCTGTGTGCTTCCTGTTAGTCTACTTTTTTCTGCTATCAGGTTAATTCTCTAGAAAGTGATTTTTTTCTTTCACAATTTTTAGAAGCTGCTCAGGAAATTTCAGCTTTCTGCTGAGCAGTAAGTGCCTGGAATGATGGCTGTACAGATGGAGCAGCTCTGACAGGGCTCTTCCATCCTATCAAGTGACTCAACTTACGGCTGTGGAGCAACTGGAGGATAATTGTGCTTGCTCCTTTGCCTTCCTCTGTCATAGTTCTCTGCACATCCTCTTTCTGGCCACAAGTGGAAGTGGAAATGACACCATGTGACGAGATATAAACTTCAAGCGGCTGGCCTGGCTAAGCTTTGGTTATCACAGGGCGCATTCCAAGGCGACAAAACTGGAGCCACTTGAATATGTCCTGCTTCAAGATTTCTTTCTTTCAGGAAGAGAAACTGATGATGACCTTTATGAGTAAAAAGAGACTTATCCAAACTTCCACAGCTTTCTATTTGCTGGACACTTCTCATGCCTATCTTCTCATGCTTTTGTATTGCTGTAGCATCAGTGTGGGATTAGACTCTGCTGCTGACTCTTGGCTTCACAGCCTAGCTCCTGCCTGAACTTTTCTGAGCATTCAAGGGCACTTCATGTCTTCTTTCATTCTAGCAGTGCCAGATACATGAGGCTCTTCCACTGCTTTGTGTTGTGGTGGATACTTGGCCTCGGCCTGGCTTCTTGGCTCATTTAATGGGGGCAGGAAGGAGCTTTTCTCTGAGGATCCAACTCATTTTGATGTGCAGATAGCTCAGCTTCATGGAGGTCACTTTTCCACACTGTTCTCTGCATTGCTACTCCTCTCATGACCTGTAATCTTCCTTCAGCCAACCAGCTCTTGCACCCTCTAAAGTCTTCCCTTTTTCCCCAGAAGGCCCCATCTCAGGGAATTCTTGCTGCTTCTAGGCTTAATTTCTCTTTCCCTGTTCCTCCATCAGTCAGAATTTCAGTATGTAAGCTGTCAGGGCACACACTTTACCATCTCCATGGGATTCAATGCCCTCCCTCCCCAAACTATCATTCAGAATAACTTTAGTACTGCTTTGTGGGAGGCCTTGATCTCGAGGTTGGTGTAGAATGAAATATAAGTGTGGGAGGCTATTTTGAGGGCCATCGACGTGTGCTCTATCATGTTTGTGTTAGAAAAATAACTGCTGAACCCAGTGTAGCTACTGCATATTCACAATTTTTTAATGAAGAACATTTCTGTTGTTTGCTTCTTTGATGCTTACCTGAATCTTCTGAGGTTGTCTCCAAAATGGTTGTTTAGGTCTTCATTTTTAAAAAGGTTTATATGTATCCCATCTATCAGTTCTCTTGGGGCCAAGCAACCTCTGAAAACACTGATTCTAGCAGGTTATTTTAATTATTTTCTCACATTTTCCTTGCTTTCTGTTTTTTCCAAATCAAGTTAAACATTTGAAATTGGATTAAGAAGTTAGTTGATATTTCTTATTATTTAACTAGTAGCCACCTCACAAAGCTCTTCTCAACAAAATAAGAGTTTTTAATACAAATATATCAAACTCCAACAAAACTCAAACACAGAAAAAACCCAGAAAGCTAACTAAAATCTATATACTATCTTGTCAGTCAACATATAGTATTATCCATAATAACATTAATCTTAAAGCCTTACACCCCTGTCTGTGAGAGTTTAGTAGCTTCACCTTTCCAGTGAAGGCTTTTCCATTTACTATTCAGTAGTAGATTCATGCAACTGAGTAGTAATCAACATTGTCTTGAACCTTTTTCAAAGGGAAATTGTTTGTAAAAAAATCACTTGTGTTTTACTTTGGAATTGAGTAGAAATAAATTTAACGGTGTTTTGATTAAAGTCCATGCTTGTCACTGCATTCAAGAGCTATCAAAAGGCTTTACAAAGGATGAGACAAAAGATTGAGGGTTGCCTTGCTGTCTAGATGGCTCAGCTACAGTGAAACAAGTTAAATTGGACTCCAACTTAGAACTTTGGCAGTGTGTCCCTAGGGAGAAAATCCCTGTTCCTCCTGCCTCCCTCTGCATGGTTCTGATCTTTTCCTTCCATGCAGGACTGTGCTGCTCAGTCACAATCAGCGTTCTCTCCATGCTCCTGACATGTGAGCCATGCTGTGTGCCCATCAGTCTGCTGCACAGATGGCACACTTGCTCAGATAAGAGATGCCCAAGGTTTGCTTTCTTGCCGGTTAATTCTGTAACCCTTTAAGAGCTGATTCTTGACTCATCACTATTTTAAAAATAACTAGGTAATTTTTTCAATACTGATAACTCAGTTCTGCTTCTTCACACCCCAGAAATCTTGGAGGCTTTTCCCTCTTCTACAAGAAACAGGACCTAATTGTTCGAAAGGAAAAAGCTGTGGAACAGATCTGGAGCTTTGTCAATGCCTAGATATCTATGGGTCAGGATTGTTTCTGTATTTTCAATGAAAAAATCAAACAGAATATGAAGAAAAAGTCATAGCTAAGTGAGTGTTAACAGCATCTCACTTTATTTGTTTGACCACTTCACTTGCTTTTGTCTTAGATAAATTTTGAAGATTGACTGTGGTCTTTTGATCCAATACATCTGGTAAAACTCTTATATAAAACTGGTGGGCCATGGCAGTGTCCTGTCTTTTACTTCCAGCACCTCTGGCTTAGAAAGATACTGCTATTTTGATTTGTTCTGGAGACTTGTAGATGCCTAATTGAAGAGAAGGATTAATCCAGATCTGGATTTGGTAACTAAACTTTAGGAATTGATCACAAATTCAGACATCCCTATTATCTACTGGTTTGCTCAAAGGGAACAATCTTATTCATTTATTTACTTGGCTTGGTCTTCTGAAATCACATATTAGTAGAAAGCAAGTATTGATTGCAAATTCCTGTTTTTGCTCTGAGAATCCCGTGTTGTCCCAAACCCAGGAATTTCAATACCTTGTCTTTATGTGTCTGTTTCATCTCCTTGTCCCTAGCACTAGGAGAACTGCTTCTGTGCATACACAGAGGTTTGGAAGGTGTTCTGCTCCATATTGAGAACCTGCAGGTCCGTGGTGTTACTAAGCCAGGTTTAGAAAGGATGGTGTGACCACAGATGTTACTTGTTACCAAACTGGATCCACCTTTACAGAGCAGGTATATACATTGAGAAAATGTGAAATAAAAATAGTAATTAATGAGCTTTTCTGTTTCATGATGAGTTTGCACTTGAACCTTGAATACCTTATTGTATGCTCTGCTGCTAAAAATAGTTTGCTTAAAGTTCATTTGTAGTTCTCTCTTTAGAAAGGTCTTTGACTTGTTTACAAGGCTTTTTTATTTTCTACAACTGAGTGAATTCATGTTGATATTTCATTACAGATTGAATATCATAAACAGTGAAGGCAAACTAGAAACATAAAAATTCCATAGAGCTGCTTGGCTCAAAAAATCCTAGTCAGTCACAACAGGCAGATGTTCAGCCATCTCCAGGGAAGCAGGGCTTCATCAGCCTTATCATATGTAGTGGTCACTTGGGAAGACAAAACACCCCACCTTTCCTCTTTCTGGCCCCAGATTTATATGCCAAGAATGATGCTGTATGGATACAAGATCCTTTGCATCTGTTGGAGTCAGATGTCTTGGTTTTATCCCCTCCCAACTCTTGTTCACACTCAGCTCACTCACTGGTGGGGTGGGATGAGGGGCAGAAAAGGCCTTGGCCCTGTCAAGAGTCTGCTCAGCAATAACCAAAACATCCCTGTTGGTGTTGCAGTGTTTCCAGCACAAATCCAAACCACAGCCCCTTACCAGCTACTGTGAAGAACATTAACTCCACTCTAGCCCAAACCAGCATATCAATATACACGTTTTGTTTCCAGATTGCATAAAACCATGTCCTACTAAAATTATTGGATGTGATTTTCAAACCAAGCTTAACTTCATATGAGAGATGCTTTAAGTAATCTTCATGAGTTAATAGCTTCATCCTTGCCTGCAGATGAAATGAAATGTTTTGGACTGGAAGAGTGAAAAAACCCTAGAAATCTCACTGCCGATTTGTTCCTGGGAGAGGTCTTTGATTTTGAATTTACTCTTTGCAGACATAGTCTGTGTGCACTGATGATCACTGCTGGGAAATGGCAAGCCACAATTGCTGTGGGACATTCAGGTCTGTCACCCTAGAACAATAATTCTCTTCTCATACAGCAACCATAAAGTGCAATCTGTTTTTCAGTCAAAGGGTCAGGTGTGGTTGTTTTCTACCAGATGCAGATGAATCATTTACTGCTATACTGTATGGTATTGGTAAAGGGAAGGGAAAGTTCATGAGGGCTGTTGACTGATAGAAAGTTTTTTCAGTTTTGTTGTTGCTGTTTTAGGGTCAGCAGGGAAGCAGAGGTCTGTGTAGGTGAGGAAGCTTGTAATTCAACATTAGATTCTATGGCCATATGCTTGTTAAGTCCTTAGGAATACTCAGGGAGATCAGTCTCCCTCGTATAAAACACACAGCCACAGAGATTTATGGAATTGTTACTAGTAGCAGAATTTCTCAAGGATTTAGCCAAAGACATGCTTTTGACAAATATAATGCTGAATTTTGTCTGTCATGTTGCCAGCTGATGGCTTTCAGTTGACACTGCTGATCATGGCCTGCAAATTTGCCAAGTTAAAGAATTTTTGTCTTTAAAATCTAGACTATATTTTCAGCCAAGGTGACCTGACACCTCCTCCAAACTGTATGGTACCCTCTGAGAAATCTAGCCCTTGATCTGCTCTCTATTTCTACTTATTCAGTGTTGGCATATTTTATGATCCTGCCTTGGAAATGGAAAGCTTGGCTGTTTTATTGAACTCTTGCTAACAACTGGCTCTGCATTAAAAATCACCCCTGCCAGGGTTTGAAAATATTTTACTGCTGCAAGAAACCTTATGAGCATTAAGCTGAATGTAGACATTTTATAAACAATTCTAGGAAGTTTAGGATTTTTTTATATATGCTTTTATTTTATATATATAATCCAGAGAATGTTGTTTTCTGTGGCTTGCAAGGGGCATGTACACCAACAGCCATGCAAGTAAAGCAGCACACTATGAAAGTAATTGTGTCAGCAAGGATGTGGAATAAACACTAGAGGTGAAAGAAATCTGTGAATTAATTTCACATGACAGTTATAACTGTGCACAAAACATACTAAGAATGAGGGAAAGTAATTAGTGAAATTAAATAGTGAAACCACCAATTCAGTATACACCCTTACATTTTTATTTCCTTTTCTTTACAGCAATATACATTATTGAAGGCCATAGTATTAACTCAGACTCTATGCCAGAATTCTAATTTTCTAAATAATAAGTTTATATATTCATTTTTTCCCTTATCAAAGGATCCCCCAAACCTTTTATCTTGAAGGGTACCTTTTGCTATAGAAAAGTAGCAGCAGTCCTTATTCAGACTGCTAGATGGGCAATCTTTGGACTGAGTGGTTTCTGGGAGTCAAAAAACTGGATGAGGAGGGTTGGACTACAAGGTAAATTCTGTGAGAGCTATTTCTGGACAGAAAGAGCTATGTATTTCTCATTACAGAGAAGGACCAATAGCTGTAGCTCAGTTTCAAGTGTAAGATAGTTAAAATTAACGTCATTTTATACATAATGCTGAACCTTAGCTCAGCATTATGTACAAAATCCTTAGCTGTTCTGATATACAACCTCAGGGAAGCCAGATTTGCACTTAGTATGTCCTTATGGAAATTCACTATTATATATTTTCCACTTGGTTTCCTTTTTAAAGTGCCATCCCTCTTCATTTCTGTACAATTCTTTTTTCCCTGCATCATTCCCCCTTTCCTGCACCTTTTGTAGCTATAAACCTGTGGTTTAACCAACCACATCTCTCCTTATCATTTAGTTGAGTTACCAGCCTATTACATGATTTTCTTTTCCTATCCTTTTTTTCCCCTTTCCTTTTCCTTTCACTCCTTTTCCCCTGCTCTTCGTACCATTAGTAAATTCTTCAGTAAGTCTGGGAAACTGTTTTCCCTTGTGATTGGAAGGGAATCTGGGATTAAGTGTTTATATCCAACCCACCATGCTTTGTGAATTCACTGACACTTAGACTGGCAGGAAAGGTCAGGAAAAGTTACTTTTTTGAGCTTTACCACTCCTTAATCTCATTAACTATCTCAAAAAATTGTGCTTTCTCTTCTGGTGGGGGTAGCTCTATTAAAATATCTGTCTATAAATGAGTCTTAAATCAGCTGGAAGTGGATAAAGCGTTATCCCTGAGGACCCAAAGGCTTCATACAATTTCTGAAACATGCAGAGCATTTTATCAGAATTCAGAGTAGTGAAGAGAGGGACACTAATGAGGGTCAGCTTACCAGCTGGTGATCCAAACCACTAGTGCCTGACACTTTGCAGATTATTGTCTCACACACCATCTTTGTTTGGTGTCATCTTTTTTGAACAGTGGGCAGATTTTCACAATATGAGGCATCTTTTCTGAAAAATTGAAATGTTCTCTAAGTTTAGGGCTACTTGGGTGATGCTACTTATGTCAAAGTGTTATTATTTGCTTGTTTTTAGAACAAACTTTTAATCTGCCCTCGGAACATTTATTTTTTAACACCTTTCATGCACAGATTTTTATTTTTCCTTTTTTCTGTTTAAGGACTCTCTGCAGAATTACAATCTAATCAAAGTAAGAGGATTTAATATAGAACTTGAGTGCGTTTTACTGTGATATGATATTAATCTTACCTTCAGGTAATCAGAATTTGAGGTCACATTTAAGTTAAGGCTCAACCTACAAAAAGCTTCTTTAGTGCCTGTACTTTGTGAAACTGTAGCACTGCTCAGATTTGAGGGATTTTGTTAGTTGTTGTCATTGTTTGTCTGATTTTTTTTTCTTGTTCTTTTTGGTTTTTTGAGAGCTCATTGTAGCAGAAGTTTTCAGTGTAAAAGACCAAAAGTGTAAAAGACAGAAAGTGCTGACTTTTATCTTGGAAAAATCAGGCTAAAATATTTCATGTTGGGTTTCTAGTTTACAGAATAAAATGTTCCCCATCATGCATGCTGTAATCAATATAAAATAAAAGCTGGTGTGTCACACTGATGGCAAATAGCATGCTTGTAGTTAGAAATACAATCTTCTATTTTTTCTGGATGTCTCCCCAGCTTGTGATTTGGCTCTGATTTAGGTAGGCTCTTGGACAACTGTATCATTCAGATTATGTGAGTTTGCGTCAGAGGAGTTGCATTTCTTGTTTGTGTTTTTAATCTCATTTTCCCAGTGAGACAATTGTTTGTGGCGAGGACTGCCTTTGAAGGCTCTGTTTTAACTGTTTTATTTATAGCAGTGCTATAGCTGTGTATTCTAGTCTTCCATGTGTCTGGACAATCTGCACCTCTTTTAGTTGTTGCACCTTATTTAGTCCTAGATATCACGTTTTATTCAAAACCTTATTGCCCTGAACCTACCTTGCAGAGCTGTTTTATGAGCATTTTACCTTTTTTTCTGTGAAACAGTAAATTACTACAGCTTTGATGTGAGGTGTAACATAATTTTGAGTGCAGGTTTAGTAGCATAATCCAATTTGATATCACATGAGAAGAAATACCTTGGTAACTTTGTCTTTCTACTAGCTTACAACTCTGCCCTAGTGCTTGGAGGGGCTGATCTCACCTAAAAGTAACCTTGCACTGAATTTAGTGAATTTACATGTGCTTCTTATTAACTAGGTTCTGGAGAGGGATCTATTGATATTTAAATTTTGGGGTATATTAGTAGCTGGGGCTGGTCACATTTCTGTTTGCCCCGAAGTTTCTGGTAAGATCAAGGCCTTAAAATAGAAGGAGTGGAAAGAGAGAGACGCTTGTATGACTACAAGCAAAAATATTCCTCTGAATGAAGTTCGCACCAGTATTTGTGAAAGTGTATTTTTATATGAGCTGAATGAGTAATAAGGTTTAACAAGGCGCAGTAGTTTCAGCCTTCATCACTGCAATGAATTTTAAAGAATTTTAAGAGTAACAACTGTGTTGTACAGTGAGACTTCTGGAACTCTTGTACAGAAACTGTCACTCAATTTCCCTCTGCTACTTGATGTATGGGGCCATGCATAACAAGATTTTGGATTCACAGCTTAGTCATGTGAAGGACTTTAAATATATGGGTTTAATATTCAGAAAAGTGTGGTAATGAGTTTGAGATGTGTTTATATCCTTAGCTTGACTCCTTGAAACTTCAATTACTTTTAAAGAAATCAAATAGATGCACTATTTTAATCTATCAATTTAGATTTCTTATGGGAAAAATAAGAAGCATATGTATATGAAAGACATGAGGATAAAGAAGTATTGGGTCGGGAAAAGCTGATGAAAGACAGCAAGAACTCATTTTGATTTGTTCTGACTTTATGAAATGTAGATTTTAAAAATATTTGGGGTTTATTTTACCATATTAAAAATCAGTTATAACCGACTTCTATATTTCAAGCAGTCTTGGTCTTGTTAAAAAAATGAAGACAGTTTTCTCTTGCTGTTAGTTTTATTCATCTCTTTGATGTTGCAATCTTTTTAATTAGAGATACCAAAAAAAAAAAAAAAAAAAAAGTCAATTTGTCCTCTACCCTTCTTTATTACCTTTACCTTTTGTATGCCAGCAATGAAAATTAATAATTTCTATACAAAAATATGTCTATACAACATTATTATGTGCCCGCTCTGTCATATATTGCTTCACAGACACACATGGCATGACTCTTACTCAATATTGTGTGCCTCTCAGGAAATATTTTCCTACAAAGTCAGAAAACAGTTTTCAAAGGTAAACTTGCTTTTTTTCCATCTTTTATATTCTTTCATACAAGGCTTTAGAGGAATTTTCACATATGCCCAAGGCTTCTGACATTAAACGCTGTCTGAGCTTTGAGAAACCTAAGAAGTGGTCTTTGCAAAGAGGCAATATATGGCAGTATTATGGAGAGGTTGTAACTGCAGCAACAGCAAACATATATGATCCTATTGACACATTTCTTCATTACTCTATGCTCACAGCACAGTGGGTGCAGTCTTTGTTCTTTTTATGCCTTCAGCCATAGCAAACAATCAAGGTTCTGGCTGTTGCAGGAAGAATTTGTGTAACTCATGATTTGGATGATAGACCCTCCCCCTAAAGTCATGAGGTCAGGGAAGAATTGTAAACTGATTGTAAACTCACTGCAGCTTTGCTTGTGTGGTGCTCACTCAGTGCTGTAGGACTCTGGCTTAGGGCTTTCTCTCCAGGGGCTAGCAGGAGCCAGGGAGTCAGGAGTTAATTGCCTATCTTCCTAGTTGCTTTGGAATGTGCAAATGAGGAGACATGGCTCTGACTCAGCCTGAGTCAGAACTTGCAATTCCAAGTTGCAGGCCACCGCTATGGAAGAACAAGCAGTCTCGCTCCTCATGTTGTGTCAGTAAAGGATAAAAACCTGTTTTGCACGCTGTCTCAATGTGTTTGGCATAATAAGCCCATGATCACAGCTGACATTATATCCATTCGAGGACGGGGGTGTACACAGGACCTAGTTATATCTAGACATTCCATTACCAATTAGAGCCAGCTCCTGAGGCTGCACCTCCTAGTTTCTGAGCAAGGCAGGGGAGGAAGGAAGGAAAATTCCCCCTCCTTCCCTGTAGAGTTCTCTCTTATAGCCACTAAATTTCCACTAAAGCTGCCAGATGATGATGAACTGCCAAGGAGCAGTATAGAGAGCTGTGTTGCAACAGGCATGCAAAAATCATCCACTAAGGTCAGTGATGACAGTGCTTGCCTTTTAGTGGGTGCATCAGCTTTCACTCACTCTTTTCATAAACACGGAGGAATCAGATTAAAGCTTGGTTTTTAATAGCGGAGAATTTTCTCCCCTGCCTTTTTTTCTCATCCTTGTCTACCCCAACTGTGACTCAAGACTCAATCTGAGTTTGTCTCTTATTACCAGAACTGTTGCTGATTCCAGAGGAGAGATTCAGATCAGCAAAATATCCCATTCCAGGAAAACCATGTGTTCAGCTCTGGGATGTGATGCATAAGTGTCTTTATTGCTCAGCTACAGGAAAAGTAGATTTGACATTTCTATTCAGCGCCATGGCCAGCTGGAAAATGTTAGGGTCACATGTAGGCTTTTCTGTCTTCCTTTTTGGAAGATGAAATGTGGTTCTTGTAGGGTAAAGAATAGGCAGTGAAATTGCTGCTTTTTCCTCACAGCAGCCTGCTCCAGCTGTGCTGGGAAGGGTGATGGGTTACTGCTTCCAATGCTGTATCCCAGCTTTGTGCTCCATCATTGACTATAAGCATCTAAACCCCTTCAAATTCCCTGGGAGCCACAAAAGTCAAAGAGCATTTGCAGTTCAGAGGTTATGCTCTTATTCTTCAAAAGATAAGGGTGATGCCAGTGCTGCAGGATCTGGTGTGGAAACAGAGACATCGAGATCTTCTGAGTGAAGAAATAATGAAGTTTTTGAAGATGAGCTTTTATTTTGGTGATGACTTTCAATTGCATAAGTCTAGACAGCATAACCAACCCACTCCCTGGGCTCATGTTGAATGTTTTTACCAGGCTCTTTGATATTCTTTGCCTCTGATAGGTAGTCAGGGACTATGTTTAGAGCAGCAGCCTTTCTTTCTTTCTTTGCTTGCTGAGTCAGAGAGGTAAGGACCAGAAAGCTTTTCCCCTAATTTAGTCTGCTTTCCAAGCACCTCCTTGCATATGGAGCTAGTGCTGGGTGGAGAGATGGAGCAGAATGGGGGAGAAAGAGATGCATTTAGGGACAGACCTAAACTCTGAAATTGTTCTAAAGTTTGGTCTGACCCATAGGAAGAAGCAGGTTAGGAGACTGATTCTGAAGGAAGATCAATATTGGCATAGAAACCTAGAGGTGTCTGCAAAAGTTCTCTATTTCTTGGGAACAGCTATTGAACAAAGAGGATTGAAAGTGACCTTAATTTCCTTGCAGGAAGAGGATAAGGAATGATGAAAGTTTACATTAAATAGAACAGAAAATGTAGATAAAAATTTATTAAAGACAGGCAGACACAGTAACCACACTGTTTATACTTGGGTATCATGTTTTTACACAGCTTGAGAACTGAAAGCGTTTATCTCCACAAAGAGTATTACTTCTTTCTTCCCTCTTTCCTAATTGCTGGCATCTGGGGACATGCTTTGGAGAACACCTAACCATGCCTTCTCTGATTTTACCTTCTTTCCTAGCCCTGTGGAACAGACAAATGTCTACCCTGAGCTGATAGGACTGTTTCTGCATTACTGCAGTAGAATACAAATATCAGGAACTTCCAGAGTTTGAACCTTTTTCTTCATAAGAACAGACTAACAAAAACAAGAAGTCAGGAAAGCATGACTGAACTAAAGCATCATGGGTAACAAATTTTAGGGTTGTTCAAACACAGCTTTTTTTTAAAATACAGAAGAAACAAGTGTATCCATTATTGTTGGCTTTCCTAGAGTACTTCAGCATTGAAATACTTAAAATAGCTTTTTTATTTCAAAAAAGAAGAATTATGTTTACTATAAATGAGGAAGATAAAAGTTTTTGTCAGAAATGTTTAATCCTATTCTCATGAGAATGCGTAAGTGGGTAAGTGGAACAACCTCTTCCTGGAACTTGATGATGGACATTGCATAGCAGGTTATGCAGCATAAATGATGCATAATTTCTCTAGTTTGGAAAAATACTTGAATGCAGTTCTGCCTAAATTCATCTCCCTGGATTTTGAAACAAAATAGAGAGAAGAAATGTCAAAACAGCTTTCAGGAAGACACTCTAGGGTGTAACGAGCCATTTTCAGTTATTTATCAGCAGTCCTTATTAATTAGGGTTCCAGTCCCAGTTGACTGGAAGTTAGCAAACGTGGTGTCCACCTACAAGGAGGGTCAGAAGGAGGATCTGGGGAAATATAGGCCAAGTCAGCCTGACCTTGGTGCCAAGGATCTGCCATGGAGCATATCTTGAGTGCCATCGTGGAGCATGTGCAGAACAACCAGGGGATCAGGCCCAGTTTCACCACCAAAAGGGTTGTCCAGCATTATTGCAGGCTACCCAGAGAAGCGTTGGAGTCACCATCTCTGGAGGGATTTAAATTTGTGTAGGTGTGGCATTTAGGGACTCAGATTAGTAGTGGACTTGTCAGTGCTGGGTTTGCAGTTGGACTCGATAATTTTAGAGGTCTTTTCCAACCTAAACAATTCTATTGATTCTGTGAAAGTTGTGGGATTTGTGTGTTAGCTTGAAGCAAGGACTTTCTTTCTCAAAGAAATCAGTCTGTGTCTATCAGAGGATGAATTGTGAGGGCTGTCTAATCCTGAAGCACAGTCAACTTTAACCAGAGTTACTTCACTGCATCTGATGAGTGGATTTAACAGTTCCTTGGAGCACATTTTCAATACCTTACAGGCTCCAAGGGAAGAGCAATCTCAGCTTCAAGGAAAGATAATGAACTTTTTGATGGGTGCTGGGCATGAGAATATTGATATATTTCCTTGAAGACTTTTGCATCATATTTTTTGCTTGAGTTGGAGTTGAAACATTCATAGAGAGAAAGCATATGCAAAAAAGCTGAGCTCAGGTCTTTGTTCAGAGTTGTGTTGGATTCATTAGAGTGCTCTGTGCTACATATAAATCAAGAATGGATTAGGATAGTCTAAAACAGAAGACATGACTGGCAGTTGTGTTTCTCAGCCTTGAACTACTCCATCATTTATTGTGACAAGATGATATTTGATAGCCTACAGATTGTTTGCTCACTTGGCTGCTTAAATACAATGTTAAGGCTGCTGTTGCCAGGCCAAATTTAGGCATGGTGGTTTGAGCACCTGCTGGGTTAGACAAAATCCTTTTCCTGAGTGACTTTCTTACTCATGCTCCTGGAGAGTGCTAAGTTGGCTCTGTCAGACAAAGATCTCTGTGCCTCAGCATTCTTATGCAGCCTTTACTTTCTTATCAACAGCTTTCTGTTCAAACATCACTCATCTTATGTATTGTGCACCAAGGTCTCTTCTGTGGGGGCAGCTGATGTTGATGGCCTTCAGCAGCAATGGCAGATGAGTTCCTCCTTTGCCTGCTGCCATACATGCAACTCTGCTGTGCATAAAAATCCTTGAAGTGTAGCATCTGGGCAGTACCACACAACTGGGTCCCTGGCCCTGCCTGCTGGGGCCCTCAGGGCTGTGGTGACAGCCTGCCAGCTGGAAGACCAGATAGGAATACTAGGCAAGCACTACAATCACCTGCCTTCATTTGGGTAGGTACTGATATTGCTAGGAGCAGGAGGCCCTTTACTGTGCTGGCTTTCCTGTGCTGCCAGAGCCATGACTGGATCTTCAGGCTGTCAGTCACTTGCTTGTTTGCCTCTGAACCTGACAGCAGACACTACATTTGTTGTGCTGGAGCAGGGAGCTGCATCCACTGGTGTAGGGTGTCCGTGCACCTGTTTTGTGGCAATTCTCATTCCTTTTTCCCATTTACCTGCCACCATTTGCAGAGCTGCCAGATGAAGTTTCCACAGCAGAAGGTCGCTGTGTACAGCCCTGTTTGGGCAATACTGAGGCTGCACCAGGGCTGCCTTTGAGTTTTTGGCTCTATAGGCTCTTGATGAGACCAGTGAACCCCTCTCTGCTTGGTGAGGGGCTGCATCACAGGGCTGAACCCTGCCCCAGCAGACCCTGATGGGGACCTCCAGCCAGAAGGAAACCACTGCTCCCTGGGACACCCTGCACAACGGACCATGCAGAACACTGGAGCTTCCAAGTTGGTGAAGCCTTGATTCTGGTGCCATGACATGGTTGTAATGTACTGTGTTGGGTTTGGCTGGGGTAGAGATAATTTTCTTCACAGTGCTGGCATGGTTTGAATTTGGGCTGGAAACAGTGGTAAAAACACAGGGATGTTTTTGTTATTGCTGAGCAGGGCTTTCACAAAGACAGGGCCTTTTTTTCTTCTTGCCCCACCCAACCAATGAGTGAGCTGGAGGTGCACAAGGAGTTGAGGGGACACCTCTGGGACAGCTGACCTCCACTGATCATAGAGATATACCATAGTTTATGGCCTTATGCTCTGCAGATAAAACTGGGAAAGAAGTAGGAAAAGGGTGCTTGTTGGAGTCACAGCATTTGTCTTCCCAAGTCACTTCTACGTGTGATGGAGCCCTGCTCTCATGGGGATGGATAAATACCTGCCCGCCCATGGGAATTGGTAAATGAATTCCTTGTTTTGCCTTGCTTGCATGCATGCAGCTTTTGCTTTACCTGCTAAACTGCCTTTGTCTAAGTCCACAAATTTTCCCACTTCACTCTTCTGATTGTCTCCCGCACCAGCAGGATGGAGCAGTGAGTGAGTGGCTGTGTGGTGCTTAATTGACAGCTGGGGTTGAAACATGATTTGCACAAAGCTTAAAAATATGCCTGCTGAGTGGCTATATAGATGTGTAACTCCTCATGTTACATGCATCCTTGTGGGTGTATGTGGTTTTCTGCTTAATGAGCTTGGCAAGGATTTCTGGAGTGGAGGGAAGGCAGAGGAGAGGAAGAGTTTGCCCTCCTTTGTACCACGTGGCACGCTTTTCTCTTAAGCTAATTTATCTAGCAAATTATTTGTAATTGTGGGGACCCTATGACACTTGGCAATAGAAACAGAGTTATGTCTTCTTGTGGCACATTGCAGTAGACATTTAAAAGCCACAATATAATGAGCCTTGTATTTGCCAGGAGGTGGTGGGTAGTGTAGCGTGGGCTATGGTAACATGTAGGGAAGATGTTTTTATGGCAGTTCTAGAAAAAATTGTTGTACTTTGCCTTCCTCTGTGGGTAACTAGACTTGGTGATTCAGGTGATATTTTCAAGCACTAACCTGTTTGAAGCACTTACATGCCTTTGGCAGAAAATGGTAGATCAGATCCTGCAGACTCCAAAATTCATTTGACTTCCAATATTTCCTTCCAATCAGTCTGGACTTTTCATGTTGCCTTTGATAAACCTGGAAATGTTTTAGGTTAGATACCATACAGCTGGGGAATTGTGCAGGTTTCTGCTTTCAAATAAAACACCACTAATAAATGAGAGTACTTCCAACGTACGATGTGGCTTTTCAAAGGTCCCTAAAAGATTAAGGAATATGTCAGTGGGTGAGTGCCGTGCCATTTTTCTTCCTTTCTGTGAGTTCCAGCAAGTGCTGGTTTATCAGCTGTTTCACATGTTTTGATAGAGACAATACAAACAAGCGTTTCTAAATGCGTGCTCTCGGTAGCTCTCCTGCTCTTCCTTCACTTGCAAACAATCTTGTCTTACTGGTTGTTGTTTTATTCTGTGCTATTATGCCCTGTTTGTTTCTCTTTTTTTTTTTTTTCTTTTTGTCACCTTATCTGTCCCAAGAAATTGTAGCTTTTTGTTTTATTGCATAAAACAGGAATATTTCCAGGATATGTACAGCTATGCTCTTGAACTTGTGACATTTAAAGGGTAATAGAATGCTAATGTGACTAATAAAACAGGAAAAATGGCTTTATGTAAGTCAGTGTGAAAATGGCTCAACCTACCTTTTAAATGGACTGACTTAAACAACATTCATTCATAGCAGCATGGAAGGAGGCTGCTAAACTTGGGTGGTACAGACAGAACTGAAAAAACAACGCAAGCCCTTGTCATTATTTTTCAACACCTTTAAAAAAATCCAGCCAGCTTTTCCTATGATGAGGATTCCTTACCATTTATTTTTTGCAGATAATAATTCACAAGAGTAATGGGCTGTATGTTTTTGTTTTGTTTTTGTTCTACTGCGAAACGTGTTAAAACCTAAAAGCAATTTTATTGCATTTTTTGCATTGATTTTTGGGTTTTTCTTTGAACATATACAGTAAAGTTCTGCATTTTATAGTTCAGTATTTATAGCTAATGCTATGAGGCCTGCGACAACTATCTGTTACACTTGCAGATCAAATCCTTTCTGAACAATACTGAGGCTGTACTGATTTTAAATGTATGGCATGCAGCTATAAGTCATGAAATTATGTGTATGGATTGAAAATTAAGGAAAGCACCCACAAGTTTTACATTTTTGGCCTATCCTTTCCACCCTGATCAAGTTTCTCAGGCATCATGGAAAAACAGCACGATTTTTGGATTACTGCAATAGTCAAAAGGCCTCAAATAACAAGAACAAATTGTGATTGACCCACAGTAATTCTAAGGTATGTTATTATTCTGAATACAATTGGTTTATTTGATTAAAGGTATACATGTGAAGGAAGTTGGGGGTTGAAAGTTGGGACTGTCCTATGTATATGTGCTAAAAGTTCTACTTGCAATAAGAGAATTACAGGTATTTTTTCTGTTTCTTTAGAAACAACAACATCAACAACAAACCCCAATTGCTCAGAGAGTAAGCAGATACAGATCTTATATGACAGCTTAAAAGTACTCCTGACTAATTAACATTAAAAGTTTATTAAAGTATTGTTTCCTTTAATGCAAGTTATTCTTTCCTCTTTTCCAGTAATGCACCACCCATTAAATTTTTGATGTGGAAAATTAGTGCTTCAGATCTGTAGGGAGTGACCAGCATAGTTTTGAGTGACAAGAATAATCTTTGAGCTATAATTTCAGGATTAATAATGCAGATTCACCCTTCCTAGTGGAACAGAAATGTGGACACCTCATGAAAACTCCATGCTGTAAGTTAAATTTTGTCTTAACTCCAAACAAACTGTGATATTGATGCTTTCTTACGCTTTGATTTTACCATATACAGAAAGCTGTGTTATGCCTGTTTTTGTCCCAGCACCTCAATGTGCTTTCTCTTCTCCTGTCTGTGTGCCCTGCTCTGGATGTTCTAGCTTAAGTGCTCCCTGCCACTGGGGAAGCTTGTTTCATTGGTGTCTTAGTTCTGGCCAGGACAGAGTTAATTCTTTTTACAGTACCTGTGTGTGGCGGTGCCCACCTGTAGTCCCAGTTGACAGGGAGGCTGAGTCCACTGGATCTCTTGAGCCCAGAAATCCTAATTTCCTTTTAAAGCTTCTCCCAGGCTGCAGTGTGCTGTGACATGCGGGCACAGCCAAGACTGTAATGTTATTCTGTGCCATTCTGTGCCACTGCCAGTGGTGGGGAAAAGGAACTCTGGGTTCCTGGAGGAAAGGCATTCCTTTTCTGCTCAGGAGAAAGCATGATGTGATGGGAAAGAGATGTTTGGTATTCGTTGTGGGTTTTATGTTTAAATTGTTGACTTACATTTTTTTTTTTAGTATTGTAGTTGTTACTGTTAATTTTCTTACCTCACTGCTGTTTCCAGTAAATTAATTGTTCTTATCTCAACCTGTAACACCTTTTTGTACCTCCAAACCTCAACCCCATGCCTAGAGCGGGAAGGGAAATGATGGAGTCAGAGAGAATGGTATCTGGTTTGGGGCAGTCTCAAGGGAAGGGAGAGGCACTAAATTGAGGAATGTCAGCCCTAAATCATGACATGACAAGATGCAAGTTGGGCTTTTCAGTTCTGCTGGGTTTTGTGAGTAGCAAATCCATGAGGACAGGATGAGTTGTCCTGATATGTCTGCAGTGGCCATTCTTTGTGAATTGACTCACATACTGTGGCCTCTAGCTCAGTAGGGATATGGACCTATTTGGGAAGTGTGTGTGTGTGAATAAATCCACATTATCAGGAGCAGTCTTCCTTCTTAAAAGACTAGTATTTCTAAAATGAATTTGATCTCGTTGGTGATGGTGGGCACCTGTTCCTTAAATTGTCATGTACAATGTAGGCATTTTCTTGAAAATTTTCCTTCAAGCTGGAAACTGAACTTGTTTTCATAAAGCTAGTAACTTAATACCTTTTTTTCCCCCCTACAGTTATTTTGCCCAGTATCAGTTACACAGGAACCCTTTCTTTTACTGGACAAATGCCTGTTCTTGATTTCACCCTTCTCCCTTTGATAGTTACATCCAGATTCCTTTCCCCTCCTTACTTCAGTTCTTTTTTTCCTATTTCCCCTTGTCTCCAGCATTTTCTCTGGGAATAGAAAGGATGAGAGAGAATGATTACCTTCTGCTCACTTTCAAGATTCAGAGCATTGTAGAAGACTTTATGGCAATCTGTTCTCCAGCTGAAAACAGCTGGTATAATCTCACTGTAGAAATAGTGGTAATTTAAAGACTGCTTATACTTAGTGCTGAAGATTTTAAAATGTGCTAGAATTTTGCAGGAAATCTTTACTGAACAGAATAAAACTAACCAAACTTGAATATTGTTCCATAATGTTTATCTAGAAAGACCGAATGTCATTCCCAAGATGGTGCAACTGTAAGACTGTAAAAGAAAGTAAGTTTTCTTACTGTTGTATCATAGAAAGCAAAAACTTATTCTGAATTCATGTGGGGCCTTGCAACTTAAATCCTACTTTCTAATGTCAAAACCAGTTATCTTAATCTCCCCTGACAAATCTTTTCCATGAATTTTTTTTTCTATCCGTATGCTTTCCATCTTAGTATGCCACACACTTCTCACACCCACAGCTTCATGACGACAGTACATCGTGCTGCAATCCCTTGAAGGAGATTTTCATTTGGCTGCAATATTTCTGGTCATTTTAGATGTTTGGCTGGAATAAAATCAGGTCTGGACCATTCTGTGTTTTTGCATTGCTGAAGATTTGCACAAGAACTTTTATTCTTCCTTTCCTATGGTAAAAATTAAAAATACCATGTCTTTAAAGAGGGTTACAAAGAGTGCTCAGTATTAAGGAGTTAGCAGGGTGACTGTTACCTGCTTGTCATTGGCTGTGACCATCTGGGTTTTTTTGTGTCATGGAAGGGCCGCTCTCCTGTACCTGTCGCTCATATACCTGATGAAAGCAAATTGCCAGCTCCAGAAACTTTGTGGGAGGGAAGATTGGGCCTTTTAGCCTTTGTTTATGTGCCTGTAGATACAACAGGGACAGGATGAATTCAGTCATAATTAATGGGTGACTTAGTGTTTTTTCTGTGGATTTTAGCCCCCGCATCTTAATATTGTCTTGAGCCTTACAATGTCATAAGAAAGTACACCTGGTTATTAGTTACTCAGTAGCCATTTTTTTGTTCCATGTAGCCAATATTAATTGGTTCAAAATCATTATGTATGGATGATTATTCATTGCAGCAACGCCTTTGCTTGAAACCTATTGAATCTTTCAAAATACTTCAGAAATTTAGGAACTGTGGATGATATTGATCTTCCAAAAGTGTAGGTTAGTTTTATGACATCCTTATGTGTCACCAAATCTTTCAAAGCTAAATGGTTTTAATAGAGGTGTAATAGTTCAACTTTAAAATTTGGGCACTAAAACCTCAGGACTTAAGCTAGAACGAACTAGTGATATACTTAAACTGTATTTTTTGTCTGACTGTTGTAAGAATCTGTAAGTCCAAGAACCCCTATAAGGAATGTGTATGACGACAAGGCAGTGGTTTAGGAACAAAGGCAGTGGTTGGCAAGGGCTGCTGGGCTGAAGGAGCAGCAGGTGCATTCCTATGCAAGCAGTTCCTGGCTCCCAGCCCTGCCAGGATCCAGGCTGAGCCTTGGACTGACAACTGCTGTGCATTTCCTTACTTCCCTTACTGGTACATCTTTCATTTACTGCAGACCCTCAGGGAGGAAGACAGCAATAAAGGGTGAGAGTTGAGGAACCTTCTCAATTACATACTGTTTCTTCTAGGAAATCAGATTATGGAATTTTGCTGCTTTTCTGACCCTAGAAACAGGTGGATTCTTTTAGTCAGTTTTGCAAAGTTTTGCTGAAATAGGGATGGGAGTCTCTAGCTTCCTACCTACAATGTGACTTCTGTAGCAGACTGGAGGTGTAGTTTGGAATTGAGGGTAGGGCCTGGGTAGAAAATATAGAACTTGTAGGAAGACAGACTTTGCTGGGTCTAGTGTTCATGAAATAACATGCTGATTTATATTAAATGTGACAGTTTATGGATATTCATAGCTGCTTAAATTCCCTCAGAGAAAAAAGTATTTTATGTGATATTTATTATTTTTGCATTTCAGCACTGCTTTGTTAAAATTACTGATGATTATTTTACTCGACATTGCCTATGAGTTGTGCTCTAAACCTTAATTAAAAGACAGTTATTCAACTTGGCTCATATTCAGCCATACTCCAAAGATAACCGATGCTACAGATTACAGTTCATCTCGCTTTTTAAATTTATTATTTTTTCGATTGTTCTGCTAGAAAATATGCATCTCATAGATACTTTCCCTTTTAGCAGTGAATTTCATGAACTGGTAACTCTCTTGCACTGTCTCACTAGTCAGTCTATGCTTCTCTTAATCAAAGTCCTTGTAATTTTCTAGTTGGTAGTAAACCTTGACATGTTAAGGGATATATTTTTGTTATACATCACCTAATATAGAGAGGAAGTAGGGGAAGATTTAGTATTTTGAAGTCCTCCTGATTGCTTCAAATGATTGAAACTAATTGTTGTCAGGCTTAAGGGGTGATAAAGCAGTATTTTGCCTTTTTGCTCTTTTATTCCTGACCATGTGATCTTCTCAGATGAACTTTTTGCAATGCTTTTTTATTATTATTATTTGCTTGTTTATTGTTTTTCCTAATAGTTCAGTTCTTTCTGAGAGCATCTCTGCCTTTTTATTTGCTTAAGCTATACTTAAAGCTTTTTTTTTTAGTTATGTTTATTGTGCTTTAAAGTAATTTAGGAGTACCCACTATTGAGGCAAAATTCAGTTTGTATCCCAGAAAAGGCATCCAAGGGTGACGAAAACTGTTGCTGTCCTCAGATAATGTCAGCATTCAGATAATTTCTTTCAGCCTGATGAGAGAGATAAGTACACTTTGGACTAGGAATAAAAAAAAAAATACAATTTTTAATTTTTTTTTCCTATATCATTTTATAGTCAGACATTGGATGCTGTTTCCAAAAGTAAAGTGAACTAACTTTCTGCAGGTACAGTTATCAGAAACTTGGGGTTTTTCACCAAAACAAAATACACGAAGATGAACTTTCTTTCCTACCATTTCCCAGAACAATATAGCAGATAAATAAGAAAGAGTGTTATGTGTGTAACAATTAGTCTTTAGCTTATGGTAGGGGAAGGGATCACTTTAACAAAGTTAAATAAAATGGAACTGGAAATGTCTTGGTGCCAGTCTTGTAGAGTTTAGGATTCCAGTCCACTGGGACAAAAGATTGCTTAAGTGTAAATAATTTATGAGCAAGCATCATATGTGCCACACTGTAGATATCTGCAGAAGTACAAATAAAAAATTTATGTAAATTCATATGAAGTAACTGTGATAAAAGACCTACCAAAGCTTGCAAGCTTGGAAAGGAAAGATTTTCTTACTTAAGAAGCTTATGATGCAAAGAATAAGAATTTTTTTATATGACTGTTATGCGAGTGCACTTAAAATACGAAACCAACCCTCTGAATAAACAAGAAAGCATGGGGCTTTCTAAAGGTTTGAGTAGTACCAGATGTAAAAAAAGAATAATACAGCAACATTCTACAACCTCCAAAACACTAAATGGTGGATAAGCTGTTGAATATGAATGAGTAATCTAGGTTAGACAAGATAAGGCAAAGAACGACTCAGTCAAAGCCAAATTAAAATTTTATTGAAAAGAAAACAATGTCATCGGATGCTGTGAACTGCAAGACATTCTAAGGAAAAATGAACTGAAAATTCACTTTGTAGAAGCATCATACTGCAACTTTCACAGCCAGTGTTTCATTGGCTCCCTTTAATGACCTTAAGACCCCAACATATTTCATAAGACTATGTTGTTGCTCAGACTTTATTTAGAAAAAGGGTTTACCTGAGGCATCAATCAAACTCGTTAAGGAATTTTCTGTTTTTGAATAAAAAGGACTTTGAGACATCTGTTTCTCCTCTCTGACCTGACACAGAGCTGACAATATTTATCTACTCTTGGTTCAAAGGCTGTAGTGATGTAGACTCTGTGGCCTTGCTTTGCAACATAATTTATCACTTGATTTTTACTGTAGTTAGAGGTTTTTTCATACTCCCTGATCTAATATTTTTTGGCTGCAAATATTTTTATTTGACATGGTCACAGTGAGCACAGGGGATCTTTTCCTTGGTATGGGAGGAGATACTTACCTACTGGGTGACTGGGATACCATTTCCATGGCCTTTTTGCTGTTCTTTCTCTTTCACCTCTTTCTCTCTCTAGAAGAAAAAAATGTCTTTCCTAACAATGTATATCACCAACTTTCCAGTTCCAAAGTTATTTGCACTATAGTCTTCTGCATCTCTCTTATTTTTTGTTTCTTCAGGACTGGACTCTGGGGTGCATCCAGCCAAGGCTTCACGAGTGCCAAGCACAGCCAATGAATGTGTTACATGTACCACATATATTGAGATAGTGCAAGAGCCTGTTAGCATTGGAACCACTGCTGCTTCACTGATTATTTCCCACTTTGTATTTATGGATTTAACTGTTCCTTCCCAGATCTAAACATGTATTTTTTATCACGTTCTTTTTCTTATTAGGATGGTGTGGGGCCACTGAGCGGAAGGAGAGCTACCTCTAACCTTGTGGAAACCTGGCAAGCCCCCCTCAACACCAATGAGGAAGCCATCAAGAAGAAAAGAGACTCTTCACAGAGGTGGGAGGATGACAGACTATGGATATGAGTGGAAATGAAAACAGTTGAGCCTGAATATAAGAGAAAACTTTTTTAAAGTGAGGGCAGTGGAAAAGATTGCCTTTGGCAGGTTGTATCTGCAGTTTCTGCTGTCTCCATACTTCTTGGTTTTGGTCAATCAGGTCTTGAAAACCTTTTTGAGAAACCTGATCTGATCCTTTGTGTAGAAAATTAAACTAAAGGTCTCTTGAGGTCCCTTTCAATTTAAATTTTCCTTTAATTGTTACTGTGATTCTCAAAGGTCCTGACTTGATATCTGGAATGCTAGCAATCCTTTTCAGCGGAAGACTGGACTAAATACTTTAAATATAATTTTATGTAATGTTAAATCATTATTGAAAATACTGACTAGCACTGGATTCACCGCAGATCTCTCCAAATCCCATCTTGAGACTGAAAATTCTGACTTAGAATGTGAGTGTTGTTTTAAAATCAGGTATTCATGCACTGACATTTCCTTTGAATTGTATTTTTTTGATGTGAGAATATCATGGAAGTATGTGAAAAAGTTGAGGTAGATAACGTAAATGTCGTATCTGTGTCTTTCTCCTTATCATCTAGGCCAGTATTCCTAATAAATATATCAAATTAAACTGGTGTATTATAATATATCATTGTTTTATTATTGCTTTTTTTAGCCTATTGTCTTCTCAGTCATAGTAACCAATAATTTAAAAATTTCTTGCTGGTATTTTCGTAAGCACTGGCAAAAACTCGATTAATACATATTAGAATGTAATTTTAGACAGACACTGGTAGTGCTGCTTTGGTTTTCTCTGTTTCTGAGGGACACTTTTGTCCTCTGAATTGTTAGGGATGGCTTTCACCAGTTCCTGAAATTCTTTAGGGTGAGCTTTGTCAGGTCCAGCTGTATTGAAAATATCTATCTTGCCTTCGTACTTTTAAGATGTCCTTTGCTTATTCTGGTCCATGTTCCTCTCTCCTTTATTATCCATTGTGTCATTCTAAGAAAAGGATGGAAATGTCACTATTTCAGTCTTATCTGTGTCATAAGTTATTTGTTGTTCTTCCAAAGTATATAGTGCATGTATTTTTTCTATTTTTTCTCTTATATTCAGTAAAAATATGGAAGTGTTTCTGATGCAGTCAGTGAACTTTTCCTTGAAACCTTTTATGTTCCTGGTTAGCTGTAACTCATTTTGTGTATTCCTCTTTTGATTTTATTTTTCTGAGCTGTATTACTCCTCATTCATTCTTGGTCATATGTTCTCATTTCCAATTTTTGTGTGGTTTGCCTCTAATTTTCACGCTATTTAAGAGTTATGAGTGAGACACAAGACAGGCACTGAAAAGAATTAGTAAAAAAAAAATCTACAAAATAAAGATTTACAAGCACTCATGTGCATCATCCTCCCTGAATGGTCTAGAAACTAGGACAGACCCCATCTGTCTTTCAACGTTGCTGGAAATATCAAGATGATTTTAGTGTATTCAGTGGCACCTATAGAGGTGGTTGGGTCATAATGCCTAGGTCACCAAGAACTCCTTTTTTCCACCCTAAAGGATATGCACACCAATCCAGAATCAAAGTCTGTCTCTGGAAACCCAGAGGGGACATATTCCAGTCAAACTTGACCAATTCTTTCAGAGATCATAGAATTAATTGCAGTAACAGCTAAATTAAATTGCAGTTGCCATTTGATTTAATTGCAGTTAAATTAAATGCAGTCCAAATAGCAAAAGGAAACAATGAAAATACAAGCCATTCCCAACAGACTTCAGGAAAAAAAAAAAAAAAGGAAATAACCTTTCCACTGCAAATTATACAAACAGCCTCATTATTACAGGGTTCTCTGTAGGCTTCTGGGAACTGAGTGACTTCTTGGAACAGTTACAGATAAAGAAATAAAATATTTGGACAGAAATGGAGTGCCAAACAGTACCATTTGAGATAATGAACCTCAGTGTATTCATAGCTGGTCTGTGCAATTTACTGTAAAATAGAAATTGAGCCATGCCTTACTGCTATAAAACAACAGCCACTCATCACTGTTAAACTGAGTTAGAACTGTTAAGGATTTGTAAAAGAAGGTTGTTAAAAATCAAACCATTATATATATGGCAAATCGTTTTGGAAATGAGAAGAAATGCTCCCAAAAGCCTGTTTCATCTGAAACTTAGCAGAGTGCAGGATGGCACGTTTTTCTGGTGTGCCAGGCCTGGAAAGAGTTACATGCAAAATGGTACAAAAGACCAGAGCTTGCTGCTGCTTCTAATAGACTTTCATGAACTACAGCTGGTCAGGTTCAAAATGGTCCTTTGGGACAGATCAGGTATTAACTCAGAGTTGGTATCCATTTAATATATAAGCAACCATTCACCTTAACATCACAATAACAGAAAATACATGTTTACTTAAAGAACAGCTATATTGGACCATCAGGAATGAAGTAAGAATGTAGTTTTGAAGACAGTGAAACCTCTACTCCACTGTGACTTAAGAAGCAGGAAGCAGAAGGAATAGGTCAATAAGTTGTCATTAGACATCCATACAGATTTGCAAAATGCCATAGAACTAGGATAACATAGGAGACAAAAAAGGAGTATCCTGTCATCTCATGAAAACCACTCGCTCCAACACAAAACTGTTTAAACTGTTCAACAAATTGCAAGGCCTGTTGGTTTTATCTTGTGTTAGTCAGACACCTGAGGAGTGATATCGACTACTGAAGAAAGAAAATTATTACAGTGCATTTGATTTTGTTTCTCGAGTTTATATCACTATACCATCTTATGGATCAATACATCTAAAAAGGTTTGGAAAGCATAATTTTAAAGACTGTATAGTCCTATCTAACATGTGAAGCACCAATAACTTTTAATTAGAGAGAAAAAATAAAGCATTCCTTCTCTACCCTGGCAGCCTGAGACTGTAAAAAACCTTTTTTTGCTCTTCACATGAATGGTATAAATTTTAAATCTATGTAACAAAATGACGAATATGTAAGTAGGCCATGATATTTGTGTTTAATTATACTGCCCTGAATAATTGTGACAAAAGTAACATTCTGGTGGATAGCCCCTCAGTAGGGGCATTGTACTGTAATCACATCTTTATATACAAGATGATGTCTAGAAATAGCTTAGTAAGAGGGGACAGTCAGTGGAGGAAAGAATAAATCCTGAGCGTTGCAGTGGGTTGCCTGTCACTTGTTCACATGTGAATGCTGAAAGCTGTCTGTGCCATGCTTTGGATGCTTGGCTGCTTTGCCAGTTTCAAAGCACGAGCAGAGACTGAGGTGCATCCACATGCAATAGAAAGCTTTTCTCCCTGTCTCAGCCTTAACATCACTGCTGCCTTTTTCCAGCGAGGCTCATGCTTGAGATCCACATGCAGATCTGGTTATTTTTATGCTCCTTGGACTCTGTCATTGTGCTGGTGCGTACAAGCTCAGTTTTCAGTCTGGCTGTGTGCAGCTGGATACTGGTATTGTATTTGCCAGCATTGTGTAAACCCCATCCATTTGCTGAAGTCATCCAAGATAATTACACTTTTAAATCTACAGGGCTGTTGCCAAACCATGCACTCACGAAAGGCAGATGCTGTGAATTTTCCATGGAGCTCTGCAGCAAATCCACCATGTGCAGAAGGGAAGTGAGGTGCATTATAAAACTTCCCCCTTGTCTTTTATAATACAGGAAGGGTTTAATTAGACATAAATGAGTTTGATCAATGAATCATTAACTTCCATTAAACTTTAAGTAGATTGCCTGACCCGGCTACTTCATTCTGAATTTAATCTGGTATACACTTGATAATTAGAGTTAAAGGGACAAGGGCTGGAGGCAATCCTTCTCAATCCTTCACATAAAATGGAGTTGAGTCAGCTAATAAGTTAATTTTATAGTCAGTGTGTAAGGACAGAATTGGCCGTAAAATGTAATTTTCCTAGAAAAACGGATCAGGAAGCAGACTGTCACTTTGTTTTGCTTTCAGAACTACCTCAGGAATTACCTGCCTGGGGTCTTCAAAGCCTTCACAAATCCGATCCTCCTCAGCACAGCAGCTTGGAGGATTAGATTTCATGAATACAGTCAGAAATGAGGTGGCAAGGTAGGAAATCTTCTCACGTCTTTGCGAGAATGCTGGTGTAGCTCTCCCTGTGGTAGAAGAAAATTGTTCTGCCTTGTCTAGATCCATGAGCTGGGGAAGGAGTGATAGAATGGAGCTTTCTGATTGCTTCCAACCTCAAGAAAGCCTTTGTTCTGCATCCAGAACAGCAACTGGCATTTCTTGTGTGTGCCTGCTGTTTGTTTTACCATTTGGAAATGGCAGGCTTGCCAGCTTGGGTGACTCTGCATGGCCCTATGCTGTGCAGTAGGGATGGATTCTTGGCAGGTATCAAGTTCATATGTTAAACATTTCAATTATCAAAGCTGACCTAAAGAACCAGAGGTTTGCTACTTGTCTTTCTTTGAGAGCACTCACTTCTTTTTGTCCTTCCTCTGAGCTGCAATACTCTGCTTTTGGGGTTCTGTTAGGTTATTTTGAGGGATACTGGATGATTCAAAGTGGGCTCCCTTTTCCTTAGTTTAGTATTTGCCTTATTCCATCTGAAATATGTGTACTGAGGACAGAGCATATGAACCTGTTCTGAGTCGGATGCTGTGGAAACAAAAGTTAATTGTGCTGACATTGTGATGGCAAGGGCTGTTGTGGTGGGCAGTCCTGCTGGTGGTATGTGTGGCTGCTCACAAAATGCTTATTTGATGGAATGAGAATATTGCCCAAAGATGAGCTCAAACCCATTTGAGGAAAGAATACTGTGAAACCCAGAGCCAGTCAGCCTGATGTGAACACCGTAACAAGTGCTAGAGTGATAAAGGAGAGGACTGGCACACCACCTTTCACTCTGGCCTTTGTGCTTTAATTAATAAGTATATTACCACAGGGGACCACTGAGGTCAGAAAAGAGTTAAGTATGGGATTTCTTTTGGAATGTAGTTGTGAGATTTCTCCTGAGAAATGTAGCATTGGTTGGTCACAAGCTCTTTTGTGTACAACTAGAAGCAGGTATTTTCTTACCTGTGAAGCACTGCAGGCGCAACAAAGTGGTGATGCAGAACTTCTAAGTTTTGAACTTAGACTCTTAAAATGGCAGACTGGTTTCAAAAGGACTCTAAATATCTGGCCTGTGCCTTTCCCATTCCTTCCGTCTCGGCCTTGATACAGTGTTTCTGAATGCCCTGTGAGTGCTGCAGCCTGGGGTCACTGAGAGGTTTCTTTGGGACTGTAATGACCTGTGAAATGACACTCCTGGGGCTGGGTTTTTATGGCATGCCTTCGCTGTTGCTCTGAGATACAAAGGCAAAAGGAGCAGCTGATTAGCTACCTATTTATGGGGGCTTGTCCATTCCCTGCAGTCTGGCTGGGGGAGCCTGAATTAAGGGTTGCTGTGTTAAGGTCAGGCAGGCAACGTCAGTACTGCCATTTTGAGAATTCTGAATGCTGGGTTATTTGACCTTAGTGGCATTATTTTTCAAGTATTTTATGTGGATGTGATTTTGTATATTTAGGTCAGACGATTGCTAGCAATTCTCTATTGCTCTAAAATCCACTGATCTCTTCTTTTTAAGAGTATTGCCATTATGCAGGGAGGAATTCTCCTAGAGCTGATGAAGACTTCTAAAAAAAAGTCCCTTCCCAGTTTTATAATGATGTTGTTGTTGATAAATGCTTGCTGATATGCCATTATTTATCTTTCACATGCTCCACAGCCAGACTCCCATTACAAATGACAATAGCTGCTGGGGTTTAGCAGCAGAGAGCTGAGGGTGCCCTGTTCCCACAGTGCCTGGCTCACCTTCAGCCCAAGCTGACACTGACCAGCATTAATTGCTGCTGACTGTTTTATGTTGCTTGTATAGCGTGTGGTGTTTGGTTCCAGGTTTCTGTAAAATAAAATTGCCAGTGCAGCCTTTTATCAAAAATCGGGTGGTTTTTTTTCCACCAAAAGGGCGCCTAACTTTTGCTCCAGTAAATGGTGACTTCTGATGATTTGTGGGTTTTTTTGGGTTTCCCTGAGAGATCTTTCTAGAAGGGTATTTGATGCTCACTTTGAGCAATGTCATAAGGAACATCCACTGATGGAGACCACTTTGTGCTATACTGAGCTAGAAAAATGAAAGCTTAATTCCCATCAGTGAAGAATTGCCCTTACCAGTGCTCACAAGGTTATGCATGTGAGTTACTGTTTGCCATTGGCAATAAGGAATTTACAGCTTGGCTTTCTGGGAATTGAGAAACTTATTCTCTCTAGGGTGCTTCATCCTGAACCTTTTTACAAGCATTTAAAAGTCAATTCAAGTGATAAAATCTGTTATTTATTTTGAAGAAAACATGTTTTAAGGCATCAAAACTGCTTCATTATTTGGAAATACATTTAGAATACACAGACACTTTCCACAGAGCTCAAAAGACAAATTTCAAGTAACAAAAGCCTTCCTAGCAGGTGGTGGATAAACATTTTATGTTTCCAGTAGAAGACAGGCTTGTCTCTTGCTGCTGTAAGCAGTCTGAACAGATAGTTGTTTACAAAAAAGATGCAGAAGCATTTGCTACCAGCCAAGCCTGACAATCAGCTACATCTGTCAGAATGTGACTAAGGAATTTCAAAGGTCTGTCAATAAAAATAAACTTTTCTTAACTATATTTAACTTTCCTTAACTATTTTTCATCCTATCATCTCTAAACTACAAATTTTGTCTCACAAAACCCATACCCATCCTGTTGAGTTCATGCCTTTTTTTTTTTTTTCTCCCTGAGGCTGAGGTTTTTCCAAGTGTTTTTCTCAAAATAGTCTCTGCCAGAGCAATGCAAATCCACCCTCACCTGAGGCCACTCCTACATGGATCTCCATGGCAGTTGTATCTGTCTGGTCTAGAGCTGTGCAGCCTGGGGAGTGCTAAAGTTTGCAAGAAATTGAGGTGTGTACACTTCAGACAGAACTCTCAGAGACTTTGTTTGCTGGGTTTTATCTAAATGTATATGAACTGTGACATTTTGATGTCTTTTAAGCCACCAGGCTTTGGCAGTTTTTCATAAGGATAGGGAAAAAAAAGTATTTTGACCCAAAGCAGAACCTGTCAAAATTTTTCAGATTGGTTGGAATAATGTATTTCTACTTGTCAATTCAGAAATCACTGTATCATTTTGACTGAATTGTTTCACAAAAGTTTAGCCTCAGAATGGTATTAGTAGGAGAAACTGGTGTAAGTACTACCAAAGACGAACCAACTGAAAAAAATGAAAAAAACCCCAAATAAACAAACAAACCTCCCTCCCAAAACAACAACAAAAATTTTAAAATTAATTAAAAAACCACCAAAAACCTAAACAAAAAAAAGCAAACTGGAAAAAACTCCAAAACCCCAAAATCACTAAAAAGCTAAATAAAACCAAACATAAACCAACAAAACCCAAAAAAACTGCTCCAGAAACAAAGGACAAAAATATGTATAATGGAAGAAGGAGGAGGTAGCTAGATACTGGCAAGTTTTGAAACACCATTTAAGGCTTGTGAGCCGAAAGTAAAATGTTTTTAGAGCACAGCCAGAAAGTCAAAGGAAATTACTGTTCTCCTCTATTTCAGCTCTTGTCAAGCTGCATCTGGAATACCATGATCAGTGCTGGGCCCTCTTATCGGAAGGAGTGTGTTAGATGGCCACAGAGATGTTTAGGTAATGGAAAATGGCAGGTTGAGGGAGCAAGCTGGGCTTGGCCAGGTCAGGTTGTGCTGACTGAACAGATCTGTGCTCTGAAGAAACATCACACTTTGGCTTGTTGGCAAGTGCCTTTTTTGGACAAAGATAGAACAAGGTGCTGTGGCTTTCTTGTGGTGATACCAACATAGTTTTTGCTAATAACTGTGACCTGAGAGAAAATTTTATGTGGTAAATTCTAAATTCTCCAGTATAAGAAGTCAGTTTTTGAACAAGGTGCACTTTTTTGTTTGTTTGTTTGAGGTTTTTGTTAGAAAATAAATATCCTTTGCTGCCACTTTCCAATTCAGCCTTTATTTCTGGCTCTCTGTTAGTTGTGAATAACAAACCCTTTGCATATGCAGTGGCTGCTAGCTGAGAGGCCCAGAAAGGTAGCAAAAAAGCTCTTATGTGTACACTGTGTGCATAGACAACTTGAGCTCGGGTGGCAGAAAACACCTACGGAACAGGGACTGTGCCTTTCTGGGGACTGTCTCATCTTTTAGGTTGTTTTGTGTGGCACATAGTGGATATGATACCTCAGCCACCATCTAATGGAGTGGCTGGGTACTGCTGGTTAGACAAAAGAAGTTCAAAGCCCTTTCAAACAGCAAGAAAATGAACCCTAGAGTTATCCCCAGAACTTGTGGTGGGTCTGAAGTTTTTCACTTGAGAGGACCAGCTGTGCTGTCCCACAGCCAGCCTAGAGAACATTCCTGCACATGAGTGCTTGTGCAAGCAGTGAACATGGCCTGCAGCTTCCTGCCTTCCACTTCTCTGACAACAATGGCATGGCCACTGCCACAAGGCAGTCACCCCTCACAGTTTCGGGGTTGGTTCCTCTTTGGTAGTACTTACACCAGATTCCCTACTAATACCATTCTGAGGCTAAACCTTTGTGAAACAATTCAGTCAAAATGATA
>VZSR01001479.1:25550844-25694173 GCA_013398615.1 Brachypodius melanocephalos | reverse complement strand
AGAAAGGTGAGGTAGCTTGTAGGACTGCGAGTCAAGAGAAAAATGGTCACAAGGAGACAAGAGGTTCTGAAGAAGCCCAGAGCGTGGTTTGACTGATTCTGGAGGTGGCTGGGATGACAGGTTAGGACAGCTGTTTTTTCCATCCTGTCTGATATTAGTGGTGCTGGAGGCAGAAACAGAGAGAATTGAATTGTGCACATGGTGCTGTCACATTGCTCTCTTCTGCCCCACCAGAGCTCTTCCCATCACACACCAGAAATGCAGCTGGCTAGCTTCTGTTCTCTGCTTTCTACATGTCCACAACTTCAGTGGAAATACTAGAGTAGGTATATCTGCTTATTTGCTTGTTCTGAAGGTGTCTCTGGGGATTCATGGGTTTGGTGTGGGGGGGGTTTGCTGTTCTGCTCCAGTCACAGTGCAATATAGGAGAGGGGTTTGACAGTGAAGAAGATGCTGCTGCTGCTCTTGGGGTTCTGCACAATTTAAAGCCTGTTGGAGCCTTGCCTGTTTAGCAGGTTTGATGGCTGTCTTGTTCAATGATACAGGAAGGTCCTGGGGGCCACACTGTTGTTGCAAATTATGTGATCTGCTGATTGTCTGTATCATGTAAACTAAAGCTCCCACTGAATTCCTTTGGAACTAGACAAGGCATTTGGCCTGCAGCACTTGAGTGAATAAATGCATTGCACTATGGGGAACTCAGAAGCAAAGCTTTAAGCTCTCTCTTTTAAAAGGTATTTTCTTCAGTAAAAAATTCAGCCCAGCACAATTGTGTGAAACAAAAAGCCATGTTTTACAACACTGTAAAATTATTTCATGTCTGTAATCAAACAAATCCTCTTTTTTATTTCCTCTGTCGTCTTCAATATGACTGGCCTGCTGAAAGACTTCTTGAGCACATGTATCTTGCACTGGCATACGTGTCTGTAAATGCAGGCTGCATTCCTGGTGTGTTCTGTATTGCTCACTGATAGTATTTTCTTACATGGCTGATGACAAACATAAAGAAATCTTCCTTAGACCAGGAGCATGCTGCTGTATTATTCTGAAGAGTGTTTCTGCTTGGTGCAAGCTCTACGCAATTAAGTAACATGAAATTGTATAACTTATAGAAGGCAGTAGTATCGAATATACGGTACATTGTGTGGAGCCAGAAAATCCTATGAGTTTTACAATGGAAGAAAAACTAGAGGGAAGATTGAGAGAGGAGAGAGCTTTAAAAATGAAATTTTATTTTATGGGAGTCAGTCAAATCTAGAGAATCAAAGCTTTAGATAGTATACTGGCATTGGGAAGCACTTTTTTAGATGACCCTGTTATAGGAGTGGAACATCACCTCTGAAAAATAGTTTCAGACTATTTTCTTCTGTAAATTCAGTTATTGTCTGGCTTCTGTTGCTCATGAGATCTAATGGTAGATTGTGGAAATCAGGATAAAATCTTCCAGGTGTATGAAAATGCCAAGTGACTCTGATCAGTGGTGACTTCAATGCTCCTTCGTAAAGGCTGGAATTTTGTAGCCTTGAGGAATGTTGATGAAACAGTGATACCTATGATAACAGTTTTGGAGCAAGCAATTTCCACCTTTTACTCATGACACTATATGGTCTAAATTATCTTGCTTTAGGAATACTTCTGCTGCCACAGTTTCCCACCTGCAAAATTCATATATGGGACTGTCTGAAAGGGACTTTGTGTATCTAAGTGAGCATTAATTAAAGGTATGAGTGTTGTCAGCCTGCACAGAGAACTTTTTCCTTTTGATGTGTTGACACTGGTTTCCTGGGTAAGTGAATCTAATGCAGACATATTTTTTGCTTGTTATACAGGTCTTGATTCTGTTGAAATGATTTGAAGCCAGCTGTATTTGTATGGGGTTGAAATAGAAGTTCAACAGATAGGTATGTGGATAGAGAAGAGACCCAATGGACACAATAGAGAAGTTGTGGTCTTGACCCTAATAAGACATTTGAGTAGCAGAAACCACAGGTAGTCAGCATTTAAAAATCTCCAGCCATGGAGAAAACATTGGCTGGGACTTTTACTTTTTACACATAAGGAAATTTAGGGATAAAGCACACATTGATGGGAACTTTGGCTCTGTTGTTACCAGTACTGCTGCCCAGTGTGTGACTTAGGGGATGTGTTTTGATGTCCCTCCTGTTGACACTTGTGACAGTACTATCATTGAGAACTTCAGGAAATGGAACTGGGAGCACTGTTGGTCTTGGTCTTATTCTTTCTTCTCTCCTGCTCAATGTTTCTTTATGCTATAGTTAGTGATGGTGCTGTTCACCCAAAGCCCACATTTACAGCTTCATTCTGATTGCTTTTACCCGCAGAAAATGCCAAGGAAGCAGTTTCTCTTTTTCTAGGGCTATAGTTGATGGATTAAAAATTGTCACTGCATAGGAAGGAGACAGCAACAGAAAGGGCAACTGCAAGCAGAGATGACAAATTCTGAACCCAGCAGCTTACTCTAAAATGCAGAGAAGCAGTGCAAGAGTCTGTGAGTCAGCTGCCTAGAGAAAACAAAAGACAACTTTTCTGAATGTTGTCTCAGCTGTGAGCAATTTCCATGGCTTCTTCTTCTTTAAAAATGTTATTTTAAAAATCAGCATTCAGATTATATGCAGGAGGCTGGCATTGCAGTGTCACACTTCATTTTGTCACATGGTGCAGAAGGAGAAATGGAACTGAAAAGCAAGATTCCCCTTCCAAGCCTGTTTTTTACCCCAGCAGTTATAGCAGTGCCGTGGCATTGGTGCGGGAGGCCATGACCCCATCGCCCTGCCTGAGGAAAGAGAACAGCAAATACACCCTGCTGGAATCCTCTGCTTCGGGTGCTAGCACCAGAACTGACAGTGGTGCACCTGCTTCTGCTTCTTGTCTGCTTGGGGGAATAAAATGCACAGAAAGCAAGAGGATGTGAGGAACTAAGGCAACTGCTGCTGGGCAGTCTTAAGTGATCCTCCTGGAGATGCCTGAGCTCCATGCACAGCAGCAATAGGTCCGGAATTACTACTGAATTTTTTATCTTTTGAATCCATCACTGCTGCAAAGACACAGTTGCACCAAATGCAGAAAAGTTGTCCTCCTCCTTTCGGATATAGACTGGGCTCAGTACATGTGTTGTTTATTGATAGTGCATTGCTTGTCATAAGTGTTCCACTCAGGGCTACCCTATCACACTGCAGTTACAAATGAACGTGCACAAGTAGATCAGAAACTGCTTTTATCTCCTCATTCAGACTGGACTTGAACACACGTCCATCCTTACCCTGTGTTGCTGTGGCTACCAGTCATTTACGTTCAAACACCACAGATGCTCGGATGTAGATGGGCAAATGCCTGCAGAATAACAGTTCAGTTTGCCTGAGCCTCACAGATTTGCAGTTTTGAGTGAGATTTCCCACAGAGATCTGCAGTCAGAGGAGGACTGAACATCTCTATAAGTCTGTTGATGCACTTCTAGAGCATATGTACTGATAAACCATGCACATTAGTATTAGTATGCACAAGGTAGGAATTTTATTTTATTATCTTGTTACACTAAGCCTACGTTGATCCTAATGGCATTTTCTAACCCTTATCCTGGGGTGAGAGAAGGCTGACAAATTATCCTGTAATGAAAAGGAGAAAATGTTTTTTTTCCATGGCATGCTGCTACAATTTCTCTTTCTCTTTTCTCCCTGCAGGTATCTCTTAGTCAAAGGATAGCTTTCTCCAACCAGCCCCAACTGCTTGGTAAAATAGTGCTGCTGGGTTTTGCCCTTTCCTCTACAATCTAGAAACATAGTTCAGATTTGTGCTGTGGAATGGATCTTGAAAGAGTGATGGAGAACAGAGTGGGATATGGGAGACTCCATATTTGCAAGAAAGAGGTGGAGATCTTAACAGTGTTTGGGCAAAGAGTGGATCAGAAGATAATTGGGCATCTGAGAAGTTGTCCATTTATCACCTTAGTGAGATCAGAGGGAAACGTAGATAAATTGATTCATCACTGCTTAATGAATTGTTGAGAACAGATATCTTTTCATACATGCTTGGAGAGGGAGTTTCAGGGTTAATTGTGGCTAACTCAGTATGTGGCATTAGCAATAAAACACAAAATAGTGGTTTAAGAAATGTCCATGATAAAATGGTTTTGTATCCAGACCTTACCCCCTGACATGTTTCTGGCACTTTCACAGGACTTACAGAAACTATGGAAGCCATGGAAGCAAGCCCAGCTTTAAATGATGGAATTGCATAGTAGAATCTCCTTGATCAGGGTACTTGGTACCCTTGTAATCAGGACGCTAGACAATTTAAAACTGGGCATGGATCCATGGGTGCAGAGAACTGTCTGTGACAAACGTGCCAATATTCTATGCCATCATGCCAATGGTAAGTAATGTAGAACATCTTTCAAGGTGGATTGATCAAGGGGAAATCAGTAATATTTGGGATTATTCCATTTCTGTCCCATGCCAGAAAGGAAAATTTCTGTCATGCTAGTTTTCATTTAGAAAAAATATCAAATGTCTACACCGAAACAAATAATCCTGTATATGAAAAGCTGTGTTTCTTTGGTTTTTTTTTTTTTTTTTTTTTAATTGAAGAGAAAGTATTCAAGTTACTGATTGAATTAAAATCAAGTTGATTTTAACACCTTATGACATTATGAGCAGTCACCTCCTGGAGACCTCTACTTTTGTGCTTGGAGTAGGAGAAACAGAATTTTACAAAGCATTGAAAGACTGAATATACAGAGAAGTGAACCATACCACAGATAGCTCATAATGGGTGAAGGGCTGTCGAGGTGATTAGAGGGATGAAACACCTCTCCTATGAGGAAGGCTAAGAGAACGTTCAGCCTGGAGAAGGGAAGGCTTCAAAGTGACCTAATTACAGCCTCTCAGTACTGAAGGGAACCTACAAGAAAGCTGGAGAGGAACAATTTACAAGAGCATGTAGTGATAGGGCAAGAAGGAATGGCCAAGGCTGGGTGAGGCTTTGAGCAGCCTGGCCTAGTGGAAGGTGGCCCTGCCCATGACAGGACAATTGCAACCAGGTTATCTTCGAGGTCACTTCCAAACCAAGCCATTTTGTGATTCTGTGAGGATATTCAGGGTGCTGACTCCTGACATATGAATGAGTCTAAAGGAACTATAGCTTGGAGAAGAGAGGACTAAGGGAGGTCTTGTTGTTGTCCAGAACTGCCTGCTTGCAGGACGTTAATAAGAGGAAGTGAGACTCATCTCGGAGGTACTCAGTGGAAGGACAAGAGTCAGTACGCATCATCTGGAGCATGGGAATTTCTCACTGGGTTCTAGGAAAAAGTTTTTCATGGTGGAATTGATCAAATACCAGTTGCCAGAAGATGTGAGGAAATCTCTGTTCCTGGAGGCATTCATGACCTTGGGCAAGGCCCTTTTGAACAGCAGTCTAGCGTTGATCTAGGTGTTAGACTAGGTATCTCCTGAAGGTGTCTCTCAGTCTAAGTTATTTTTTTAGATTCTTTTAGAACTGTTTGGGATTTAACACAGTATTTGCTTAGTGACTTTGCTGTCAGTCTTACACAACTTGAAATATGTGTCAATCTAGAATGGGGTTTTCTGCCAACTGTTCCTTTGTGGTGAAGACTATTGTATTCACTACTGACCAGAAATGTCAATGGACTGCCCCTGACAGTGAGGATAATTCAAGTTCTTGTTAACACAACCCTTGGGGCAGATTAGAGTGAAACAACACTGAATGATCAGTGTTTGTACATATATATATATATACGCAGGATTTATTTTAGAACAATTTGGTAGCAATGGAAAGCCAGTGTGTAGCTGTTTAAGTTAAGATTATCCACAGAAATATAGCAATATAAAAGCATAAAAATAACACTTAAAAATGTACAAGGGAAAAGAAAGGCGGATAAAGAAAGCATAAGAGTAGGAAGATAGCACCATCAGCAAAGAGATTTGACTGTTGCCATTTAGTTCTTTATTGGTCAAAGTGATGATCACAGTCTTGGTGCATTGGGGGTGGGGGAAAGCCCACAAAACACAAAGTTCAGTGGGTTAAGACAGTTTAGCTTTACATGGGAACTCACTCTGTCTTGTGAGCATCAGAGGTTTCACCACCACTCACCCAAAAACTTTCCTCCTCCCTTTCAGTTGTGGGGGGTGGTGCAAACCTGGCCCAGAAAATGGCCAAATGTTTTGAGTCATTAACCATTAACACTCCAGTCTCTCCTAGGAGGCAATGATCTGATAGAAAACTGGGACAACTTGGTAGACATCCCACCCTGCTAGGTGTTGGCTGTATCCTACTCAGAGCAAGGTATGACTAAATGGGATGAGGAGAGCCTGGGATATGTCAAGAGGAATTCTTCGCGGTGTGTACTTCCAGCTAACTCTGACCTCTGTTTGCATGGTGCTAAGCCTGAGATAATATTCTTTTTCCTTGAATCAAGGTATTTTTTCTTGCAGTTCCTCTTGTAGATGTTAAAGCTGCGTTGTCTTGGTTGCTTCAGATCACAGCGCACTTGCAAATACCTTAAAGGTCCTTGTGTGGCTGTTTTAGATGCTGTAGTCTTGTCATAAGTAGCATTCCCTAGACTTTAAGAAAGAGCATTTATAGAAACATTGTTAAACTTCCTGTTGCAGTGATGATAATTTTTTATGAAATGATAAACAATAAAAGGCAAAAGGAAAGAAAAATTATTCTGATATATAAAGAAAACCTAGAGGGATAAATCAATCTGCACAAAATCACACAAGATGTTGACAGAAGTGCTGAATACTGCATCTAGCCTTGAGTCCATGCCCTGAACGCTAACTGTTCTGTGGAAGAGAATAAAGTCCAAAATTTGGAGTTACAATAGCATCACAAATATCAATATTGCAATTTCCACTAACATACTAGTGCAGCAAAAGCCTGAATAATTTTGTTGCTGGATGTTACTGATTATTTCATCAATATTTTAAACTATAGAGAGCAGGTGTTGGGTTGTTTAGGTTTTTTTTTCCTCTATGATGCATGAACAAAGATAAACTTCAAAAACTTTCTGATGCTTTATTTCAGTGTTGCTGATAAATAATTTCTTTCTTTATTTTGCATCTGGTGTGTTATGTTTACTGATGCATGATTTTTGCTAGGTATAACAAAGCTGCCATGAAAAATCCCAACAACAGAGCCTCAGATTCTAGCCCAGCTTCATTTCAGAGTAGATAAAATAAGAATAATTTTTTTCATCTATGCATGATCCCTAAGAAACCTATGCTGGCTAGAGGCTGCCACGTTGCTGTGTTATTGAGCCCTTCACACACCTTTCTGGGCTTTTTTGACTCTATAAATGTGGATCAATTTGCTCTCCGTCAAAATAGGAACTGAGTCTCTATAGTAGCTGCTGTAGCATCAGGAGTATGAAAAGAAACCTTGCAGTTCCTTGAGGAGCAAAAGATTCTCAGCAGGACAGCCTTTGTTATGCAGATTTTAAAATGACATTCAGATAAGAAGATGAAACGTGATTGTTTCCATCTTGGGAATGAACACCTTTATTCTGTTCATTTTTCTCTTTTATCTTCTTCCTATTTTTCCTTCCCAACTGCAAGTTTGGATAAAGATTAGCCAAGCATACAGAACTTAAATTCCTGCCCTACATGTATGAGCTCACTGTAGAAACATGAGTGATAATCAGCTGGCCTCTGGTTCTCAAATCCAGAAAGCAATATTATAGATTTATTTTTTTCCCCAATTATCTTATAATTTCAAGGCTTTTCTAATTAATGGAAAAGATCAGGAAAAAAAGGTGCCAAACAAGAACCTCAAATAAACAGAGCAACACTGTTCTTTTCACCACCCTGGGCTGTTTTTAAAATATGACTTTTTTAAAATAACATGATTTTCAGGGCATGTAAACAGAGACCTTGTTGACTGCTAACTGCATTCAGTTCCTGGAGGTTAGCAAAATTATGAGGACTTCAGGTAAGCAAAGGGGGAAGTCATACAAGATATTTATTGAGGGCATTTGCTCCAAACAGGATTGAGGCTGCAGATTGCAATTTCCTGTGTTGCAGTGCATTGTGCTCTCCTGCCTGTGACTTCCAGATCATAGGACTTCCTTTTGTAAGCTGGTAGAATATAAACTGTATGTAGCTTTTATTATGTAGCCTTACCTGGGTCTTTCCCACTTCTATTCTAACTTTGAGTGGTCTGTCTCTTTTTTTGGTGAAGAGCTAAATGAAAATCAAGTTTCTGCTTGTGGCTGCAGCCAGAGGTGTCAACTTGTTGGATCTGGCAGCATGATTTTATAAACCATTAAAAGAGAGAGAAAAAAGGCCATAATCTGTGAAGAATAATTTTAACAGAACTGGGTTTGAGATGGATTTAAATGATTAATTGTTATCTAAAGGAATGTTTCTGAAAATCAAATGGTAATACTACCTGAGAAATGATGTGTTTACATATTTTATTTCCCTTGGGTTTTTTTGGATGAGGAACTATAGTGTCAAGTTTTTGGATAATTCAGGAAGAAAATTATACTTACAAGAAAATTAATTTAAGAGATCAATTAAAGGTTACTTCACTGCTGGCAATCAGAAAGGCAAATACCTTGACACTCCTGCTTAGTTGCAAACATTTTATATTCCATAATTTCTATGACTATCAGATTTCTAAATGTTTTCTCTTATTTTGTTTGCTTTGGCAGAATGTGGTAATTGGGGATAGTCACTGACTTCTAAGGGCACAGCTGCAACAGAACATGTTGATATTTCACCTCTTCCTCCTCCCTTGAAAAGGGGGAGAGGGTTGTCTAATCATGAGTGTTACTGAATTAAAAACCTCTGTATGTGCTACTTTGAGATTCTGTTGAGTTCTAAAATGAGGACAGAATCTTGATGTTGTAAAATAGCTGCAGGGGGGTGTCTGTCCTGAAAAAACATTGGATTGGAATCTTTTGGTCATGATACTACATCACAGAAAAATCTAGAAGTTGAGGAAGGGCTGAAATTCTTGGAAATTACCCAGGAGAAGGAATGTTTCCCATGGGTTTCAGGGGCCATAAAAGGAATTGTGTTCATGCTCCTAGGAGAATTGTAATCTATGTGTGTTGGTTGTCCAGAGCAGGCTCCTTTATGAGCCATCAGTGTGGTAATACATTAGCACATGACTCAGCTGTTAGTTTTGTTCTTTTAGAAAAAGACATGGAAAAGTTAATGAAATTTGTTTCCTGGTCACCCTGTTTCTGATGACCACACACCACTTTTTGCAGCAGCTGAAGCCCACTCAGTACTGCCTTGAAAGTAACTCAGCTCTTCCGGCAATAATGGTAGAATATGTACAGACATGGGGATTTTTTTCAATTCTTTTTGTTTATTTATTTTGCTTTTTGCATCTGAAGAATGAGATTGTTAATTACTACAAAATCTGCATCTTTCATTTTTAAAACAGGTATGTAATTGTTTCTTCTGAATAAAAAAAATCACAGAGCAACAAAATCCCCACATAAAAATCACAAAAAACCACAGTCCAAACCAAAAAAACCCAACCCCCCGGAGTTTTGTCTTGGCATCATATTTTAATCCTGACATGTGAAGGATTTTACCAAGAGCAAGAGTACAGTTCTAGCTTCTGTGTCCACACAACCTTTAGACTGCTGTCATCCAAAGCAGGTTAGCAGGCATTGCTGTCAAGAAATGGCCATTTATGTGATTTACAGAATGAAGTGGGTGTTGCTACTGTCTGACTTCTAAATTGACAATTTATATGATGATAACATTCTCACAATGACCTCTCATTTTTTAGGTTATCTGGATCCACTAGTGGTATAGAATCTCTCTTTCCTAGTTCTGTTTCCATTGTGTTCACAGAAACTTGCTCTATTTTTGATCTCTCTGCCCACACACCCCACACTTATTATCAGAATAAAATCAATTAGTTTTTCATATATTCTAAATCTAATTTTAAAGAGACATGGTAGATAATTCCCATTTTGAGATATTAAAGCAAACAGATTATTTTGATTTTTGATTATTATATTTTTTTCCTTTTATTTTTGGTTGTTAATTTCTTGGATTACAGCATAATATCAATGCTTATCTTCCAGTCATATGACTAAAGCAGAGACATTTATTGTCACTGAGTGCTTTATATTTACCTCTTTCTGGAAATTGTTTTAGCAAGTTTTTTCATAAGGAGGATTTGGAAGACTTAGGTGTGACAGTATATACTAGAAAATTACTCTAACATAAGAACTAAAATTTGGAAATCATTCCCACCTTGTAATAACCTGTTCTTTCGTTTGTCTAGACACAGAAGAACTGCTGATGCTATTTAACATCTTAATTTGTTCCAGTCTGACAACTATGACTTCAGATTTCACAGTGAAAGCATAACTCATGAACAACAAATCAATATTTCCATGCTCACGGTTAAGTAAAAATGGGTTTCATATCATAAGCAGATCAAATTAATGCTTACATTTGTAGTTTTGTAGCTACCAGCACTGTAATTTCAATTGGTGTTGGGATCCACAGTGAATGGCTCTTGGTCCTCCATATACACTTGCATGCATGAAGTTAACAGGTGTGCTTCTTGTTCACAGAAGGTAGCTAATTCAGAAATTACCTCTGTTTTAGAAATAAATTTATTCAAAAATGTGTATATAGTTGGTTTTGGTGGGTTTTTGTTTGCTTGGATTTGGGGGATTTTTTGGGGTGTGTGTGTTTTCATTTGTTTTTGGGTTTTTTATTCCCCAGCTACTGCATAAAATACATGAAAATAGCAAGCCAGCACCATCACAGAAAATATCACAAGGATATTGATGGATAACTTTTTGCTGTACAGAAAAAAACACTTTTGAAAATATTAATTCTTGCTTGTAATTTTTTTTAAGACAGAGCTGCCACTGAATATGACTAACTCTATCTTTCATTTTTCTTCAGCAGAATCTGGCATAGTGCAGCTGCTATTGTGTATTTCATATTCATTTCTCATAATCTTTTTTAAAAAATAATGAAAGTGAAGATTTACATTCCCCTCTTCCCTAGATTTGTTTTTTGAATTTTTTAATTGTTTCGTATTCTGAAATTAAATGGGGATTCACATGTTCCATGCTCTTTTTCGGAATTAAATTTCTAACCAAAGGCTAAATTTTCTATTTGTTGAGTAATTACCTATTCACTTAGACAAAAGGTAACAATACAAAAAGAATACAAAGCTGTTGAAAGGCAGTCCGTATATCCTGTATTTGGACACTCATTATATTGCATATACTAAAGCATTATGCTTCACATATAGGGAGGGAAGAGCCCGGATTTCTGCATCTATGGCAAATGCATCTCTGTAAGTCCAGATGAAGCCGAAATAGTCAGTCCAGGTGAAGGAATGGTGAGCCAGGCACTTTGCTCTTCTACTTATGTATTACATGGCCTGGTAATCCAGGCCAAAGTAAAAAAGTAATCTCTGAAAAAAGATTTGTCTCTGAAAAAAACTCAGTGAAACAGGATTACCAAACTGCATGACTATTAAAAAAAAAAAAAAAATAAAGCAAGGGAGAGGGAAGTCATCTGAGGAGAATCTTGTTGAAAGCTCTCAAGGCTTCCTCAGTGATTACAGTTGCAAGACTCCCTTTATATTCTTCTAGGGTATGTAAATAAACTTTTGCATATTCTCTTGGTTCCAACACGTGGTTCCTCGGAAGAACACAAAACACCTCTGGAGTAATGGTAGGTAGAAAACAGCCCGTGGTGGGATACAAAAGGTAAGAAGTAAATCTACTTTGGGTAAACTAAATATTAAATTTGCTTTTCATAAAAGTGGCTGTTGAATGCTACTTATTATCTCAATAATTATCTGAGTACTAGCAACTTAGCTACAATGCTGTTGTGGCAAATTCTGGTTTTCAATGAAAGTTAAGATTGTGAGCCCTATAGGGGACCACAAAATGTATGTTATCTGAGCTGTCAGCATCCTTTGAGGTGAAAATAATTTCAGACAGCTAAATGCTTTTATATATGTGAGGACTGTACATTTTGGCCCAAGAGAAAATAACACTACTAACTAAAAAGGGTTTTTCTGTGTATTTGTTGCTTAATGTTCCTATAGAACTCAACACTGTCAGTCTTTAAACATATTTATTTTCTGATTTTTTTCTGTTGTTTTCCTTTCCTCATTTGACCTAGTTTTCATAACTGCTCTTCCCACCAAGAGAATCCTTCTACCTCCCTCAGCATGGTGATGAAAGTCATGTTAAGGTACTCCTGACATCTGTCCCTAGTGGCTAAGCACAAAACTCAATTGCATACACACTTGATCATGTGTGATAAAATGCTATGCCTTTTCTTCGACTCCTGCCTCAAGTTTGATTAAGGTCAAAGGTAAATTTAGCAGAATCCTGTGAAAAGGGAAAGATGTTTACAAAGGTTCTCTCTTGCAGTAAAATATGTTAAACATGATAAAATATATATGTGATGAATCTTGGTTATTTTCCCAGGGAAATATAAAGTAAATTGACCCTTATTACTCTTCTCGGTTTGTGTAAATTCCTGTTGCCAGGTCTTGGCTGCAGGGAGTTCTGGCTTCATCATCTTGTATGATATATACAACAAATTTAGTGGTAGTGATGAAAACATACAATAACATTAGCTGGCAAAAAAAATTTCTCCCTCTCCTTTTCTCAGATTTCTGTTTTTAACCATAGCTCTTATCTCACCAGTGACGTGTCTGTGTGGATAATAATGTTGCAGTACCAGAATTAAATATGCACAGAAAGAGCAGGCTTGGTACTGCAGATAATTCAGGGAAACGAGCCCAGATGCTGTCTAGTTTCTTTCCAGTTTTGCCATATCCAATTTCTAGTAAAGAAATCAGTACCATATTCAAGACTCTGAATGTCTTCACCATTCAGAGGTGCTACTCAGGTTTGCATCGTATGTGTGGCTTTGGTTATACAATCTTGACTGACTTACTTTTGAGTCAATCCTTTGGAAAAAAAAAAAAATAGAGAGGAGATATTTTGTGTGTGGCTTTGGTTATACAGTCTTGACTGAGTTACTTTTGAGTCAATCCTTTGGAAAAAAAATAGAGAGGAGATGTTTTCAACTCTGAGAGTAAAAACATGTGTTCACAAAATTAGAGACTTGACATATCTATAAAGTTTTTTATAAGTAAGCACTAATAAAGAGTACAGAGACTAAAGAGTGTCTGAACTGCACATGTTTACTTTGAAGGGTCTGATATCCCTGGAAGAACAGTGAACTAGAAATTGAATGTGATCACAAACTATTAAGAAAACTCCATTCAACCAAGAAAGTATTTCAGTCATGCAGTATAGTAATAACTTCCATGGCTACTCTACATTTAGGGGAGAAAGTGCTTGACATGTTTAAAAAGGTTTGGCTTTCTTATCTGAATTTTCCATTACACTAGATAAAAAGTTGACAGATCAGTTTTATTTAAGGAAAAAGTTGTTGAGAGTTTCACTGAAAATTACTGTGAGAAAAATTTTTCTTAGGCGAGAGTACTGTATGTTGTGAAAAATTCTGAATGTACTGCACATGACAAAGAAAGTCTTCATTGTTTTCTGCCATTCTGTAGCAGTTGTGTGAGTATATTAAGTTATTACTGTCACATTTATAGCTGTCTGGAACCAATAAAAAAACCCTTATTTTTTTGTTACTGGGTGTTTGTTTTTCAATCTTTGGTTAAAGATAATTGAAGATGCAGTACATGAAAGGCTGGATGAGAAGTTTTATTTCTAAAACACATTCTTGTACACATTTGTCTTTGACAACTTAAAATGCTCGGCTGAGCGTTTTGGTGGTTTGATTGCCTCTTGACCTCATCAGGTCCACACAGCCTAAATGGCACTGAGCTGTCCCTTCACCCTAGTGGTTGTGTCAGATTGCTGCAAGATAAGAATACCAAAATCTCTCCTTTGTGCATCAGTCTGCCAGTTCTGTTTTTATTCCCATGTAGCCCCTATCTCTGCAAAACAGTGTCCAGGATTCCCATCCAAACTCATTGATCTTGTAATTGTGTACAAGATGTGTGAGGTATATAAGAAATGGGTTGTAGTGGAAATGCTAGAAGAGATGTAATGTCCTCCAAGTACTTGAAGAAACCAGAGCAGAAATATATGTGTTAGACTCTAAAGAAGCAATAGAAAGACACCAGCAATATAATTTCTGAATAAAGGAAAATATACTATGCAATTCTATTTTGATGTTAGATGAAATCACCTGACAAAGATTAAATACAAATGAACTGACCTGTGTTAGGACCTACAAGACTTCCTGAGCTGTATGGTTTTGTGGTATTGGTAAACAACTGTGAAACATTCATTTTATGCTTATCTACTGTCGCAAAATCATTGACTGAGTTGCTACAAACATGTAAAAACTGGGTCACAGGAATGCCAAAAAGCATGTGGTGCAGATACACAAAGGGTTGTGTATTCTGATATTGTTTTATCTGTGACCTTGTCTTGTGGTTCCTTCCTCATGGGAGCAGGAGCTGTGATCTCACACTGATTGCCAGATGGCAGCAGGAAGCCCAGGGCACATGTACTGACAAATGGTGGAGAGAAAACAGCTGCACAGGGAGATTGCACACTGCCAGCTAAGGGGCACTGAGCTGGAGCCCAGAGAGAGCATCGAGATACCTGCCAAATATAAAAAACCCAGGTGGGAGCAAGGGTCTGCAGTTCTTTTCCAAACGACACTAGAAAAAAATGAACAAGTTTTAAAATGTGCACAGAATCAGGGTGAGTAGCTGTGGACTTGCTGTGCTCCTTATTATTCTGTGTAATAGAAAATTTCCAAATAGGCTAAATATGGAAGTTATATGATTTTGTATGCACATTCGTAAGGATACATTTTCTGATAGTTAAACAAGCCCAAGAGAGAAGCAGGGCTCATTTGTGAAGTATTGAATAAAACCCTAACAATCTCCTGTCTGTGAAGTGAAAGTCACTTTCTTAACAGTCTTTGGTCAGATGGTAACTTTGTCCTATCAACTGCCACTTCTGACAGGAACTATTGGTTTATTGTATCAGGGATTCCAGGAAGATAATGTTTGTGAAGGTCAAAAATAGGTCTGGTAAAAATAGAAAAATGTCCCTATCTCTCCTAATAGGGAAAATCACAGTCATCACTTCATATTGATGTAACGTTTTTCTTTTTTGTGGACCTTGTCTTGCTTCTCCACAGATGTACAGTGAAAATGAAGAGAACCAGAGAGGTCAAAACGAAAATTTTCAGCCATTGTGTACCCTATTCTGTGTTTCCATTTGGTTATCCACATATTATTCTGATGTCTTGAATCCTCATTGCTGTTGTATGTGTTATTCCCCTGTTGCTACCACTTCCAGGAACATCCAGATGATGTGCTGTCATGGGCAAGACTATTTCTCTTGCTGCATATTTTGGTACTCTGTTGTTTTTTGCAGACAGCAGTTCCCAGAGTATCTAATTGGTTTCTACTAACACAAAGGATGTGTCTTTCCTTGAGCTGCTCAGGTATTTCTACTTGGTTCTGTAAATGTCACCAGGTTTGATCAAGCAGAAAGAAGCACATGACATTGGAGTGGTATTGCTGTCATCTGGAGGGAAGACTTCGTTCCCTGGAAGATGTGGTGCATGAAGATATTACAAATTTTTCTAAATCTGCTGGTGCTTGGCATCTGCAGTCTGCCTGGAAACAAATATTTAATGCTATCAGAGAAAAGACTTCTTTATACTTCATTCCTTTTTTAAATGTGAGTTTTATACTGTTGGAAAAACATCACACTGATTCCTTTATACCCTCTATGTAGCTACAGAAGAAGCCTGGGATAGAGAAGAGGAGAGAAAATGCAGCCATCCCAGAGCTTGCAGAAAAAGTGATTTAGGAATTCTTTAGGGAGGTCATTTACCTTCTGGAAAAATTCCCCAGTTTCACTCAGCTGCTTTACCCGGTCTATAGACGTCATTTTCCCTTTGTCTTTGACCTTTGGGGCTGACCTACAGGTTGCAAAGGAGCAACCCCAAAAGTTTACGTACTTGGTCAGATGCAAACCCCTGCTGCATGTGCTGCTGTAAGAGGTATATGGTCAGCATTGTACAGCTGTACAATTACAATCTGTAATTGCCCTACAGCAAGAATAATCCATGCCCTAATAATCTACGGTCAAGGAGGCAGCAGTCAGAAAAACTGCTGACTGCCTGAAGCTTTCTCTTGTCCATGAGTCAGATCCTGGCTTTCATTTCTCTGATGACAGAAGAAGCAGAGAAGGAGCTGCCACTGCTTTTGTGCCCATCCCACTCCATCTCAACCTAAAGTTTTATGTTATTCTAAGTACGGATTCAGGCTGTATTTCAAACCATTGCCTAGAAGAAAAGCAGTTGTTTCTTTCTAATATAAAATTTTGGAGCCTCTTCTTTTGTTTTCCTTTTCTTCTGAGTTAGGCAGCCAATACAATTTGAGATAAGAAATTAAGAATTGATTTTGCCAAGAATTTGTACACTTCTTTAAAACTGAAGACTAATCCAACCTAGATATGTGAAGAGAACCAGACTGCTCTTATGCTTGTACAATTTTTAGGCACAGTCTTCACTGGTTAAAAACTAGGCATATGGAAACTTTTTGTCCACCAGCCGTCTAAACTTAGTCCTTACACTGAATATCAGGATGGATTATTTTAATCAGGAGAAATACAATCATACTCTACCTGTAATTTACTCATCATGACACATGTGTAATCCCCATTGATTTAGCTACATTTTTTCAAATGTGACCAATGGAGATTTTCACAGAATGCTGTTGTTCCAAAGGACAGACCGTGCCTAACTTTTCTATTATCTTACCTGATTCTGCAGGATTAGTCAATAGGGCTTTGCCCCTAGGGCAGGCTTACGTGACAAGATGTACATCTGGCAGGGTTTCGATGGAAAAAACAATTTTGTTTTGTGCTGGTCATTTACTTGAGTTCCTAATAGTAGTCTAAATTGTTCAAATGTTTTCAGGTTTGAAGCACAGGTGTTTTGTTTCTTTCCACTGCTGAAAAAGTCTACCAGTGCAGTATGATCTTGTCAAAGAAGCGATAACAAGCCTCTGTGCTTTCTGATTGAAACAGAGAGAGGCTGCAGGAGTTGCTTCAAGACCTCTTGCTGTTCTTTTCACGATGTTACTTTGCTCAGAAAATCAGCAAAAAGTAGCTTTTGTGGAAATGGAATAATTACAGCTTGCAAACTTCTCATGTTCTTCCCTATTGCTTGTTATCCTGTCAGGATGTTGAAGGAGGAGAGAAGATAGGATGCTTCAAAAGTGAGCAACTAATGAAACACTCATGGCTCCCTTGGCTCTCAAGAGTGGAAGTCCAGTGTTGGAGTGAAGAGTATCTTTTACAAAGACTTCAGTACTTGCAGAGCACCCAGGGTTTGTTTAAATGTTGGTTAAAAAAGACTACTGGTTAAAATTATTTATTTTTTTCTTTTAAGTAAGTAGTGGAAATGCTAATGTAAACTAAAAGAATTAATCCTCTACAAAACTCACTTCAACAGTGCTTTAGCATGATTGCTCATTTGTTAGTAAATTAATGTTTAAATTGACATAAATGAATTCAGTTACAGAGCCTGGGCTTCTATTTTGCATTGTTTTTTCTTTGTTGTTTTTGTATCTGTTTGTTTGTCTAATTATATCTAGACATTACCTGATGTCTGACTGGAAAGAGATGGGTGACTGTGAAGTGGTTTGTTAGATTTAACTCTGATCTCTGTTGGAGTTGGGTCTCAGGGAGAGAGAAAAGCAATAATCTTGCTTTATAGTTATGTTAATTGAACTATGGGGATTTCTGGTTAATTTTTAAAAATTTGTTCTGGTTTTGGCTTTAATTTTTTTGGAGGGGAGCCTTTTTGTGTTTTTTTGGGTTTTAGTAAGTAAAGGGCAGGACCTCCAGACATTCACGTTAGGGCAAGGAAAGTGTTTTGCTGCAGACCTGTTTTGAGAAGCTGAAGGAAGTGGAGGGAAAGCTGTGACTCATTAAGTTAATACAGCCTAGGAATCATCAGCAAATTAACTTTTCATTGGACCTTCTGAAACTAGTGTGTCTCTTGCTGAAAAATTCATCAGCTCTCTGTTGGTACAAATGAAAGTCTGTTGAAAAATCCTTCCAGATATTTATAGAGTTTGTATTCCATCTTCTTCCCAGTTTAAAGTAATTAAAGGAATTTAGATCTGTACAAAGTTAATGCATACTGAGAAGCTTGGGTTTCTCATAATCTTATTTATTAATTAATGATTTTAAAAATTCTTATGGGACATAAAAGGTAATGATATTTCATCTAAGAAGAGTTTAAATATTATGACACTGCAGAAGGTTTAAGTACTTGAGCAAGAGTTCAACTTTGAACAGATTCTACTAGTGTTTGAGAGAATGAAATTGATCGGCAAGTTACCAAGAAAAATCTGTACCTGTAAGTCAAATGCAAAGACTAAATGGAGTCGAAAAGAATTTGGCATTTTGTTCTTTCTTACTTGTGAATATACTAAGAGCTAGATAAATTATCATTTGGTCTTTTATAAGTGTATTTTGAAAGATATATTATTTTAATAGGCAGCCATTGCAAATGATAAGAGACGTGAGATAGATAGGGATGGCTACTTCTTGATGGTTATTGATGGGCCCAGAACACCTACATACACAAGTGATTGTGAGCAAGATTTAAACAGGCTCTAAATCTGGAGGTATAACAGAGTAAACTAAAAATGGTATTTCATATGAACCTTGGTATTCTTCTGTTCATTGATGAAAATTCCTTGAATCAGATTTATATTGATTCATGCCATAGCCCAAGCATGCAGGTGTTCAGAAGCATGGAGAGGGATGTTTGGTTTCCCCTTTAGTGTAGCTGGCTGCAACAGTCATGCTCCTGTGTTTTGTTGTACAGCTGATTAAACGTGTCATTGCCTTACTCAGTATGAGGCTGTATCCTGCCTTCTGCTCCATTTCTTCCAGAAATCCAAGGTTAATAAAATGTACTGAGAGGAGATAAAACCTGAAGTGATCAATGGGAAGATCAGAGATATTATCACATAGGCAGTGGAAGATTTTATGCCCAGAGGACCACTCTGATTTTGTCGCCAGACTGCACAGCACAGACAATGTAACTCTCTAAATGGCTGAACTAGACGTGCTGTGACGTCTCCAATTTATATACCCATTAGTTATGCTTCCTTCTTCACACTCAGAAATTTTTTTTCTTGGCACCAGTTGAATTTTCTTTCTCTTTAATGTTTGTTCCCCAATTTGCTTTGACAGCCTCTGAGATATAAGGATGTTAAAATACAGTGCTATTGTAAATACGAACTAACCCCACAGCCAGGTGGGATTATGGATGAGATTTCTGGTTTGTAAACTCCATTATTTCAAGATGTGCCTGCAGATGCTACGAGAAAGTGAAAAATGTAGAGTGATGAATGCCAAGGACTAGAAATGCTGATGCCATTAAGTAAGGGGCAGGCAATAATTTTCTTTCTCTTTTTCCATTCTGCTGAACACTCTTTGAGATAGACTGTCTCAAGTTAAAGATGAACCTTACTAACAGTGCCATGAAAATTCTCCAAAGAATAACCAGGTTTTCTGCCCCTTTCTTAATCATCTCAGTCTTTGAAAACTCAGCCAGTTGCCTGGACCATTCAAAGGTGAAAAGTCAAGCGTCAGGCATATGGCGAACCTTGGTTCTCACCAAAGGGCATCTACTTATGTTCCAGGGGACAGTCAAAACAGAGTTCTTCTGAATGTGTTGAGAAGGCCTGCTTGATCAAATTTCTATTTTCATACCTAAATACATTATTTACTGAGCTATTTCTCCTGGAATGTATCCATTTTTGATGGTCAAAGACAAATGAAGTAATCTCGGAAGCTATAAGTGTTATTTTTCCTTATTTCCCAAACTGCCTAGACAATGCCAAGGTTGTTAGAAAACTTTGGATGATTCATGTCTTGAGTGCTGATCTGGAAGGAAGATCTGAGCATTTTTCATTTTCTGTGATTAGTGTTCTGATCTGCACTCTACTAATAATGAACACTGATTTTTCATTTAACTTTCAATTCTTTGTTTACTCAGTCATAGTAGGAAAATGCCTTGTGTATTTATTTGCTTGGGCTCAGTTTTTCTTCTTTTTTAAGGTCTATGACATTGGAGACATTTCACTTAAGCTGAATTCTGGTGAAAGCTAAAAGTAAATCAGGCTAAAATGGAATATTGGTCTCTTTAGATAAGACAGTTTCTTGTGAAAATGTTGTAGGTAAAATTCCTCCTGTATTCCTCAGCTACTCTGAGTGTTTAATTGACATTTTTCTCTAAACAAATAGCTTTATTGTTCATTTTCAGGAGGAAATTTGAGATTGGAAAGAATGTTATTAAGAAGACAGCAGCAGACAAGAATAGAGTTAATCATGAGGAATTAAATTCCCTGTAAGTTGCAGTGTATTAGTGTATGTGTCTTTCCTTCAAGCTGAGTTTTAATTTTTAGTGTAAAGGAGAGTTCATTTTTCCCTTTTCTAACTGTATCCCCAGAATTCCTGAAAGAAAATCTTGTTTGCACAGCCTGAATGCGAGTGACTGCTTTTGTAATCAGTTTTCCTGCCATTGGGCTATTTATAGCAATAATTTTCATTGATATAAATTTTATTGATTTCAGTATAATTGTCCATACTGAAATACGGGCCTGGGCTGTAGATCAAAGCCTAGAAATACTGTGTGACAGGTACATGCAACCAGTTCAATGACCTCCTATTTTTTCTCACACACAGTGAAAGTGTACAGAAAATTCTTGATCTGGGCCCAGATATTAAGTACCTGTAATTTTGTATTGTTCTGGATATGTGCTTTAAGGCTTAATGACAATCAGTATTTAGCAGATTGGAATGCTGTTTTGGAATGGCATTGTAGTTACTCCTTCTTCTCCCTTCCCTGCACTTCCAGTGAGTTAATGTCTCTTCAGATGCTCCAGCATACGGTGTACAATTTTGAGCATATGCAGGAAACTGATGTTTCATATGTATTGGAGTCGTGATTTTTCCCTCTGCAATGTCTCTATACATTCATTATCACCTGATCTGTGTTTTATTGATGTAAGTGATAATTTTGCAATGGGGAGAGACAGCGAGATACAGAGAAAAGAAAATCTATTTATGCCCCTGTGTCTCCTTCATTCATCTTTTATCCTAGGATTTTCATGAGGATTGAGAATAATAATGACATCTAGCACTACTGACTCATAACCAAGAGTGCAGTAGTGCTTTGTTCCCTCTTTGTTTTACAAAGAGAGGCTATGTAGTGGCTGAGCTTAAAGATTCTGAGAATGAAGAAGACATGGTTTGTTCTTGGCTCCTTAGATTATTTCAGCAGCTGAATTTCTTATGAGTGCAATAAAAACTGTAATTAAACATAAAATGGGAGGAACAATTCAAGCTGTTGCAATCTTGTGAAAAACAATCCTAATTATCTTACTGTTCCTGGCCTCTGTTTAGCTGCATTTTTTTTTCTTTTTTTTTCTACTCCCCCCACTCCTATTTCCTTCTCTCCTTCCCCTGCATGTTCTATATTATGCTCAATATTGCTTTCCATTTCTACAATGACAGAACACAGAACTTCAGAACTCAGAGCTGCCTTGGAAGGTTTAATATTAATTTCACAGATCATTGTTACTCAGAGCACAGAGCAGCATGACTGAGAAATCTGGCTCAAAAGTGATTTGAGCAATTTCTTGTTGCAGTGGTGATTATGGCATGGAACATTATGTAGCTCATTTGGGATGCTTATATTTAGAATTTTATTATTGTTTAGAGCAGATTTTAAAGTTTTATAGAAGGAAAAACTAGTTCTCATTTCTGGATTTCAATTAGACTAACAAATGTTAATGATCAACTTTTCTCCTCTTCTAGCCACCACTTAAAACTGGTGCCTCATTTCTCACAGAAGAACTGGATGGTTTTGTTAGATATCTTCCCTTTTTTAGGTATCAGAATAAGGAATTTCCTTAATTTAATGACCAGTCTAGGGATAAATTCCTTTACTAAGCCCAGTCCAAAGAGTTCTCAATTCTTAATTCTGAATGCTTAAACCTTGCTTTGAATCTTAATTCCATTTTGTCTTGAACTTGGGGAACACAAAGTTGCAAAAACTAAATGTCTTTGGGACACCCTGAGAATGCTAAGACTTGAGTTGTGGATAAGAAATCAAGGTCTGGAGATCATTTCCCTTGTTTTAATGATGTCTGATGATCACAGCATGCAAATACCACCTTTCAAGTGGATGGGGTGTGCTTCCAGCCCTTCCACTTTTGCCAGAGTACAAATCAGTACAGCTTTTAGGCTGTCCTGGTTGTGCTCATTGTTTGTTTGTTTGTCTTCCTGGCTCTTTAACTCCTGTTTTTTTGGCCAGTAAAGACAACACTTTGGCTATACATTTTGTTTTTCTGGTTGTAGCCCTTATCCTGGTGGCTGTGACTGATAAAGCAGCTCTGGCTCTCTGAAAACTATCCTGTACACTGGGTTTGAAGATTTGCTGAAACAGGTGTTAAAAAATATTGAGACTGTATTAAAAACCTGGATGGATGGTACAGTAAATTTGCAGAGTCTTAAAATATCTCCTTCCAGGCAGCAGTTTCTGTGTTCAGCAGTTCTGTCCTTGCAGCTTGTCTGTCTGAGGGGCCATTCACATGGGGATGTCTGGCAGGGCGAGTATGAACGTCAATACGTTTTGAAGGGGCCAGCATATTGAAACCAATGGAAATGAAGTCTTGCTGAAGACCACAACGAACCCATTTAGTTAAAAGCACATCAGTCAGAGAGGGAAAAAAAAAAAGATTATGTGACAAGGTTCTCTAGAAGGAAACACAGAGAACAAATAAGGTAATTTGAAATTGCAACCACCAGTGTTAAAACAGGCCTGGACCTCATGCGCAGGTAGACTGTCTGAAAGGGCTACAGTTAGTATTCTAATGGATTTGTGGGACACCTTATTGAATTTGCAGCGGATTTTTAAACTGGATGTTCTTTTCCAGCCTCATGAATAGAGTGATAACACTGCTTCTGCAGTGCTGAGGGTCATCTTTGATTATTCCTACCTTATGCTTTCTGGATGGTATTTTCAGGCACGTGAATTTATCTCTTTTGGAAATATCTTTAGACAAAATAATGTGCTATGAATGTAGACATTCTTGTCTACAATATATAAAAATTTATACGTTAATCTACTTAGTCTCTGCAGTATAGAATAGGTACTTACAGCCTAACTTAAAGGGTATTTAGAACATGAAACCAGTGATAAATACTTCAGTGTGTGTCAGAGGATGTATCTCTTTTTAAAAAGATCAAGCTGACTTAACTATAAATTATCTAGCTCCTGTGAACCAAAGGTTTAGTAGATTTGCATGATCTCTCTGTAGTGGATGTTAGACAAAGCACTTTTCATTTAAAAACATTATTCTTGGTCCTTGAATGAAATCAGGGAATCAGAGAATATTCTGGTTGGAAGAGACTCACTAGGCTGTCCAAGTCCAACTCTGCAGTGAATGGCCCATATGGGGATCAAACCCAGAGGCTTGGCATTATTATCTCCATGAACTGACCAAGTGGCCTGTGAGCACAGTTCAGCAGTTTACGAGCACATTAGCCCAGTGAACTGCTGGTGGAACACGTGCACTCTGCACACTAATGCGTTTGGTACGATGGAGTTACTTTACATGTTCCATTCCAGTTGCTTTTTGTGCCGTTCTGCTTCTTTCTTTACCTTTCCTAAGTGTTGGTAACATCGGGCACAACGTAGCTCAAATATTGATAATGAATTTTGGGTTAATATTTTAATTTTTTCACTAAAGTATAGTGTTTTAACTTCAGACATCATGTGTTGAATAAAAGATCTAAGTCAGGAAACTCTTGATTGTTTTTTGCATATTTATAGTTTGATTGGGAAGGAGTTTGGCATCTAGGGTTGTGGGTTTTGTTGTCTGCTTTTTTGAGAACTTCAATTAAAAAAAATAAAATGCACACACATCTCCTCCCTATCTCTACTAGCTGTAGGGAGCTATAGAAAATGAAAATCAATTTTCTAATTCACATTAGAGAACTCTAGATGGGTCTCTTCTTCACCTCTCTTTTTCCACCCTTCATGCTTAGAACATTTTCTTCCTTTTTATGGTCTATTATTTTCTCTAGTACTAGATAATGGTAGTGTATTTTTGTTTGCTTTTGTTTGTTTTTTCTAAAAGAAATATTCAAATAGTCCATTAAAGTAATTTTTTTAAAAAAATTTTAAATTTAGTTAGAATACTGGGCTGATGACAAAATTTTGCATGTGAAGGGTCCCAGGAGGTATGACTCTCTCTGTGGGAATGGCTTCTTTCCCTAGAAATACTGGTGATAGGACATTCCAGGGGTATTGCTCTGTTGCCTACTCTTGGATCAGAATGAGCCACAGGGTAATGACAACATCACAATAAGCTGTCTTTCTTTGCTTTTGAGGCTTCTGGAGAATATGTCTTCTTGTGGTAACTTCCTGATAATCCTCACATTTAAAACTAGGTCTTCCTTTTAGAATACGATGGAGTAGATCTTTTATTTTCTTTAAAGTTGTATTTTTATTGTCACTCAAAAACTCTCTTCAGCAGATATATATTCCACCACAGCTTTTCCCTTTCAGAAGTGTTATATTCATGATTTCTCCTTTTTCTTTTGATTTAGAATTAAAACTATCAAAAAAATCTTAAACTCCTGACAAAAATGTTGGATTTAGATTTTGGAATGAGGTCTATATGGGAAAGTTTTACTGTGTTGCCATAAATGCATGAAAAGGGAGTCAAAATAGGACCTTTATGCCAAGCTGCATCTAGGTCAGCTTTAAGGTTTATTTTTGGTTCTCTGAAAGGGATGACAGAAAGTAATGTTGTCCTAGGAACAGGAACTCTGGGTAAAGATTGCAACTTGGAGGGATCTTTCTCCTCTCTGTCCCATAGAAAGAGTGATGCTGACAACAGGAAAAGGTATTAGCTATTCTCTTTTGCACTTTCTTACTATTCCATGAGTTTTGGTTGTTTCTTTACAAGAGGAAGTTCTTCCACTGTTGTCTTCAGGAAGCTGAGTGAAAATGTGTGAACCAAAACTTGCAGAGAAACTCAAGATCCTCTTCTGTGCTGCAGGTATTTGAAGAAGCATGAGACATGACAACTGCATTTATGGTTCCACGTTTTACTCTGTTTCCTGCTGGTTGTCTCAAGTCATTTTTCAGTCCTGAAATGCTACTTGGTGCATCTCATAAGAGATCCCTATGTTGAGCCTGTGTTTTATTTTTAACCTTCCCTTTCAGTTCTCATAAAACTTCATCTCCACACTACACAGAGGCTGTGGCACCTCTCAAAGGATTTTGCTCTTTGTTACATCCTGTACTTTCTCCCCACCCTTGACTCTCAATGTAATTATACTAATGGGCCTGATAATGGTGAGACTACAATTTTAAGGGACCACAGTGACATAATTGCATTGCTGAAGATAGGTGTGTTGTTTCTGCCTCTCACACCTCTGGGATCTTAGGGACCCTTAGGAGGCTTTAAGTTGTGAGGCATGAATAGCAGCACAATTTTCAAGGCAAATGGCTGTCATTTAACTGTGAGATCTGAAAGGCTCATTTGCTGGGCTTAGAAGTAATAGGTGGGAAAGAGGGTTACTGGTGAAGCCAGCCTGAAAGGACTTATTTAAATTGCCTGGTTATTGTTGTGCACGTGATTGTGATGGGTTTGCTTTACTTTCATTACTGGACATGTGTTATTGGAATCTAGGGGATTTTCAGTGTTCCCACATTGTTTTCCCCTTGAGATTTCCAGGGATAGAATATGAAGGACCTTTTAGGGTCCTATAAAAAGAAAGCTACATCGCTGCAGAGTGCAGGCATTGAGAAATTGTTCCTTAACATATAAAGTTTTCTTTGCTTATGAGTCTTAGAGTCGCATTTCTAGATGAGACTATCCAGGCTTTGTGCTTCCCTGCTTGCCATGGACCACAGCAGTCTGGTGTTCCCACCACTATTGAAAGAAATGACTTTGAAACTGTAGTAATCAATCCTTCAAGTGTTTTGATAGATCAATAAAACTTCTTTCAGTCTCTAATATGTTCCATAATCAAAATGTCACTTTATTTACTCAAACAGTCAGATGTGATGTGAAATATTAAGTGCATGAATGCACAAATAGTGCCTGTGGGGACAAATTCAGCTCTTTTTTTTTCAGCTCTGCATCAGTTACTGATGATTTCAGGTTTCCTCTGAGGATTGCTGGGTACGTATGTTTTGTAGTCATTTATATAATGAGTCAGCTCTATGACCACAGAAGTCACTGTGGTGGGGGTGAATAAACCCCTCCTTGCACTGACAAGAAAGGATTGAATTTTATCCTATTTGAGTGAGGGATTTGCTGCATGTTAGTGTTGCCTTACCTTGTACACTGTATGATATATATATATCAGCACATACAAGGCTTTAGAGATGACAAGTCAGATAAAACAAAACGGAAAGGAAGAGATGTGAGGCTGAGAGAGAGTGCTTTCTAGTTTACCCTCATTAACTTTTTAGCTGTTGTAACTGTGTACATTACACAGAGTTACGAGGATCTTTACATATTCACTTAGCCAGGATGCAAATCTTACACCATAGAAGATGTCAAAGCCATCATTGCTGTGGTATTTATAATCCAGCCAGGTTCTTTAAAGTCCTGCCTGCAAGGAAGAGTCTTTACAACAATTCCTAAATTATCCATTACTAATTTTCTTACATTTCCTTCTGAAGTGACAGGGACAAGTTGAAAGCAGAAGATTATCCTGCTTCAGTCTACTATAAAGTACCTTTTGCTGCAGCAACCAAAACTGTTATGAACAACAGTGTGTTGATGAGAAAAGCTACAATTCTGAGCTACTGATGGCAGTCAGTAGACGCACATTTTGCTGTAGTTGTACTTGAGAGTCCTATCTGAAGCTTACATGGAGCATCAGCTCTTGTTTCCTTTTAAGATTAATTATTTGATTCACATATATGTGAGGATTAAAATATATATATATTTATATTTAGTTGTATTTTAGTTGTACTTTTTTATTTTGTATTTTTATCCTATAAACTTGATGTAATCATTGCAAACAGTACAAATTTTGAAATAATACAGATTTTTCATTAAGCTGTATGAATAATCTTTAAACTTCAATTCCTGTATCAATTCTACTTGATTTATACCACATAAGAGCAAAAATAACCTGGAAATATGGAAACTTTTCTGGTTTTTTGGTAGCTTGAGAAAAATGTTCAGTAAAAGGTGTTAGCTGCAAGTGAGCATCAAGATTTTGTATGAGATTTTTGTTATTACTTTTTTTACCCCCTCATAATCACCATCTGAAGGCCACAGCAGTATATCTAAGATATGGCTGCATTGTGGAAAAACAACCAAACAATCACACCTGTATTGAATGCTTTGCCTACACATAACAGAAAACCTTTCATTTCTTGTGCCCCAGTTCTTCAAAGAGCTTTAAATAAGTCAAGTCTGACTGACATCTTCTATTCTACAGTCTGCAAAGTATTTTAGCAGAGGTAAAGCTTCCTTGCTTACAGGTAATAAGAATTAAACATGTCTGAAAAAACCTTTGGGCAAATCAGTAGCGATTGTGTAGATTGCACCCATTAAAGTTGTGCTGGTTGCTCAATCGAAGTTTTAAAGGGAAAGCTGCATTTATCTACAAATACCTTGAGTTTAAAATTACATCTCTTACAGAACTAGGACTTTGTGCTATGGGTAGGGGGCCTGTTTATGCTTGTTTAACAGTAAAACTATTCAGTGCATTACTGAGCAGATGATTTTGAAGAGCATACCTCTGGGTGTTGTTCAAACTGTGCTTGTTTATTTTCTCGTTTCTTTGTGACTCTCTTGTACTAATTTATTATTACTTTTTTTCCAAATTTTTGTTATTTTGGTAAAGATTTGTTTTTCATTGAGTTAGAATAACCATACCATTTAGTTCCCTTTTGTGAATTAACATCCTGCAATACCACAGACTGGCATCTGAGAGATGGATAGATGCCTCTCCCCCTCAAGCAGACATTCTTCATAGTTATTTAACCAATAAAATGATGAAAGAATAATGTTTTAGGAGCTGTGACACCAGCCTACAGCAGAGCATTTTCTTAACTATTTAGAGTTGTTGTGGTGATCTGTTTCCTTTTTCTTCTCTTCCTTCACACAAGGGCCCAGTTCTTGTTCCTGTGTGGATGTACAAGAGAATATAGTCTCTAACACAAGATGTACATATTGTAACTGTATGTAATCAGGACTCTGTCGCCATTATCTTGGATTATTTATTAGATAACAATCTTCTCTAGCTACTTCCGCAGGTTTCGGGATGCTAGAGGTGAGTCCTGGAGCAGTCTCCTGGAATAAGCTGTCAGAACAGATTTTAAGGTAATACCTCATTCAGTTGCACAGATGTATCCCTGTTTTACATGTAACTGTTCTAAGAACTAATTCTAAAACTTCTCAGTGTCAAGGGGTGTAAAGACTTTCTCTCGATGCTTTGTCCTTGGTTGCCAATGCAAGGGTACAGGGTACAGTCCACCTTCTTGGGCTCCCCTCTAACAGCTGGCATCCAGTTTCTACAGGGAAGGGAGACTTATTTCCAGTATCAGACAGATTTTACACTGGTTTTATTTAATTTAAAGTGTGCTAAACTGGTGTGAAGTCCTAGAAGTGATCAGATTTTAGAGGCTCCTCAACTGGCAATGGCACTTCTGTAGCAGAGCTCCCCCAGCATCAATCAAAGAGGAAGCCTATCTTTACAGAATCACAGAATATTCTGAGTTGGAAGGGACCCACAGGACCACATAGCCTTGTTCTGGATGTTGTGTTGTATCAAAATACTTGCAAAATATCCCACATCATATGAAGAGCTGAGGGTGGTAAATTTGCAGATACTGAGTGTGTGAAATTCTCCGCAAATATTGAGGGGGCAAAGCAGGTCACATTCAGCTATGTATCTGTAGTTCTTTCAACGGGATGGCAGAGGTGAAAGTCAAGATAACGGGTTGTAGCAGAAACTTAATTTTCTTCTTTCAGAAGTCATCATGTATCATTAAGCTGCTTTTGAGTTTTAAAAGCTCCAAAGCTTTTGATTGTGTTGTTAAATTGAAAAATGTAGGGATGCTACTGGAATTTTGGTTCTCTAAAGACTTTCCCTTTGAAACACTTCCTGCTGTGGCCAAAGGATCCAATATTCACCATCTGCTGATAATTATCACAGAATGACATTTGAGATACTTCAAAATTAGCTCTTCCTGTGGTAGTTCATCTTGTCTGAACAGAATTATTCTGAGTCTGTTTTGGGGTTTTTGTCTAAAATTTTGTGACCTGTTTTCAGTCAAGCAAATCTAGAGGTAGTGACACTCTGAACTCACGGCTATTTTAAAAGCTGGGGTTTTGTTCTCCACCACTAACAAGCAAGTTAGCAAGTGACTCCCCTGCTAAAGAAGCTCTCAAAGTGGTTATCCAGACACTCTTTTCCTGAGCACAGAATCTCCATCTTCCAGGTGTAAAATTAGGTAAAAGATTTATCCTCTTCATTCCAAATAAATTCCAAAAAAGAGAAATGTCTGGTGAGTCTTTGCTTATTAAAATACGGTTTTATTATGTTTATCTTTTTATTTAATCCTATGCTGAGACTATAGGAGAGTTATTAATCAGAAATTATTCTAGTATACAGATATACACCTTGGTTATAGCTGTAAAATATGCAGACTGAACATCATCTCCTTGAATGTAAATTTTATTCTAATGGGCAGAACCAGATTATGTGCCATTTCTTAACTGGGTCTGAGAGTTTTGATGGTTTACAGGACTTTTAGTGCAGCTCTTCACAAAGGGAAAATTAGCTCTAGGAATGTTGTTGGCAGTCAAACATACTTTGGTTTGTCAAAATCATTACATACAGTGATCCTTATCCGCTTTTACCTCCTGTCAGAAAGCAGGATTTAAAATAGGAACAGTTCTTCTGTTTAGTGCTGTGTCTAGGGTAGGAGTTAATATTTTATAGCCAATGTGTAGCACTGATATCTGATTATATTTGCAGAATTTTGTTTGGTCTTTATCAGGTGTTAAATTTATGGATGCTGTTGAAGAGCTGCTTTATTTCCCTGTGAAGATTTATGATCCAGATCCCCAGTAGGCGTAATTCAGTACAGCTGAAGTCAGTGGAGCTATATTGCTTTACAGAAAAATAGTTCTTGAAGTTTGGACCAAGATTTTCTTTGGTGCTGCAGGTATTTTACTTCTACCAAGGAAACAACTAGTTTTTAATCACTGCTTTATCTCATCCATTGGAATATTCTGCTAGAGGCTGTTTTCAGGTGTTACTCAGCCTTTTGATAATTTAATTTTAGAAAAGAGTAACTCAAATGTGTTGCTAAAAATAATATGGTTTCTGAAGTTTTAATGCTAAAAGACTGTAAGACTGTAAACATTTTATTGACAGTTCCAAAACCAGGGATCACTGTTTTACTGGTTATTTCTAAATGTGAGGTTTAGTTTGATCTTTCTAATTTTTTTAACGTTGTGCTGTTAGTTTGACAACATTTTTTCTACATAAATAACAGCTTATCAAATAGATTATGTTTAAGGATTTAAAAATAAAAATTGCATATTAGTCTGTTCATTTTCATAATTCTTCCTTCCTTGTTTCCATAAATTGTTGATTATTAATTTATTCAGGTAAAAGAAAGAAAACAACCAATAAAACCTCAGAACAAAAACAAACAAAAGGAAAAAAACAACCAACCAACAACAAAAAACAAACCAAACAAATCACTTTCAGGAAATGAGAGGGGGGTGGTTCACCCTTTTTTTGCTTTTCTCCTTTTTATTTTTGTTTTTTATGGGTCAGATCTGATTCAGAATGCACTTCATGTCTGTTTTCTATGTTGTTTTGGAATATTTGTTTACTCTGTGTGTTATGGGGGATATAGCTTCATTCGGAAATGCCAAGTAGTTGAAGTCCAGCCTTTCCCAGAATGAGTAAAATGTCTATACAATTTACTAAGCTTGATAACTGAGCAAATGTTTTTACATACTCAAGGCAAGTGATAATTGGAATTTGTTAAAATTTCTCATCTTTAGGGAATTTTATGTGGGTGTGTGTGTTCTGTTACTGTTGGTAAAAGAACTCTAGGACCTAAATAAATTTTCTTCTCAAATACACTGCCTTGAAGTTGAGAAGGCAAAGCTCCAGTTTTCTGTTCTTTGTAGGAGTAAAATTATGTATTGTGAATATTTTTGCATTATACTTTTCATGTAACCTGAAAAATGCTGGTGTTTGTTTATATTTTTATTTTTTTTTAATTTGGTTGGTGAATTTTTTGATTTAGTTTGGTTTGGCTTTTTTGTTTTTTGGGTTTGATGAGGGATTTTTTTGTGATGGTTGTTGTTGTTGGGGCTTTTGGATTATTTTTTTTTGTGTGTTTGTTTTTTTTCATGGACTTAGCATTTCAAACAAACATTCTCCAAAATATTTGTTTCTGAAATGAACTGAAAAGCACCCCAAGTATTGCTTTCACCATAATTATACTCCTAGATCAATCACAGAGTTTGAAACTTGCACTAGAGCAGTACAAAGCTGCTAAGATCTGTGCAGTTAGCACCCTGGAACATGTCCAGAAAGAATGTCATAAACAGATTCATCTAAAAAATTTCCAGAGATTCCTGAATCTAAATGTGTAGAATGAATATGTAGTTAATGGAAACCAAATTTTGTGAGGTGATTGGTCTAGTGGATTAAACTTTGCTGTTCTGAGGAGACCTGAACTGTGTTTCCAGCTTGCCATAGGGGAACGTGGCAGCCACAGTTTAGGAAAATGATGTAGGAAGGAACCTATGTGCCTCCTGTGTTGGGGAAATTAAAGGATTTTCTTGGTTTTTCTTTTTCCAACTAGAACTGTGAGGTACACAGTCCACAATCCACAGTAGTAGAAAAATTTAAATTTAATTTTCAAAATGTGATGTCATTCTTATCCATTTACCATGTTTTAACTAATGGCCATCCTGATCAAAAGGAGCAGCAGCAGCAGTGGAAAGAACTCTGTGTCCTATCTGTACCTTTATCTGTGCACATAAATTACATATCATAGAGCAATCACAGAATCACAGAATATCCTGGTTGGAAGAAATTCACAAGGATCACCAAGTCCAGCTCTTAAATGAATGGCCCATACAGGGATCAAATGCATGAGCTTGGCATTATTAGCACCATGCTCAAAACCAACTGAGCTAAAGTCTTGATAGGACATGCAAATGTGCAATGCGGCCTTGGAATGTATCTCCATATGCTAAGTAGCATGTGAAAAATGTAAATTTTGAATAATTTATAGTTTTGCTAAATTTAATAGTACAAGTAGCATTGCTGTAGTAATCAGGCAAAAGCTGTGGATCAAAGGCTCATGTATTTAGTGTTCTACAAAAAATAGAGCATAAAAGTGTGCTATGAAGGAGGTTACAGTACAAGTACAAGACAAGTGGTGAATGCAGGAGGAGAAGGGATCAGAAAGAAGCAGTGAGAAAATATTGGTTAAAATGTTAAGTGGGACTTGTGATAGTATAATAGCGTAATTATTTTCAAGCTTTTAATAGACTTTGATACAGATGGAAATTTTGTGGTGGGGTATGAAGGAAGAGAGTGAATCTGATTCATGGATGTTTTATGAAGAACACTTAGTTGTTAAAGTATGAAAAGCTGGAAAAAGATGCAGGTATGAGAGAAGAAGTCACTGAACCACTTGGTGTTAATTAGAGATGATAGCTGAGGTGAGTCCTTTGTAGATGTGTGCAATAGAGGTAAGTAGTTTTATCTTTTATCATTTTATGAGTTTGACCCTAGCTGTAAACTAAAGTACCACACAGCCACTTACCAACCCCCCCCCACATCAGTGGGAGGAGAGTGATAAAGAAAATATAAACCTCGTGGATAGAGATAAGAACAATTTTTAATAATTGACACAAGATAATAATAATAATGATGATGATGATGATGCTATTACTAATAATAACTGTAATGATAAGGAGAGGGAGAAAGTAACGGGATTCAAGAGAAACAAGTGATTCACAATCAGTTACTTACCTTGCTGCTACTCATCAGTTATGTGCTGACTAATGCCCAGCTTGTCCCTAGTCAGCAATTGGCTCCCCTTCAGGTTACTCTCCCAGTTCATACACTAGGCAGGATGTTCTGTGGTATGGAATACCCCTTTGGCCAGTTTGTGTGAGTTGTACTGGCCATGCTCCCTCCCAGCTTTTTGTCCAGCTCCTCACTGGCAGAGCATAAGTTACAGAAAAGTCCTTGTTTTAGGGTAATAATTAATTAGTAGCAGCTAAAACATCAGTGAGGTTTCAATATTATTCTCGTAGAAACCCCAAAACAACAGTACTGTACTAATTACTGAGAGAATGAACTTCATCCCGGCTGAAACCAGGACAATCCGACAAAGAAGTCGGACTCCATCATGGGATTGGAAGTGAATAATGACTAGCTAAAACTGTGATTTAGGAAAATTATCATTGTGTTTGGAAGTAGGCAGGGAAGCCAAGGCCAGAGAAAGGCAAGATGATGGTATTAACTCTGTGGAGGAAACAACGTTAGGTGACGTCTATTCTCTAGGACAGATCACTGTACATGTTTTAATTGCAAAGGAGGGTAAAATATTAGTTTGGACAGACATGCTATCTGAAAAAGAACTCTGACCTTTATTGATTTGCTTGTGCTCAGAAGGAGCCTTTCTTTGCACTACCATTGCATTTCAGACTTCTGCTCCAGATAGAGCTGCAAAATATATGGGTTACGAGATTTTTGTTTGTGGATTTTGTTGTTTTGTTTGGTTTTGAAGAGTTTTCTCTCTTTTAACTGATGTTTTTACAGAAGTTTTCTTCGAGAGAGGATCTTGGGAAAGTACCAGCTGAGGAAGTACCACTAAACTCAGAAATATGTATGAACTGTGTGCATTGCTCCTTAGGATGAGTGTGTGTGGGAGATGAGTTTTTCAGCTGTGACAAGTTTAGTCCTGCTGGCTGGAGAAAAGGGAATACCTTTCCTTTGAGCTATGAGGCAACGAAATGTTGCAGTAAAGCTGATTTAAGTGTATACAGCATTAAGCTCCTAATGTAGATCCCCCATTGTACAACAGAGGCACAAACTGCTGGTGTAACTTGGGGTCTGGCAAAAGAGAACTTCTTTCTGCATGTATTCCCCTCTTCTGTCCCATCTCTCTTTGGCTCACAGGGGGATATGGACAAACAGCTAGTTACTGCTGAATAACCAAAGGTGTGTGTTTGAAACCTACACATTTCCCAGGAACAACTTGCATGCACATGTCTTGCAGTGAAAAAGAAATAATTCACAGTAGTCATAGGATCAGTGGAGGAGGGCTGAGGGCTGGCTGAGCTGCCTTGTGTATACCAAGGGCTGTGTGTTTACTGAAGAACCACGGACAGGCTGTAAATGCCAGCCTCAGCTTACTCCACAGTAACTCTGCACAGTTCCTCTGCCCAGGGGTGTTTTATGTGAGGCTCTCTTCTCATCTTTCCTGCTGTCTGACTGTGACATTGTTCACTTTTGGCACAGCATGACACATGAATTTCTGTCCAGCCCTTTACCTTACAAGAGGAGAAACAGGAAGATTAGTACAGTTAAGACTGGCTTATAGAAACTAGGTTTGTCCCCGTGACGGGACAATAGATTTTGGGTAATATCCTTCCTACTTCTGTGCTTAATTGTCCCATACGTACAGTACAACTGATGAAACCAAGCTCTTAAACATAAAATTCTTTGACACCTGAAGATTTTAAGACCACTAGACAGCTGCATTTTGCTCCTTCAAAGACTTACCTTACAATGTGGAATACTTAGCATCTGGAAACAGGCACAGATACGCCATCACTGAACATAGAAATATTGCATTTGTCAATGGATTTATGTTTATTCTAGTGCAGGTATTTTAAAAGTCAGAAGAGAAGGGTCAGGCTTTTGAAACAGGGCATTAAATTTGGCAAAGTGCATTCTGTATTTGGATCACATCATAGCTGATCTCATATAATCAAATTAGAAAATATACAAAATGTGCTATAAATTCAACAGAACATATTTTCCTCTAAAAATAGTGCATTTGGAATTAGGAAAATAACTTATTATCCAGAATGCTTGTCAGTATCAAGAAGGGAAGCAATGAGAAAGCTGACAGTTACTTAAATCATAAGAAAAATAGTGTAATGCATTTATTTTATCATAAATTGTCTAAAATGTAGACAATTTCTAGTGATGGAAATTTTAAAAATACAGAAGAATAAATAAAATTATCGAAGAATTTTAATGTGTATGGGAGTCCAAACGCACAGCACTTAGACAGAAATGTTTTCCTGAATAATTCTTCTTGGGTGATAACTCTGATCTTGTTGGAAGTTGCTGGCAATGTCAGTGATTCTCTTGTTTTGCTTTGGCCATTTGCTCTGAGCAGGTGTTTCATTTACACTTCCAAAAATTTCTATTTTTTGAAGAAAATTCTCTGTATGTGAATACCTTCTTTTCAGAGATGATTGTGGAAAAGATACCTATCCCTGAGTCAAAGGATCAATGCAATCTAAATGCCTTTTTTGCTAAACTGATGCATTGATAAATTAGTGTTTCTGTTCTTGTTGCTACTTTTTTTTTTTTTTTCCAGACTTGCTTCTTTTTTCCTTTTGTTTTCATTTCTTGATATGGTGCAATTATTCAGACTGAATTCAACAGATACCATTCTGCCATGGAATGTTATTATTTTTCTGTTGGGCATGATTCCTATGAATTTTCAAGTTTCAAAGACCAAGTTCAAAAATCTTCTACATGCTATATAGCTTCTTGTTACCACTTGCTCCCTAGCAATTCAATAAAGGGATATTATCTCTTCTCTAATGCAGGCTTGGTGCTTCAAGTCTTGCCACGTGGACCTTTTATTCCCTTGAGATGCTTTTTTCCAAAATTATTTTTATTCTTTAATACTATTATACTCAAAGGAAGAAATGTTCTTCTCCTCTTCCTTTAGTCTTCCTGTAACATTTTGACTCCATGTTCAGGATATTTATTTGACCTTTTATATCTTCTACATCTAATGACATTTGTTTCAACAGATTTAGTAAAGATGAATGACCTTTTAACTCTTAAAAAAAAAGCAAATCCATTTTCATCTTTCTTTGCTCTCTCTTCTTGTTGTAGAAGTAAGCTTTGCTCTTTCCTTTTACTTGTTTTAAAGTCTTAGAGTGAAATCCCGGTTCCTTATCAAGTTTAAGGAAAGATTTCTGCTGATGTAGTTGAGTCCAGATTTGGCTACTGGTTTTACTGTGAAGGCAAAATTGTTGCCCAAATTTTCAAGTAAGAATTAGACTTTTTAGCTCCCTTTTTCCAAAATAGTAAACATGTAGGTTTTAGTATTTAGTCTTGGTAAATGGTGGTTCTCTGCCTAGAAGAACAGCTTCAGAAGAATGTACTAATTGAGATTATCACTGGAATTGGAAAAAAAGAGTTTACCTGTCAATAAAAAAAGTTAAATGTCAAAATCTAGATCTTTATTCATAATTGGAAGCACTTTAATTCTTTATGTAATGAAACATGACTAATTCAGTGAAAAGAAAGTGTGCCTGGGATGTATCAGATTTATGCACAAAATCATCATCTGCTCGGTATGGAGAACAGAGCAGAGTCTCTGTTTCTGGAAAATAACTTATCCAAGAGACTATTTTGAGCTATGGCAAGGACTGCCACCCAGAGAACTCCTACCAGGGAAAAAGATCTGCTGTGAAGTCAAAAGCCAAGTGAAATGACAGAGTGACTAAATAATAGAATAATGAAAAAAAAAAAAAAAAGGAAATGTTTTCTTTGCTCTAAGTCTACTTCTTTTTAATGACAGAATATCAGTGAGTAAAAGCTGAATGATCTGGCTTCTAAATTCTCTTTAGTTTGAAATTAAAGGAAGTTTATACTTTTCCTTGTTATAAATTTGTTTGGTTTTAGCTCATTTTAATGGTTCTCAAATGAAATTCATGGTTATCTTTCAGGGACTCTGGCATCAACAAGTGGGAGAATTAATCTCTGTGTAACACTTAGCCGTGTGTGAATCACGAAGGAATATTTTTGATCTGATGTCACTGGTAAAACATCTTTGGAGCTGCATTCTATTTCCCTCTGCTGTCTTATTTCCAAGTAAGATTGATGAATGCTAAGAAAAATCTCTCCTTTACAGGGAGTGTGTTAGGAGTTGTTAAAGTAAACAAACTTTCAAGAGTAAGAGAAGTGCTTGCAGCATGTTCTGTTACATATCTACCTCTCCAAACACATACTGTACACAGCATCTCCCCATGCTTACAGAAAGCCATCTGCTCTTCAAATGAAGTGTTGTAGATAGATGTAAGTCTTCTAGATCTGGAGTTTGTACAAATCAGACCCCCACAGAACAATGCTGATTCAATAGAAAGAGAGCTGACCTTGGAGCTGGGACCTGCAAGGAGCAGATGCCACCAATGTGCCCCTCAGGCTGTGAAGCTGATGGTGTGCAAAAGTCCTTCTCTCTCTATCCAAACCCTCTGTTAATGGGTATTTGTGTCTGCTTCTTATCCTCCCTTTCAGCAATTTGTAGTTCTCTGGAAACTGAGGAAAATGCTCTTTTCTAGTGCTTCAATTTATCACCTTCAGTGGTCTCAAAAATAAGAGCCAAATTCTCTTCTCAGCTATTTAGTAAATAAGGAAACTGTTTGTAAAACTTATTCGTGCTTTTTCTGCTTTTTGACAAATATAACCAAACAGATTGTAAATATTTTTCCCCAGTTCATTTGATATAAATAGAAAATCCTGTGAAGGAATGAATTTGTCTAATAATATCTAACCATGTGATCAGATTCTGATTCATTTATTTGTCCCTTGGCTTCTTGAGCACATTGAAGCAGCTCAACAAATTTTTTGTATTGGCAATTCATTCTGTGATGCTCTTTGATGATTTTTTTTTAGTCACATTGAATCTTTTCCCATATTATTGCTCACCTGTTAATAACAAGCAGTCCATGGTCTATAACTCATGTTGACTTATCCTCATGGGAGACTTGCTTGATTTCACTCCCAAAAGCAAATATTAAGATGATGTATTATTAAGGGGTGCTAAATATTTAAATTTATAGCACATGAAACTTTAATTTTTTTCCTGCTCATCACAGAGTTGTTTAGACGTACAGAGTTATTAACAATTTGTCATATTATAAAAGATCTGGATAAAATATGACAAGAAAAGTCCATCTTTGGAAAGAATGTCCCAAGGCCCTCAGGGCTATACTAGGGCTTTACTTTGATTGGTCTGTGAGTTAGCTGCTTCCTCATCTCACCTCTGAACCAAGCAGCAGATGTCATCCACCTTAACTCAGTTCCTCCAGAGAATGTGTGCTAGTGAAATTGTGCCATTTTATTTTATGAGGAGTTCTCATGCAACCTCTGTGAGAGACACAACCAGTGTTTTCTCATTGATTCCACTAACCACATTAGTTTCCTTTTGCTATGTGGCAAGTAGAGAGGCCAGGCAGCCTGTGACTCTTACCCTTGCAAAACCAGCTTTACACATCCCTTTCCCTTGTTTATATCAGTATGGGGGTCCTAGAGGAAGCTGCTTGCTCTTACTTCATAGTGCTGGCAGCAAGTTCAGTTTTGTGAGGCAAAATGCAGGAGGCCTGCTGCAGGGCTACATTAACCATGGATTTTCTCAAAGCAGGCTCCAAGACCTCCTTGCCCAAATGCTCCCGAGCATAGGAACCCCTTGTCTTTAGACACTGCCATGAAATGGGGGTGGGCATCAATATCAGTAAGGCACAGCAACATCCAGATGCACTTGGGGTTGGCTAGTCCCAGGATGGGAAATTGAATTATCCAAAGGGCTGAGATAGGACCAACTTTGTCATGAAGCCAAGCAGCTTTCAGAAGGTTCTGGTCTCTTTGTCTTGCCACCCTCTCTTGAACTTTTCATAGAGTGGAGTCCTACAGCTTTGTTCTAGTACTGTGGACTGTGCACTTCCTGTGCACCAGAAATCAGTCTGAGTGAATATACATCACCTGAGCAGGTAGTTAGTCTTCAAAAGTGAGGAATAAATATGGAGGGTTTTTTTCCACTCTGAAGCCCCAGCTCTTCTAGAAGTCATAACTTCAAAGAAGAGACATCTAGAGTAAAATTTTCTGGACTGCAGAAGTATGGAAGTGGACACCATGATCTTTTTTGGCCTTAAACTCTACAGAATTAGGTTCGTTTTATGCAACCAATTCTGAAGGCCATCCTTCTGTAAAAGTTGCCACCACTCCCAATCCTTTTGTGATTGCCCTGACAAGTCAAATGGATGAAGAAGAGGTGGTGATTTTTAAAACTGGTTTATTTTTTGTGAGTGTCTAGGTATTATTTTCCCATGTGTCCACAAGAAGAACATGTAGAATAATAGCACTGTATTTGGAAATACAATCATGTTTTCTATCTTTCTCTATTTAATGTACGCTGGCCATTTAGCCAGCATTTAGCTGCATTTTGGTCTGGCATGTGTCCTCCCTGGACTGCATTCTCAAAAGATAGCAGGCTGCATTGCTCCATTGATTTCAGTGGAGTTATGACAATTTATACTTCAGTCATGTAGCAAAGCATAATGAAGGGTTCATTCAAAACATTCACAAACCTTGAGAGAATTGAATATCTTTCAATCCATCCTCACCCTCTGCCCTCAAGAATAAACTGGAAATAGTTGCACAGATAATTTTTCTCTCTCTCTCTCTTTTTTTCTTTCTTTTTTTTTTTTTTTTTTTTTTTCCCGCAGAACACTGAAAATGTGCCTTACTCTGGGATATATTATTTGGGTTTAGTGTAAAATTTTCACTGCCTGTTTGCCATTTTTCCTCATGCCTGCTGTCGGAAATGCATCAGGAAACACAAGTGAGCCTAATTGACAGCTCTGTGGAGGCGAAGGTAGGCTGTGACCCGAAATGAGGACTGTTCTCATAATGAGAGACAGCTGAAAGATTATGTATATAGAGCTACTAAAATAGATTCCCAGGATCTTTTTCATAAACCAGCAGATGGTAGCAGAGTCTACAGATCTCAGAGAAGGCAAATGTACATTACTGTAACTGCCCTCATTCACTTGCTATTAATCTTTGTCAGCCTCTTCAGTGCCTTCTGTAGTGCTGACCCTGAAATTGCATCGTTTAATTTGCAATTGTGTATTGCCAACATTTCCCCTTTCTATCACATATCAGCTGCATTGATTCTGTGATGCTGTGGACCACTGATAGCTATAGGCAAAGCTCTGTAGAAAAAAGATATTCATAAAATGGAATAGAGACAAGAAGAAAGGCTGACTTGCTGCATAGAAAAGGGTGAGGGGAAGAGGAAGTGAGAGGAAAGATGTGTGACCACGGATTTGTTTTTCTGTCCCCTTTCACCCATCCCTAAAAGTCTAAATGGCCTGATACTAATATTTCAGAGCTGCCAGAGTGCTCCTTCCATAGCACAAGAAAGCACAGATACAACACAGGTTCTGTTTATGGAGTCTCTTGAGCAGAGGTGCTGCATATAGAAATGAGCCAGAAGAGTATGCTTTCTGACTTGAAGCCAGCATGTATAATGAATGTGTGAGAGTATTTCTAATTAAATGGGATTCATGGTGTGTTTTTGAGAGAGGATTTGAAAGGGGAGGCTGAATGCTTTAGCTCATGAAGAGGGGGAGGGACCTAGTGTCTTTGATGACTGATGTATTTTTGCCTGCTCTTCTGGTGAGTATGCCCAAGGATGGCAGGGCTCAAAAGTTCAAATATTGTCAACAGTTAGTCATGTTGAAAGTGTCGTTGAGATCTGAATTACATGCTGTGACCCTGCCTGCAGTGACTGGTGAAAAAGTGCTTTCAGGAGACACTGACAGACCAAAGAACCCAACATGCCAAAATGATTAAGTCAGATGTACCATTCTATCCACTGATCCACTTTTTCCTCTGAGGAAATAGCTGTAAGATAATAAAACACCCTGAAAATTGCATCTATGGAAAGAGAGTTAAAACCAGCATACCTACATAAAGGATGCAAAGTGCTCTGTTCTAATTTGGTTTCCATCATTCTGGAATTACCCCCTCCGTGGTCCTGGGAACAAAGAAATACAAGATTTCTTACATTGTTCACACTGACCTTATAGTCCAGAAAACCCTTTCTTTTTAGAGTTGTTATAACATCCACAGGCTCTAGATGGTACTATGTAATCATTCTATTGGGTCTTGCCTTTTGTGATGGTTTCTTACCTTTTTTTGGCTTCTACAAAATGTAGGGAAACCAGAGCAGCAAAATGAAGTCAGAAAGAAACCTACCAAATAAAAAATAAAAAGGTCTTGGATTTTTGTTTCAGACTCCATATTTAGATTAGCTTTCTTGTATGATGGGATAGATGTTCTAGCAGTGCTTAACACATTAAATTCTGGTATTAATGAGTTATGCTGTATTGAGCCAGTGTTTTCATTACATTCACTGACATGAAAAGAGAGAAGAATAATGTAGGGTTTCCAAAGAGTTCTAAGATTTTTGCTCTCTGTGGTGTGTCTGTACAGCATGCATGAACATCTGTGCATACCTCTGACACTTCAGTGGGGACATTCTGCACACCCAAAGATGACAGCTCTCAATCAGGTGACAGGGTCATGTGCAAATGTGGGAACAGCAAGCACAGGAAAAAAAATTAAAAAACCAAAACAAACCAATCACCTCCTCCCTCCAAAAAACTCTGTTTCCAACAGCAGAAATTTTTACCTACACACATTCTCTTATGATCTCTGGCTCTAGAATTATCTGTAAACCAGAGCCCTCCACCACTCCTGATGACATGGAAGATACACACACTTTTACAAGAGAGAAGTGGGAGACCCTAGCCTATTTGGTATCCCATTATTGAGGAGTGTCTTACTGAATTCAGAGACATGGTACATTTCAGAAAAATAAAATACAATTGCATTTTCTTCCCTAGACATTTTGATTAAAATTAAATTTTTCTGTGAAACTCTTCACAATATAATTGCACTAGAACTCCATCAAACTCCAGGTGAGACATTAAGTGAATCACTATTGATACATTTTATTGTCCATATCCTATCTTACCAGATTTCTAGCACTTATTACTCTTAGATGAGCTCCTTTTTATTCTTAATCTACAATTGTTAAAGAACCTGAAATTTCTGACAATCAGCCAAAAGTACAAACTCCAGTCTGATGGCAGCAGACTGAAGACACCTGAATGAAAGAAAAAAAAATCAAGGAGTATTTAAAGTTTTTTCCATAGAAATTCCTACCAAGAATTATGTAGCCATGTCATAAGGTGAGTCCATGAATAATGAGGAAAGCGGAATGTTTATTTGAGAGAAGGAAGTCTCAAAGTCTGTGATTATGTTAATATTATATTAACATTAACATTTTCTTTAATTGTCTGTTCTATTTCATGGGTGGGCAAGGGGCAATACTTGCTCCCTGTCAATGGTTTCTGGAAGTGGGGGATATACTTTTCCAGCAATGGGGAAAATGGCTTACATATTAATAAAATCAGTCCTCTTCTACCTTCATCTCATGAGCTTTGACTCCATACCTCCACACTTGCAAGTGCTGTTGATTTTTATGCTTATCAGTCTGATAGATAGAATATTTGGGAGCCTTCCAGCACTCTTTTAGAAAATGTAAGTAAACAGCTGCCATTGTTTCTCCAAGGAGTTGATGTGTATTCCATGTAATGCCTGGGTTTCTGATGTATGCAGAGCTGTATGTGTAACTGGAAGTTTGCCTGTTCTTTATCCCTTCTATTCTCCCTCCACCCTTGACTTCCTCTGCTGAAACAGTGGAAAAATTATCCCACTATCTTAGAGCAGGTGTAATTATTTCCCTTCTTACTCAAGCTGTCCGAAGGCAACTTTTGATAATTTTGCTTTGTTCTATTCTTTGTCATTTCGAAATATCTAAGTGAAAAGATTGTGCACAAAATATTTTTCATTTTTGAGGTTTATTAAGAAAAAAAAATATAGCTTGAATTTTGTTCTGTGATTAAAAATTTGAAAGATACCAATTTTTCAGGAAAGAACATATAGACGAGGGAACATGCAAAAACTACCCAGAAACTTAGAAGAAAATGAAAATGTGGTGTCTTCCTGTGTCTTCCTGGTGGGCACCAGCTCAACAGCTGTTCAGCTGAAGAATGAAGTGGCTGAATGTGGCAGCTTTGTTGTGTACTGGAGTGTGTTTGAGCTATCCTACACCTTCCCTTACTTTCTTCTGCAGAGAGCTATATCACATGATAAAACCAATAAAAAACCTGACTAACTCATTCCTCTTCCAGTTTTTGGCATGGATTTTGCTGAGTTGTTGTTTCTCGTTCTAACTGCGGCAAATGGAAAAGCTGTTGATCAGAACTGCAAATGATGATCAATATTTGGTGGTTGCCAAACATCAGTATATGAATTTGTTTGATTCTAGATGCCTAACTTTGAAGGAAGTGATAAAGAAACAAGGAATTAAATGGGCTGAAAGAATTAAAACTGACAATTACTCCAGGCAAAAATGTAAACACTTGTAAGAACTGTTAAAAACAAGAGGAAATAAAGATTCACAGTCATCTTAAAAGTGCAGGATATCAGTTTCTTCCCATCCTTTGGGATCAAAAATGCCATTGAATGAAACTTTGCCTACTGAAGCAGAAGAATAGAGTATAGTTTGATCTTTCAAGGGATGTTTGATTCTGTTGTCATCAAACCCCAGCTATAATAATTTAATCTGTATTCAAGGCTTTTGAAGTTCAATTTGGTTAATACAGAAACAATGTTTAGTTTGCATTTGACAACAAAATAATTATGCTTTTGTGCCATGAACATAGATTTTATCTGCAAGATCTTATGCAGTTATAGATGTGTGTATGTGTATTTTATGTATATATTCATGCAGGGAAAAACTAATTTTATTCTGAATATTTTAATATTTAGAGTGTAACTCAAGATAGTGAAATCATTCAACATGTTAGATGCTCTTCTGTATGTGAAGAAGTATTCATGTCTGTCTTTTCTGCACAGATATGGAATCCTGGAATTGTCATGCTGGATCCAAAGTGCAATCTACTTGATTTTCCTTCCCACTCCTGGCAAATATTGGATGCTCCAGAGAGAGATGGATGAAATTCTATCCATACTGTTGTGAAAAAATGCAAGTTCTTAATATTAATGCAAACCCTGAAGAACACTCTCATGTCTTTGTTCAAAACTCTAACAATAAACTCTTTGAAACAGGAATGGTCTTATTAGCCATTCTAATACTTCCACAGGATCACAGAAATTAAGGCTGCAGAGGTGAAAAGTGCTGTAAGTCATCCTTTCCATCCTGCGGGTGGATCGTCTAAGTCCTGTGCCTTTCTTCATGTACGTACAGAGGTTTTTGGAAACAAGGCAAGAAAAGACATGCATTCTACAACTTCTAAGGTGGAAATTTGTTGTAGTGCTTTACTAGTCAAGAGTCCTCAGGTGATGATATTATAATAATTAAACAAGAATATTTGACGGTTGGAGGCAATTGGGAAATAAACAGTAGGGCTGTTTTCATGGTGACTTCATGATTTCATTTATTCATTTGATTTATTAATTTGTTTTCCACAGGCACATTAAATTGCTTCTCCTTTCACCAAGAGTCTTGTGTCTTCCAGCGTGGCATAGAGGAGCAGTACAGAAGAAAGGGGAGCAAAACTCTTATTGAGTGCTGGTCAGTAAAAGTGACTGGAGCCATGGAAAACTGGTGTTGAGGTGTTGCCTTCTGCCCTTTGCTTGGTTCTCCTGCCCTAATACAGGAAATTTGGAAAGGAATATGAGTTGCAACTTGGAAGGTACTTACAGCCTGGAGTTTTGTTTTCTGTGAGTAATGAAGTACATTGTTTGGGGTATGACAGTCTCTAAATCCATCCTTCCTCAGAAGCATCATGCAAGGCTTTGGAATATTTGTCATGGAGAATACTGGGTTTGAATAGGTCAGCCAAACCTGGAGAGGTGGCAGTGCTAGGTGAGGAAGGAGCTACTAACAGATGCTAGCAGCCTAAAGGTCTGCAGCCTTCAGGAAGTGAGGAAAAGGTGAGCAGAATGAAACAGTCCCGAAAGCTCCTCAGCAAGTCTCTAGTTATCTTTTACCACATACTTTAACCCTTTGAAGAACAGATTCTGCGCAGACCTTCATCGCCAAACTCATTATTTTGAGTTTGCAGTTTCCCCCAGCATTTATGTGGAAAAGTGCAAGTGTGTTTGGTGAGGATTTGCAATCTCAGGATACTTTGAGGGGGAGAAAATAAAGCTTCTAGTAGCAAACTTTTGGTGTGAGAGCTAAAGATCGTTATTGAAATGTCTTAGTAGATATAGAGACTTACCACAGGCAAATGAGGCATGTTTGTGCCTTCCTTCCTCCAGCAGTAGCTGAAGTTTGCTTTTGTGGAGTTTGGGATAAGTAAATAAGGCATCACCAATGCAGTTTGCAAATGCACAGATAAACAGTATGCTTCTCTGTTACCATGTGTCTAACTGCAAAGGTAGTAGTTATTTCCCTGTGATCTCATATTTCCTTTTAAGATGCAGAAGAATTAAAAGTGGTGAGCTGAGAATCTCTTGCTGGATTCTGTCTCATGTGCTTTATAGTTCTTCCTCTTAAGGCAGTATGAAATTCTCAGACTATCTAAAAGATGGTGTGCTTCGTGTAACAGCACAGAATTAAACTTCAGAAAAACACCTGACACCTACTGAAAAATTGTGAGGCTGCATAAATGGATCTATCCTACTCTGCTTTACGATTTATATGCCATAATATTAAAATTTCATGCAGTTAATTAGGAAAAGTAAATAAAACGCATGGTTTAATGTAGTGCTAAATGTGGATCACTGTTAGAAGTTGAGGAGTCCTAAGGTCAAACTCTTTCTACATTTGGATATGATTCCTTTAAATGAAGTAAGTACTCAGTGCTTTGAAAATGTTGGTGTTTTGAAAATGTTGTTAGCTAGCTTGATAGAGCAGTAAGGAGCTATTATTTCTATCATGTCCTCTGAGCAAAAGCACTGCTCTCTATCAACATCCTAGAGATAGAAGCACAGGCAGCTTATAACGATATAACTGTTTGTATAATGTTTATGTGGAAAATAGGCTTCTTTTTTTTTTTTTTTTTGTGCTACTGTGGGAAATTAAATTCTTTACCTCAAGAAAGAAAAGAAAGTGAAATCACTTTGTTCCTATAATAATGGAAAAGAAGATCCCAACCTGATGTCAGTTTGAAGGTCTGGGGGAAAACAAAATCTCAGCAACCAGATAAATTGACTATTTTATTATTTGATATTCCTCACATTAAATGAACATGAATGAAAAGGCTTGACCTTTTCACAGGCCACAGAAGAGCTCTGACAATAGTCAATACTTACAGCTAATAGTTGTGAAATTTAAGATCTGCTGTATAATGATACATTTGTAAATTTTTTTCCTCCTTTCCTAGATATATGTGAGTAGCAAACTACTGCCTGTAGGTATAAAAATTAAGTATCGCTTTCCTGATGGTTGTTATCCTCAATCCTATAAATAAAGTTGTGTGGAACTACACAGGGAAGATGCTGATAAAGGAGCCACAAAAATAACAGGCAGAAGAGAGGAGCAGACAATCACTGCTGTTCTGGTGGCCTAAACACTGCACTAAACAACTCCTGCTACTTTTGATGTTCTTCTGACAAAATATAAAATGGAACTTTAGGAGTATGTTGCGGTGGAAATAGACTGTAAGAGACACTTTAAAAGCAACGAAACATGGGAACTGAAATGAAACATGATGTGCTGATGCAACTAGGCATCTAGCAATGTCCAGATGGACTGTCAAGCCTGGAGAAATTAAAAAGTGCTTTCCAAAATAGAAATCTCCCCTTGCCCCTGGTTAACCCACTTTACAATGTTTCTTTTTCTTTTTAATGATTACAATGCAATGAAGTTTTTATTTTATTTTATTTTTTAATTACTTATCTTCCAGTTTTCCTATAGGTAGAAATCAGCAACAGCTATTTCAGTACCCGCACATCTGGTGCCTCATAAAGGAATGTGCCAGAACCATCAGAAATGTTTAGAACAGTGCTTAGGCCAAACACCAGCTATCAATTCAGGTACAGAGAGAGAAAGAACCCAATTAGAAATAACTATGGGACCAAACTCTAGCAGATGTTCAATTACCCTTGCCACCTACCTACCTTGCAACAGACTGCAGGTGCAGTTGGTGTTGTATACATGCATTGTTTCAGGACTGGTTTTGAATTTCCATGTGTGGTGCCACCTATGCTAACACTCAGTGGTCCCACCACTGCCCTGCAGCCATCCTGCAAGGGATGTCTTGTTGCACAGTGTGTATTTCTGTGCAGTTTGCGTTTGTCTACAGCAACACGCTTCACAAAGAAAATGTGGATTCTGTTGGTAAAGATAATTGAAAGGTAGTGTGCTCCTACCAGATATCCTCCAATTTCCTATCTGCTGAAAGGTTTACATTTCACCAATTTGAGCTACCCTTAATCAACAGAGACTGCTGACACCTGCAAAGTTAGGCCTAGGTAGGGCTCTCCCTGCAATACCTGAAAGGTGTGACTGCTCTGCTAACGGTGAGGAGAGGAGCTTCAGCACAAGGAGAGAGTGCACTTCTCACCTTCAGCTGGACTCTAGGTCATTCCAATGAATAATTTCCATACTTGGTCATTAACTTGATCTAGTGATGAATTAAAAAGCATGTTCTATCCTGCCAGAATAGAAAAATGACTTTTTTTTATCCCTGCACAGCTGCAACTGAGAGAAACAGAAATTAATATTGCTTCTAAATGTAGATCTAGACTGGAGAGATGCCAGACTAACAGGGTAAGGGTGAAAGCTTTCTTGCTTTTGACAGGAGAAAGGCTTTAAATTTACTTCTGAAGCTGATGGGTTTTGAAATGGAGTTCTGCAAAGCTAGCAGACGGGAATTAATTTTTATGGCTAAAATTGTGTGTGTGATGTTGGAAAAACAGTCAGCCTACAGAAGAGTGCCCTGTCAGTGGAGTGCAACATTTGGCAACGAATGAGTTACAATTCTTTTCCTCCTCAAAAGCCTAGAAAAAGACTACTGTTTCTTCCTGAGGAAAAGCTGTAGATTGATAAGTAAAACAAACGAGAGTCCACAGCCTTGCTTTTAGAAGATGTAATACTTTTAAGTAGTTTTGAAAGAAAACGCTTCCTTTTTGCCATACTTTAATATTCTTGAGCCCAGAGTGATGAGACACATCAATCCTCACTTGGACAAGTTTCCTTTTAGTTTGAGAGACCTGAGGAGCTTTAAAAGTGCCCTCAGGGAATGTAAAAGTCCCTCGGGGCTGGGAAGGATGGAGGGTTTTTTCCTTTTCATGAAAGGGTCAACATTCACTGTTGATGACTGTCGGTAAAATTGCATTACTGTGGGCTGTTCTTTTGATTGTCCACCTCTATCTGAGTCCCCATGAGAGATGGTGTGTGCAGGTAAGTGATTCAACTTCACAAAAGTATGAGGAGAATGGTTCAGCTTAAATATGAACAGTACTAAATCTTCCCTTGACCTTGGCGTTGTCCTAGCCATGGGATTTGTCCAAAATCAACTGTAAATCTCTGCATCCTTTTCTCTGCTCTCTGTGTTTAAACTCCCCAGAACTCATGTGCTAGTTCTGAGAGGTAACTGCACGTAGCACAGCTTCTAAGGCATGGCCATCATTTGACCTCACATCTCATTGATTTTTACTGTGTTTAATTTTGTTCAGAACAGGGTGGTTTGGTGTGTGTTTTTACATCCACTTTTGCTTTCTTCCTTGCTTTGCCACGGTTTTATATGGGCAGCAGCTAGAAAAGAATACTTATATGAGGAAACTTCATGTACGTTTCACAAGAGAAATGCAAAATGCAATTCCCACGCTATCTAAAAAAGAGTGAAAAGGAAAATCTATGTGTACTCTTGTCAGTAATTATTGTGTGCAGTTTTAGTGCTTCATTAGTGTCTTGGCACCATAGGACAGTGTATGGGTGACGGTGGAAACAAAGCTGAAGACAATGCAGCAGCAGGCAGGAGAGAGAAAAGGAAGAAATGTGAGATTCTGTCTGATGGTGGCACTTAGGGGCCTGAACAAAAAACACCCACTTCAAATTGAGAAAAAGCAAATGTTACATAATTAATAACAAGGAAGAGGAAAATCTTCAGTTCATTTTAAAACATAAAAAAAAAATATTAATAAACTAGCCTATTGGGAAATGCAATTTCAAAAGTGTTATTTAAAAAAAAAAAAACAAACATACCAGGAGTCCTCTAATCTCGATGTTTACTTGGTTTTTTTTTTAATCCAGCTGAATCTGCATATTTTATACTTTGGCTTTGTGTATGGAGAGATGGGTGGAAGAAGAATTGAATAATTCTGAGTTGAGAAAATTAAAAAAAAACCCTGTCTCTTCAAAAGGAAATGCAGAAATAAACATCAGTGAAAAGAATAGTGAAGCTGGTACTTCCATCTGAATCAGTGACAAAGATGCCTTGAGAAAGGAAGATTTGAAGGTAAGGGCTTGCTAGTGAAATTTGTGGTACAATTTTGCTACCATTCATCAGTCCTTTCTTTAACTTGATGAGTTTTTCCAACAAAAAATACCAGAATTTAGAGCTTTGCATATGGTGTTTTTCAGATGAACTTAAAATGTGCCGAATAAGTACAGCTGAAGAGGGTGGGAGTTGTACAAGCTCAGCATCTTTTGGGATCTGGCTCTGTGTACACATTCACTGTGAAAACAGCTAATCAAGTTTCAAGAGCAATAGAAAGAAAAGTTTATTCTCCTTCCTCCAAAAGCAGTTAATTTCCTGGGATCTACTGAGTCAAATGCTGTATTTATGATGTTCAGTTCCTCACTTAATCAAAACTAAACACTTAATTTTACACTTCATATCTCCAAAGAGGAGGGTGAATAATTTATAATGAATAATTTTATGAATTTGGCCTTTTTCTGTTCATGAATTATCCACAAGAGATCATGACTTCTCAGAGGTACTTCCACTCAAATTGATTCACTGAATAATTCTTGATCTGCAGCGGTTTGTTGTGGTGTTTGATATTTAGGATTCCAGCTGTTCTGATTGGACTCTTAGGCAGATATTATAATTGCCAACTCAATGTGTACATGTCCTAAACTGGCGCTTCAGGCTGACTCATTGTAAGTGCTTCAGCACTTTTTATAACTTGATATATTTTTCTTGTTTGCTATATTTTAGAAAATTGCTCTCAGCAAGCTTATTTTAGGAGTCATTGAATGCAAAAGTTCCATAACACAGCGGAAATCATCTGTTAGTGATCCTGATGGAAGGCAGAATAAGTCTGGGAAGTAGCTAATGCTTTGAAAGACTTTCAGCAGGACAGTGCACCATAGAAAAGCTCTTTGGCAGCATTGGAAGTTGAGGCAGAGCAGAGCCCTCAGCCTCTTCAGTGCAGCACTTGTGACTATCTAGATCAATATCTATAAGGTCAATGAGAGTCCCACATGAAAGTTGTTCTTTAAATCAGTTTTCAGCATGATGAGCTGTGGATGCCATGGAAGAATAGCCAGTGGATGCTCTTGTTCCCAAAATTGTTGGTGCTTAGGATCACCTGTGTTTACTATGTTGGCTTCTTTATGCTACTGGCTATGGTACCCTAATCCAAATACCAACCTGTTTGGTTGTGAGGAACTCAGAAGGGCTTTGGCAAAGGTCAAATTTTCAAGATAAATGGATAGACGCTGATTCATGTTTTGGCTTTTGCAACAGGAAGAACAGACACCCAGTACACTCTGGAGCATGTTGGCATCTTTGTATTTCTGCTGGCATTCTTTTAAGTCCTATCATGTAACAAACCATCATATAAACCAGGTAACTTAGTTATATAGATAGATTTATTCTTTGCTCCTCAATCCCTTTTGTGATATCAAAATGTTTCCTAAATGGTACTACCAGAGCAGTGCAGTGGATGATATGGAGAATAGTTAATGAAAAAATTTTAATTTGTTGATGTGCTCTAGAGAAACAGATAATCACCTATGTAGTTGTTGAAGACATAATTAGGTATAATTTATATCCCTTATGGAAAAGGGAAGGTTTGTTGATTACACATAGACAAAGTTTATATCAGACGTTTATTTTTTAGAGGCTCAGCATGTGCCTGAACTATGTGTATATAAACAAGTAGCATCAAACCTAGCAAATTATGCAGATACCTCAGAGTCTCAGAATCTGAGGACAAAGACTTAGACAATTGCTATAAGCCCATTTAGATTTAGCAATCTTGTGCTTGTGCCTTCATTCATTGGTTAGCCTTTTGATAGGCTCTATGTTTGAGCAATATATATAAAAAATTTATTAAGTACTTCATATTATACCTAAACTGCATTCCCTATCATTATCTTGGCAGGCTTTCTGTCCTCTTTTTTTCTACATTTGTAAAATACTGCCAAGAAAACCCATGGACATAGATTTATGCAAAATATTTGAATGTGAAGGAAGGGGGTATGTGTTGACTAGACAACCTCCTTCACTATTATTATATGATTACTATATGATTCAGGGACCTTTTAAAATCCAGTTTAAAGAGGAAAACCAAGCAATCAGATCCTCAGTTAGTACAAATTAACCCTTTTCCTGGTCCCCAGGTCCTCTCAGTTCTGGAAATGTAGAAAAGGTTTTTGCTCATATGTAGGCAAAAATGTTATTGCTCCATTAGTTTTGCTATTGCAAAGATCAGCTGTTAAACCAAATACCTCCTCTCAAGCTCTCAAATTATTGGTTTAGTGTGATTAAATGTGTTCTAAATGCACTGTTTTAGTGTGATTGTCCATGTTTGAGCATAGGCTTTCATGGAATGGGAGCTTTTTGAAAGCAATGAAGTGTGTACGTGTTTGTCCATGTGAGTGAATGCGTGTAAATGAGGAGGTCAGAGGGAATAAATTTGTGATATTTAGAGGCCAAAAGAGACATCTTTGAATTAGAAGACCAAGGAGGTTTTAACTAGTTAATACTGAGAACAACTGATGTGCTACAAAGTTAATATATTTCATTTAAGATGGAAATATTTGTTATTTTTATGACAACATTATCTTCAGTAGAAGATTAATGGAAACAAACACAGAATTTCAATCAACTCCCCATACACACATTTGTATGCTCAGGTGTGTGTGCACACATCCAAGGAAAGCCTGAACACTGAGACCATGACTGCAACTGGTGGGCTTTGGTCTGCACATGGGGAAATAATGAAACTTGAATATTTTATGTTGAAAATCAAAGTTTTTCCAAAGTATATGAATGGCATAGACTGGTCTGCCAAAACATCTAAGGGAACGATCTCTGCAGAGCTATTATTTCTCTTTTTTATTATCTGCAGACAATTCCACTGCACATAAAATACCCTGACTCGGGGGCACCAGATCAGAGATCACCTCTTTTGCACCCAGCTGCTGAGGCTGTTGCAGTACTCTGGAGGCACACATTTAACCAAAGTAACAGGGCAGTGATCACTGCAGAGATATGGGAACTCCTTCTTTCTTCATTCAAAGAACTAAAGTTGCTATTGTTACAGTGACATCAAACTAATTTTTTTTATACAGAAAGAACACTTAGTAAGATAAAAATGTCATTTCTCCTTTTATGGAAGGGTCTGACTCAAAGAAAGCAGTTCAGTAAACTTGTTAAATGGTTATGACTTCAACAAACCTGAAGAGTCTGTGAGTGTTTAAGTCATCACATGGAAGTGTGTAATAGGGCCTGGCATCAACGTTTCTTTATTGTTTATAAGCTCTAATAAAATCTGGAAAGCAAATGTCAAGAGCATAAATAAAATCTATGCAAATATAGTGGGGATAATAGTAGGACATTAAGAGTAACACTTTAAATATTCACATAATTAGATACTAACTAATCCTCATAACACATCTGTGCCCTGGCTGCGTAAACATTACAACTCCTGGGGATGTAAAAACTAAAGCAGAAGCCACTGATTTAAGCAGAGGGCAGAATGTAAAGTTTTTCTGTTACTAACCCTTCCTCTGTTCTGGGTCGTGCTTCCCAGAGCACTGGTAGACAGACATTCTCTGTGTTCTGGCATTCAGACTGCATGAAAGAAGGTTGCCTTGACAAAGGCAGGTTTTTCATGCTACTATGAGAGTTCAGGTTGTGGTGGGTGAGTTTTATGTTGTGTTCCAGGGTGTAATTCCTCAAAATATGTGTTTTTCTAGTCTCACAAGTCACCATGAGCTGTTCTAGCATGGACTTCTGGCTGTTCCTACAACCTCTAGTATCGCAGTACTTATAGAAGAGATTATAAAGTAAAGTACCTGCTACACATTTCCTGAACTTCTTACCCAACAAAGTTGCTTTGGTTTAAATCGATTGATGCAATTAAAGTGTGTTCTGAATCTGTACCAAATTAAAAATCAAGATAATTGGTTAAAAATGCAGAGTGAGGAGAGAGAACTCACTTTAAAATCAACTTGCAGCATTTCTCCATGCTGGACCAGCAGTGGCAGGATCTGCATAGAGTGAATGTGTTCTTTGTACAGAACTGACCAGCATGTCAGCAGGCCCCTGAAACCCTGTGGCTGCAGTTTGGCCCCATTCCCCTGCTGAATGTGATCATATCCTTTGCTTGCATAGCATCTGAGTGAACACTTACTAAAGGTCAGGGATGATTTTGGTCTGTTCCTCAACTCTTTTATAAAAATGAAGATTGCAACTAGGGTTACTTTCCATCCTTAAAGTCTTGCTGCAGAGTTGGAAATTAGATAATGTGCTGGGGTTAATTCCTAGCTGCAAATATTTGATATGCATTTGGAGAAAGATTGTATTCAGTTAGCTTGGGCAAGAAACTCTGACGCTCATGGACTCAAAAGTTCACACATATATCCTGACTGAGTGCTGGCACTTAGTAAGGGAATCATTCTCATAATACAGCTGCCATTTTTTCATTCTTGATGAAAGAACTATTATTGCCACTTTTTTCCGTGAAATATCTTGAAAGAACAGTGAAAAACCTGTATGTATTTCTAAGACTTTTAAGTTGGAAAGCCTGTGCTTGGAGAGTAGCATGTCAAAAGTCAGTCCTTCTGAAAACCTTGCCCAGGGAGAAAATGGGAGAGGGATTGAGGCTAACTTATGTATTCTTATTGTGTTTTGCATGGTTGGAAGAAAACAAACTACTAAGCAGCCAGCTATTTAGAGATCCTAAAAATATTTACCATTTATAACACACATATGAAGTCTTGAGTTTGTGTAGCTTTCAAAAACTTGTTGTTGTAATTTTTGTCTTTTTTTTTTTTTTAATGTTACAATGATTTCTGATAAGCTTCTTGCAGACAAGTACATTAAACAAGGACTTAGATGAAAACAGGTTGGGTTTTGATCAGTCCAGGCCATGATTAAGAATATAATTTGCAGGAAACTACATGAGTGTGAGGCAGAAGACTTAAGAGCAGACGAAATAATAGGAGTGCTGAAGCAGTAACAAGTTTTATATGATGCCTCTGGAGTTGAGACAAGGACCCCGGAATTCATGTAAAGTAGAATTTAGCCAGTGCAGGGATTCAAAGTGAGAAGTACTAGTGTTTTTCAAGAGAATATATAATGGAGTGAGGTCTGGAAGAAGGAAGCTGTAATGATCAGTACAAGAAATTTGAAGAGAAATTAAAAAGTATTCAAGTGGGAAGAAGAAAATAGGAAGAAATAATTTCAAGGTTGCAAGGAAGAACAACATTATTTGATTGAATAAACATTTTCTGAACAAACTTGAGGCTGCAATTCTATTTTGCATGGAGTCCCTGCTCAAGGCAGCTCAGCTGCTTTTCCACCTCTTTGATATAACAAATGCCAACAATGTTAACTCAAATAATTTTCTAGAATGTTTTGGGTTTTTTTTTTTTTTATTCCCCATTTTTCCTGTTTTTCTTCCTGAAACGTCTTGTTCAGTTTATCTTAACAGCCACAAAGTGTTTCCTCATCTCTTCAGGTATTTCTGACTTGTAATTATTTGGTTTAAAAATATAACACAGAACAGTATGTGACCAGTAAGGGTACATATGCATGTGACTAGCCAATAGTTTTTCTTAGTTAAACGATTCTGAAGTCTGCACCTGGAGTACTGAGCAGGAATAACAGTTTGATGAACTCCACTCATCTTGTCAGCCAACACTGACATTTTTTATTTTTTCCTTTATGAATTGTAATGTTTCATCGAAATGGTGATTGGAAAAATGTGCTTCACTATTTGCAAGAAATAAAAAAAAAAAAAGTCAAATCTTGTTAATGTCATTGAGCAAAACTGTGTGGATTTTAGGATTATATAGCTGCAAGTGTTATGGAATTATTAATTTAAAAATCTATATATGAATAAAGCATTTGGTGAATGAATAAAAGTAATTTCTCTCTCATGGATAATTTAAATACCAGCTGTCTCCATACTAAACCATATTTTCTCATAAAAGCTTTTAAAGAGTCTGTCTGATGGTTGTGAAATTCCAGGATTTATGGACAGTGTAAGGTTTGTCTATACAAGGATTGGAATCTTGGCTCACAATTGAAAGCCACCTCCAATGAATGGTTCAAAACAAGTGCTAAAGACCCCCTGGAGAAAACAAACAATTAAGCTTTACAGACTGACTCCTCTTAAATGTCTTGTCAAAACTGTACAAGCTCCATTTTAATGTAGTGGATAAACTCGAAGGGGATAAAAGAAAATGTGAAAATGTTCCTGTAATTATCTGCTGGACAGGTGGAAGAATCTGACAGTCTGAGATCATACAATTAAAATAAAATAGTATAGTTGATAAATTGCCATATTCTTTTATGGTGGCTTTATCTGTACTCTCCATCCTTACCCATTTTCTTTCTGATATTAGTGAGTCTAGAAAATTCAGCATGATCTTCTGTTGGATAAACTTTGGGAGTACTTTCTTCTTTATTCTAACACACTTTCCATAATGACTGTTTTTCACAATTTGGATCTTTTCAGAAAATCTAATTGAAAGAGGGAAAATCTTGGATAAGCCCTGGACTCTGTGGATGTGGCTTTTCTGGGATCCTTGTCAAATGGTGTAGGTTGATAGTCTCTGGGAATTTATTCATTCAGCTCCTGAGGCATGGTTTTCTTGCATGTTTCTTGCTTTCAGAATGCAAAATAATACAGGTCAGAAAACAAAATTCTTTTGGGAATGTCACACCTACAGTTAGAAAATTTGTTTGGAATTATGATGGATTTTGAGCGCAAAACCCTCCCCCCCCATTGTTTTTTTCCTGGTGAGTATACTTCTGATGCAAAATGAAAATGAACCATGTTATTCACTATTTGCCATAGCAATAACAGGGACAATAATCCTAGGATTTGATGATGTTGCACCAGTAAACGCGATTTGTGAAATTTGTGTCTATTGTCACCAGCTCTTCTCCTTGTGCTTCCTCAACTTCTCACCTTTTCAATTTAGCTGATCTCATGTCTGAGTCCATTGTGTTATGAACAATGTCCGGCTCACTTTTGCTGTTTGAACCCGAAATTGTGAAGTCCATGCATATTGTTCATAAGAATTGACTCCGCACAACCTTGCCTGTTTCCCAAAAAAACTAGGAAAGGAAAAAAAGAAAAAAAGAACCTAACGGATTTCCTGTTAAAATACCTTGTTTCAGGATTAACATTGTTTCATTTTGCCCTCTGTAATTGCATATTCTAAAATAATAGCTAATGACTAATACTAAAATGGCTAATGACTTAATTGATGTGCAGCTTTTTGCAGATTTTTTCTTAGCATGGAGAATTTTCCTGTTCTCATTCAGAACAAAGCCAGATCTTGCAATCACAACAGTCTACTTTCAAACTTAACTATTATATAACATTAGAAATGTGACTAGAGAAACAACCCACAACTCTTGGGATCTTCAGTCATGATTTGAAGATAACAGGCATCAGAGGTAGAGACACTCACAATATGTGTGGTTTCAATTTAACGTATTTCCAGCCACATGTAAATTTCTGCTTTATTTCTCTTATTTCTCTTCTAATTCTGAATGAGGAACAGGAAAAAGTTAAACCCAGAGGGGCTTCAAAGAGATTCTTAAGCTTTTAGGGAAAGTAAAGTGCTTGATTCTCTTAAGCTTGATTCTTTTAAGATGGATTCTCTTAACGACCTTGAACAGAGAACTTCCCACATAATCCTTTATGTTTGTACAGCATGTGTTACAGCAGCACTGAGTTGCTGCCCTGAGATACTGAGTTGATATTTTTAACAAGTAAATCAGATGTACTTGTTCCTCCAAGTGTCAGTGTTCAAAGATAGATAGGAAAGATGAACTAATTTTCTTTAAAAGTAGGGTTTTAAGTGAATGCACCAAAATATTATGACCCCTAATTCTGCTGAATTTTTTTCTTAGTGCTTTCTGGAAAACATAGTGTAATGACATTTGCATTTTACAAGGAAAGTGCATTAGCGACTTTTATATGGGAAAGAGAGGTTAATTCAGTTCTGGGCTGTAATGGAGGTTAAATGTAAAGCTTTAATGTTCTGGAGTTCATCCCAAAATAATAATTCAGCTAATGAAATAACTCATTTGTAATTCAACCAGACTAAATGGAAGCATTTTTGAAGCTGTGTCTACAAGAATTGATTGCTTAACACTTATGAGCCAGCTTAAATCTTAGCACTCTTTGGACAATGAAGCAGGTTTTAGAATTGTGAGGGTGTTTCAATATCCTCCTGAACACCATATATTTAAAAGCATGCCCTCAAATTCCTTTTTAGTGCTGAATTATCATTTTTTTTGATGGACCATTTATAGATCTAATATGTTCTTTAAAAGTGTATGGTATGATGACTAGCTAATGCTGAACAATATTTTGTGAATTAATTCTGATTGAATTGGTTATTAAAAAAAAGAAGGAATTGCGGATTTAAGTATTTTTTTTTTATTATTCCTCTTCACAAACCATTTGTGAAAAATTTTTGAACACAGGAGCATGTACATTATTCATTAATGCTTTTTGGATGGTTTGAATTTAAAAAGTGACTTTGTATTGTCTGTGATCCACTGAGCTTTTCTATTCAATTGCTAAGGGTTTTTTGTCGCATGTTTTTTGATGGTTTGTCTAAATTATGGAAAGCAAGTAGTACACAACAAACCTCTTCTTGCATGAAAGTCTTGATTTTCATGATGTTATGGATTTGGGGTGAAAATTTATCTCTTATTAAAAATGTTTGTCAGTAAAAAACACAGCTTTGCCAACTACTACTAATTCATGGAGAAAGTATAAACATGCCTGAATTTGACAGTATTTTGTTATTGAAAGCATACTTAAAAACCTGAAAAACATGTATCTGCAATGTCTCTCCCCAAAGTGAAACCTAAATCACCAGGTCAGTATTTTTCTTCCTCCCACTAGCTACCTCACCATGCCAAAAAACCTCAAACCCAAACACCAACCAAACGCAGGCTAATGCACTCAAAGGTTCAGACTGATGTCTGTCTCAAGAAAAATGTTTTTGATAATTTTTTAGGATGAAACAGGTGGTTTGATCAATGAATAATGCTCAACGTCTTAGTAAGTTCCAGGTACACCTCATGGGAAATAATTCATTATAAGGTAAAACTAGGATTGGAATGTATGCACCATTCCAGCCACAGCACTCCCTGCCCATGTTGCCTGTGGTGCTCCATGGAAAGAGGAGTTATGTTGGGGTTCTGGAGCTGACCATATACTCTTGCTCTACCCTTGTGGCTGAAGTAAGAGACTGGAGATCAGACACTGATAGGTGATGTCCCAACTTCTTTCGTCTGGTTTGCTTAAGGTTAAAGACGTATGAGCATTTAGACCAAAATTTCTGAAAATGTTCAAATACTTTTCTAATTTTTTTGGAAGTTTTGGAAGTTTTTTTCTATCTTCCCAGAGCCTGTCAGATATCTTTGTGACCAAATACTGTATTTCTCTGTTCACAAGTTGCAAATCTCTCTCTGCTCTTATTTCTTTCAGTAGTAGTATTAATGGTGATATATAGCTGTGATACATCACTTGGTATAATAAAATACAATACTTCTCACTTTAAGCCTTGCTACACTTGAAAGATATTTGAAGTCTTAGGCTTTTAAGGACAGAAAAACTCGTTAGATGGTCCAACCTACTAAGGAGATTTTGTGTGCCTGATCTGGATCTAACTTATGTTCATACATTATGTAGTCCTCGATGAATCACCTTTCTAAGGTGATCAGGTCTGAACACTTTGCTTACTCAAAAGAGACCAATGGAGATTTCTCTCCAGAGGTGGATATACACTGCCTAGCTGTGGTCATCTGAGTTAGGTGGACAAACCTCTTTCCAAAAACCTTTCAAAGATAATTAGATTGTTTGGGGGTTTTTTTTAAATAAAGGTTGTGTCCATCTTTACTATACTAGGAAGGCTTCCTTATCAGGCTTGATTTTGCATCTAAATTTAGGCATGAACTATAACAGTTATGCTAGTTGAATTACATTTTGCCTTGTCAAAACAAGTGGCTTTCTGTACTTCTTGTTATTCAAAGTTCGGTAACTGACTAGAGGGAGAGCAATGAGGTCTGATCTTAGTAGTCATAGGGCTAGAATGTATTTCAAGCCTCTTGTCCCCCCACAGGATCTCTGCTGCCCTAGCACAGTGGCTGATCAATTGTTATCTCCGCATGGGAAGCAGCAGCAGATGGCAGAAATCTCCTTCCTACAGGGGAAAAAAAAAGAAAAAGGAAAAAAAAAAAAAAAAAAAAAAAAAAAAAAAAAAAAAAAAAAAAAAAAAAAAAAAAAAAAAAAAAAAAAAAAGGCAGAGCTGGGCATCAGCCATTGGAGAAACAGGGGAATCAAAGGGGAATCAAAGTAAGGATGGGAAGACTGCTGCCCAAGTCAGAAGGCTGGCCTTTTTGAAGAAAAGAGCTGCAGGCAAAATAGAAAATTCCTATGGATCTAATTCCCAGGCTGGCTATTAGCTGAACACATTGATTTAAAAAATAACTTCTCTGTCAGAGCAATGTGTTTCACAAAGGCATCTACTCATGATCTAAAGACATCAAGAGATGAAGATGGACTTTACTTTATATTTTTTCCCAATGGCTAATCACTTTTGCAATTACAAATTGGTGCATGATTTCCTATTTGGCTTCATTTCTAGCTATGGTTCTTTTTATATCTGTCTTTGTTAAAGAACTCTTATGCTCTTTCTATTTTTTCCCTTTTGAAAGTATTTAGGATGCAATCATGTCACTCTCAGCCTGCCCTCTCAAAAGCTAAATTACTTGAGCTGTTAAATTTTTTCACTTTAACACATTTTCTTCCACTCTCAAAGTCAATTTTTTATGACCTTTTACTTCACCTTCTTTTGTTTTCTAATGTCCTTCTCAAAATTTGGCCCCTTAAACTGCTGGCAGCATATCAATATCCCTCCTACTTCTGCTGCTTACATGTCCAAAGACTGTAACAGCCCATTTCCTACAAAACTGCCCAAGGAACATGTACTGAATTTCTTATCAGCTATCACTGCTTTGGAGGGACATCTTTCCTACTCTATGGATGGCACACAGTCTTCCTTTCAGCTACATTATGTTGTGCTTGAATATATTTAAACACATTTTGTTTGAGTAAGTCCAAGTCTTCTAGAGATTGCTTCCTACCAGTTTTTGTCTAAAGTAAAGATTGAATCAATATTTTAGTCTTTCTTCCTATTAATTAATTAATGAAAAAGTGGAATAGGATCAGGCTTATTGCTGGTCTCCTTTGAAAAAACTCCCATCAGCAAATGTTTACTATCTGACAAATACTTTTTGGTCCAACTTAGCTCATCTCCCATTTAAAATGTGCCACATTCTACAGTGTCAATTTTTATCAGACAGTTTCATAATGCTACAGCAAATGCTGAAAAGGTGCATTTGGTCTCTGAAGTAGCATTTAGTGATCAAATAAAATCACCTTAAGGGAGGCAATAATGTTTCCTTGCTGTGATTTTCTTCTAAGTGTTTTTGTTGTCATTAAGTCTTTATTTCTCTATCTTCATACTTTATCCGTTGGCTCCTTTTTCATTTTTTCTGTAATTTTCCTGAGGTTGGTGCCTGGCTGGCTGATCTACTGAACCACTGTTGAATGGTTTTCTGTTTGAACCCTGATAAATAATGTTGTTCCAACTTTGTGACATTGGAAGCATCCAGAAATTGTTTTGCTTTAGCAAAATACAAAAGCCCTACAACCTCATCAAACAGCAAATAAAAAAATCTCAAACACAGGGAATAGATGTTTCTTTTGGTGAGTCTTGTTCATATTTCATCAGGATAAAAAGAATACAAAGAAAATTCAGATATTGTTATCTTTTTGATTTAGTGGTTGTTTGGGGGTTTTTGTTTATTTGTTTGTTTTTAGTTTGGGTTTTTTTTAGTATATAGTGTTTAGCACTCTTTTTGGTGATCGATATCTTGCACAGTATTCTTTACAAATGCAGAACAGGAATATTTTGAACATTCAAAATTTCTAGCGGTCAGTGCTTCTGCTCCCATGTAGGAAATATTACCATCTGTCTGTGAATGCTTCTCTTTGTTTTCAGTAAGCACAGGCTGCAGGGAGGTGCCAAATCCATTTCCTCGACAAGCAATGCTGCCACAGCTCCAGGTCCATGGGGGCAACTGGGAGATGGTGAGTATGCATTCCCTGTGGGAACACATCCTGTTCTTCTTTGGCTGGTTTGGATTGAAAGGCCCTTACTGGACAAAAACGTGCCCACGTATACAGATAAAAGTACAAAGTGGATTCCTCCAGCAGCCAGGATAAGATGCTCAGCCTGTCCTGTCACAGTTAGCAGAGTCCCCTGATCTCCCTTTGCCACACACAAACACATGCACAGACAGGTGCATCCCCAAATGATGCTCCTGAGAATGCCACCACTGGCCCATGCCTCTGAGGGTCCATTAGCTTTTGGGGTGACCCTAAGAGCCCTTCCTGTCAGTTTGTCTCAGTGTCTGTGGGCTGGCACTTCTCCTGGGGCAGCCTCAGGAGGAGACAGGACAGGGGGCTTCAAGGTCTTCAGCTTTGTATTGAGTGACCCCCACCACTGCCCCTCTGAGCTCACAGAGGTGATCCTTAGGCCCATAACCCAGCACAAAAACTTCTGATTGCACTGCTGATAGGCCTGGGTTCAATTGTGCCTCTTTTTTCTTCTTTCCCTACTTCCTTACTTTCTGGGATTGCTGCCTTGAATTACCCTAACTGGTGTTTGCTTGTATGTGTATTGTCACTTGCCGTCTTTTTGCTAGGTATCCTCTCATACATATAATGTCCCAAGTTATTGGCCATTTTCTTTACTGTGGAAGTGAAGATTTTAACTAATTGTTTTTCAGGTGCTTAGATTTTCACTTGTGTTGTTGGAGCTCCCTTCCAGTTTTCTTTGTACCTTTTCTTGGCTTTTGGAAATTACCACCTTTGAGGTGCTGCTTATCTATCTGCCTGTCTACAAAGCTCTTTGAAACTGGCCTCTCCCTACCCACGCTGAACACAATTGGATTGCTACTATTGATCTCTAGATAACAGCCAACTATCATTCCAACGATTCAGTCATCTGCTTTGTTATACAATAGCTCCCTCCCGTTGGGTAGAGCGTGGTTTGGTTTTAGAATAGAGAAAAGTGTTATATCAGAAACTCTACTGATGATTTCCTGTAAGCTGATTGAAACCTGCAGCATGCATTCACTGAGCTGAAGCCTCCAAAAACACACAACTTGTCCCATATCACTGTCTAGCCACGATGAATTCATCCCATTCTGTAGTTTGGTTGGGTGATCTCCAACAACCGCTCACCAGAACTCACTCATTGATCCATTATGTTCAAGGTTCTGCTGTTCTAAGCTATCAATAATTCTAAAGCAAGTAATTGCCTTCTAAAATGAGCACACTTCCAACTTCTTTTTTTTTACACGCCCTTTCCCAAACAGGTTATAAGCTATGATTTAATGATTCTAGATAAGAAATGAGTTTCAGTAATGCCAATTACTTTTAGTCAACAATTTTCAATTATTTTTGTTTATCATCTGGATTTCTACTGATGGTATAAAATAAGAGAAACTTTTATTATTTCCATTATCTTTGCCACATTACTTCAAAATATATTATGTTGGATTTAATAGTCTGAATTATTTTCTAAATATCTTCCCTTGCATGTCTAGTTTTCAGATCTTTTTGAAGCTTTCCGACAGCTTCTAACAAACAAATTGTTTACCTTACTAATGTGATAGAGGTAATTTCTTTAGTATCACATTTTCTTTCAGGGGAATGCATCCAGCATCTCCATGAAATCCAGACTGTCTCTATCATTTGTACCTAGCAAAGTTTTCAACAATTTTCTACGTTCTTTTTGCACCTCAATCTAGAAATATTTCAGTGAAGGCCACTTGAGCCTATCTCTTAATCATCTCTTTTCCAAAACTTGGATATTTTCCCTACTACGTGTAATTGGACAGGTGTCAAGAGTGTTCTGACTTCTCGTCCTCCCTACCTTTGGATGAACTGGTCACCTTATCTTAAGATAATATTGCTGATGATAGCTGCTTTAATTTCAGAGCTGATAATGCAATGCAAGTGCAGCCCGGCACAAACATTCCCATCTTATCTTTCCTAATTAAGATGCCAAGATAGTTTGATCCAGAACATTTGACAATCTTACAATATCTATGAATTAGGTTGATTGGTTCCTGGGAATCTTTCTCTGATAACAGAGCTAGCAGACCTGCTACTCTTGCTTTATATAGTCTGCCCTAAATATATTTAATATCTTTTATGAGATTGTACTTGTTTTGAAAAGAACAAGAAGATGTGCATTTCAGAGGACCACAAGAAATTTCACAACACAGATGAAAGAAGGCAGAGGGACTAAATGGGAGAGGGAGTGTGGTTTCTCATATGACACTGTAAAAAAAATAGAAAAAAACCCAAAAAATTCCAATATATTTTTCTACAATTATATTAATTGCTCTGGAGCTCAGTAGAGATACAATTAATGCGGATTTCTATATTGGAGGTATTTACATCCAAATCAGACCTCCTTCTGAGTCCTTCTGTGGTCAGTGGAGATGAATAGGTATTTTTAGTACATGATTTTTCTCATCCTAAAGCAAAACTCTACATTTTATCAGGTGACCTGAGTCTTAAAAGCACCTATTTTTCCATATGAATACTTTTGTTGCGAACACTGGGACTCTAAAGGTAAGTGAGATGAATCCAACCTTAGCGGATAAGTGTCAAAATATTCAATTTTGTGAAACAGCATTGCTACCTAAACACCTTTTCCTTAAGCATTTAAGTTACCTGGAACTTCCTCCTAGAGCAAAACATCACATAACTAAAGACTTCTCAGCTGTTCAGATAAGATTTATTAACACTACCCTATGTCTTATTCTGTTTTCCAAATTACCATAAACTTACTGATTTAAAACCATAAATTGCATTGTTATCTGTGTATAGCTAATATTTTACTGGTTTTTCATCATACATATTGCAGATTTAGATTGTTAATAAACTCCTGGTTTGTACTGACTGTATTTATTTTTCTAAGTGAACAAAAATAGCCGTAGGAGAGCCTTGAGACGTAAATTCTTCTGCATAATTTATAGTACCTAATTTTAGTGTAACTTAAATTTTAGTCTCTGGATTTTACCTGTATCTAGCCCATAGGTGAACCGTTTTCTGTGCCAACTTCCTTATTAATTTATAAACATGAAGTCGGCAATGTCACGGAGACGAAGGATGCACATTAAAGTAATGTCTCACAGCAGTATCACTTCCAGCTGGGGAATTCAATGTTAGAGTTGCTACAACATCTTTGTGCAGAACTCCCAGAGCTCTTTCTCTTGAAATCTCCTCTCTTTCTCTTTTTTCATGTTGCTGTATGAACTGTTGCCTCAGTTTTGAGTCAGTAGGTTCTTCTTTTCTGAGAGTTAAAAAAGGACCCTTAGTCTGGGTTGGACAACTCAGTTTAAATCCAGAACAAACTAGTTTGCCTCTGGAGATTGCTCATTCAATTTTCTAAGGCAACTCAATGGGAAGAGAACACGTCATCTATCAGCAGCCTGACACACCATAGGCGTGGGCCGAGAAAAGGCCCTTGGAAAGACTGTGAGTAAGAAAAGAATATTAGAACATGCCAGGAAAGCTGGTTCATAGTGTTAAGTTTGCCTCAAGCTAGCCATACCCTTTGACTTTTGATGTGTTTATATTTCTCTTTTGGGGCACCACTGGGGGCTGCTGTGGTGACAATGCTTCAAGCATCTCTTTCAGAGAAATCTTTTAGGCTCTTCCTGAGCACTTGGACTAAGGCCATCTCCCATTCATAACAGGGGATACTTGTGCTTGTGACTGAAGGCTCACCAGCTCTTGTTCATCTCCCATATTCACCTGTACTGGCAGCCCACACAGAACTGGGAATCACATACATAGTCTTAGTCGCTTTAATGACTTTATGGCACTTGATATATCTCTTTTTGGCCTTCTTGTGGATTTCTGGATCCCAGCACACCAGCAGGACCCCAAGATGGTTTTGGTTTACTCTTGACAAAAGAAAGAAAGAACAGAGTAGAGGTTGGGACAAAGGTGGAGGAGAAGAGAGGTCTTGGAACAGGTACAAACAGTAATAATGCTTTTTTATTTTCTTTTTCATCTCTGTCTTCCATATCTAAGAATTAGTCCCATCCAAAAATTATTGAAACACTGAATACAAACTAGCATCTTGCATCCAATACAAAGGATGAAGAGAAGGTCTGTTTCTGTGTGCAGGGTATCCTGCTCCTGGCTCAAAGGGGGATCTGCATGTCTTTAACAGTTTGCCCCAGACTGCATGGTGCTGTGAGTAAACAGATGAGGCCACGAAAGGCCTGTTTTGTAGATAATCCTACACAGAAGTGACAGGTTTGTCCAAACATCTCAGGAGTTGAGATGCTAGATGCTAGAGAGCCCTAAGTTAGGCTTGATCAGACCCCAGAATGTGGTGATGGTGGAGTGGGCAGACTGACTTTTCAATCACGATCCACGTATTGAGACTCCTCCTCCTTGCTCTGGCCACCGTTTTCGTGCATGGCACCAACCAGAAAGACACAGCAGGTGTCAAACAGAAACTCAGAAGATATGGTCAGACAGTATGGCCTTTTCTGCCCTACCCTTCCTAGAAAGAGGATGTTTCATAGAGGAGGAAAAGCAAATAAGCCAGGCTGAGGTCCACCTAAGGTGGCTGGTGGTGGAGATAGATGAGGTGAAGGGAAGAAAAAGGATGGAAGAGTTTGTATTGGGAGCAGACAGGGAATCTGTGTTTCTAGTATGATATTACTTCAGTTAAAACACTTCTGTGTTTCTAGTAAGGATTGCTTCAGTTAAAACACTTCTCTGCTTATTTATTCTTTTAGGATTGAAAAACTTGGTTACAGCATGCAGATTGCTAGGATAGGTGCCCGAGCCAGCAGGCTGGGAACGTGCTTCCAGACAGGACAAGCAAAATGCCATCAGATGACTGAAATGCCAAATGACTGAGAAGGACTATGAATATATAAATACAGACTTCATAGAGTGGGGGGGTGGGGGGGACAGTGTGTTTCTGTGTGTGTATGTATCAGATAGTGTCTGCAGCCTGTGCAAGATTATTTGTCAGTTTTTTAAGCTGTGTGACTCCCCTCCAAGCTGTGACACAACCTTTGGACTGTGACTTTTCTTTTATGTGTTTTTGTACAGAACCCTAAATGCAAGCTCTGATAAATGCAAGAGAAGAAACGCTCCCTCTAGGAGAAGTGAAGTAGGAATTAGGTATTCATCACACAGGAGTTGAAGGTGAGCTGAGTATTTGTGGATCATAGTACTGAGGACTGTAACTCACTGATTGTAGTTCACTGCAATTACAAGTGATCACGTAGCAGCTGTTCATCAAAGAGTCATTCTGCCTTATACCAGGAATCACAGTTTTCTGTAACACACTTGGAAACACACCAACAGCCACTGGATCCATTTCCATGCATATGAGAGAAAACCAGTATTTTCCTCTGTTCTTGGCCCTTCCAGTAGCAAGAAATTTGTCTTTAAATTGTTCTCTTCATCCTTGTCTTCAATTTTCTGCCTCCCTCCCTCTACCCCATATACAGTGACGAGTGTTTTCTCACTATGGTTCCTTGGCTGTATGTAAAGAGAAGCGCCGTCAGTCAGTGAAATGGAAATTGAACAGCACTGCCCATAGAAGGGACACGTTTGTGTTGCTTTTGATTTTTGCAGACTCAGTTGCTTGTGGAATACAGTTTTAAGATTCTTGCCTCCAAACATGTCTTTTTCTGCTCTGCAGTGTGTTGGAGTGTTTGGGAAGATGATGGGGCTTTCTTTTGTCTATCTGTAAGTCTTTCAAATCTGTAACAGGGTAGAAAAGAATCAGATGGACAACATGGTGATTTGGGGATATGTTTACAGGCAATTAGTTATTGCTGTGGATGTATTAATTGTGGATTTGTGCAGGTTAAGAACATTCTAACTCCCTTTTCTCATATGTCTGGGATTGTAGCTTGAGGCTAACCTAACAAAACCCAAAATGCAATATTGTTGATGTATAGGAAAGAACATAAATTGCCCCACTCTTTAGAGAACTGGCACTTCAGTGCCTGTTTGTGCACTCTTAAGTACAATGGATTTTCAGCCCTACTCCATTTGTTTCATGTCATCTCATTGTACAAACTGCAGCCAACAAGCTGACTTTGGAACGGGAAAGCAAATCCTACCCATTTTTCAGCTGTCTTTCATTTGCCTCCTCAAGGTACACTATACGTGCAGAAGAGTGAAGATTTATATGACTGGCCAAATTCAGCTATAGATGGCCACAGAAGTCACTGGGGGCTTATTTATCTCTGCAAACCTTAGAATAGAATTTGAGCTATTTGATATATATCCAATATTTTACTAACAACACTTAGGTAACTAAGTGGAACCTTAGTGAAATACTGTGATTTTACTAAACATGTTTTACCTTGCAGGAAAGACCTGTTCTTCTGTTAAGAGATTCCACTCATGAGATTGAGTCAGATGTCTCATAAGATTGATAACACAAAAATGACATCTTTGGCTTTCATACATAGCTGGTTCAAATCTAGTTCTTGCAAACTACCTGTTTTTTTACAGTAGATTGTAAATAGATAAAAGCTGTTCAAAGGTCTATGTGGGAAAAAGAAAAAGAAATCTTTACACCTATTTGTGTTTCAAGGACAGATGCCTGTGTTTTAAGACCCAGCATTACAAGTGCATTCATTAGAAAACAGTGACAGATCTAATAAGCATGGGAACTCTTGTGGCTGATGGTAACCTTCTATATCAGGACTTGGAAGTAAGTGAAAAGCAATGAAAGGAACACTGTTTTTAGCTGTCACAAAGAGGTTAGAACACTGACAGTGCTCTGAATTCTACTGTTACGTGATTTTCTGCTGCTTAAGGGTGAAACAGACACGACATCCCACATCTGGAACAGCCTGTATGAAAACTCTCCAGCCCCACCAACTGTAAGGTCAAACATCAATGTTCTCTAGCTGATGGATGTGGAATTACTCCACAGAAAGGAACTGATGCTGTCTCTACCTGTGTTTTCCTTCGTGGTCAGTGATCTGACTCTCACAGATGCGATGTTTATTTAAATGTGACTCTGTGCAGGAAGGTGTCTTTCCCTCTAGGGTCAGCTGTTCTTGCACTTAACAGATGTGGCTTGCAGTGACTTCCCCTGAGAATTGGATTAGCCCTGCTTTTCCAAGGCAAGAGGCCAGGGCTCAGGATAACAGAGACGAGAAACTCAGGGAAGTGTCTTCTGGGACAGAGTCCAGAGCATGGGTAACAGCATTTGTGGAACAGATGGTGTTTAGTTGAGCCTGCCTCAAGAGTTGGGTGATATCTGGGAGAAGTTTTGAACCTGCCTGGTCACTTCAGAGTGGTGTGGGTGGGAGTTTGAGAAAAGTCCAAAAGGTCTTTTAAAGGACCTGTGTTACCTGTGTGTGAGGGTATTGATGTCTTTCCTGAGCAAGATCTAACATGAGGTGTTACCTGAAAAGGTGCTAACTGCAGGACTTGAAGTTTAGCACAAAATGTTCTGGCTAGTCCTACACAGCTTTTCTGTGCCTTGCATACTTTGCTAAGGAAGTCTTAGTTTCTGACTCATTTTGCTTTGAGCTCTGACTAATACCCTGCATACTTACAGACCTATTCTTTCTTGATCAAATTTTATCATTACCTGAGGCAGGTACTGATTATGCTGTGTCTGTTTTTATCTCCACACTTAGTTCATCATATACTGTATTAGTTTTTTATATTTGCCATTTATATTTCATTGTGCATGGTAATTCAGGCATTCTTTTTATATGACATGAATAGCTGTGAATGTAGGCTCTATAGACTTTTGCAGTGCAGGAGTAAAACCTAATTTCATTTCTATATAGCGTGCCCTTTCTGAATTTCACATGAGAAATACTTGTTCTTCAGCTATCCAAACAAGAATGCTTTGACTTGGGCCACTGTGGAAGGTCACTTACGCGTGCTACTTGTCAGTGACACACTGATGCAAGCTGAAATGTGTTGCCTTCTCATTTGCTTTTAACCTTAATCAAAACTTGTGTAGAAGAGGTATGCTGGCATAGCAATGAGGGGTGAGTCACCACAGTCCTCTGCTATCCAGAAACTAAATGTCAGTGCAGCTGCTCAATCTTCATTTCCTTACGTAACCAATGGCCAGTCAGGTCTTAATTTTTTTTTCTATAGACCTTCGACTTCTCCAGAGCCTCCTTTTTTATATGCTTGGGTGTGTGGGTATTGTTTGGCTTGAATTTCCACAGAGCAGCACAAAACTTTAATTCTTGCTCTCCTTTTCCCCCCTCTTACTTCCTCTCTGAATCAGACAGAGTAATTTATTGTTGTTAAAGTAAGTGGGCTGTTCTCACTTGACTATTCATGAAAGCAGATTATGCCAAAAAGAGCACAGTCAGTCATATAAGAAGTTACCAACTTGTCCATTTCTGCATAAATGCATGTATTCACGTCAAAGTAAAGAGGACATAAGTCATTCTGGCAGCTGACACATGCAATATACTGTGTGTTCTTACTGACAGAAGTTTTTAGAAAAAAAAAAAACAAAACAACAACTTGTTTCCATAGTAACTGAACACTACCTAACTCTAAAGGTAAAGCGACCTGGAATTACCAAGACAGGGCAGCTGAGGTGCCTTGGGTACTTTTAGTGCAAATGTTGTAGATGCACACCTCCCCTTTCCAAGTGTGGATCTTAAAGTACTGCATGAACCTGGCATCAAATATTAGTTGTGTCTGTCACCCTGGAAGCTTCAAACTTCTCTTCTTGGAGCTGTGGAGTAGATATGACATCATTCATATAAGCCCCTTCTTACTTAGACCCGCTGTCCTGGCCTTTTAAGCACCACAGTGAAGACTTCTGCCTTCTTTTCATCTTTCTTAAGCATCTTGAAGCCTGAGTGTTCTGCTGACAACACTTTTAATTTTTATATATATATATATTTTTAATCTAGATATACCTTAATTTATGGGAGGAAGAAAAGAGGACTCTTAAGTGTAGAGACCACGTGCATTTTTTGCAAATTGCAAAAACAACTGATCTGCCTCTCTCACCTTCTCAAATTCCCAGCATAGGTAATGTATTGCAGTTTGTTTTACCAAGGATGTGGTTTGCAGCAGAGATGTTAATTGCTCCCTTTCATACAGCGAATCCCTGGGGCCAATAAAGTCTTCAGTAGTCCTGCAGCAAACGTGTCTCTGCTTAGCAAAGGACTCCTCTGCTTCAACTTTTGAATATATCATGCTTATCATAAATTTTGAAGCTTTTTCCTTCAATATGTTGGACCTTCAGAAAATGGGGCTTTAGGATGACATCAGTCATGGACAGGATAGATCAGCCAAAATGGATTTTGTAATTCATAAGTTTTCAGCAGTTTTTTTCAGCTCTATTTCATCTTTGGTATTTCATGCATAAGTGTTTTATACAATAGTGGGAAAAATAGATTTTGATAACAAAAAAAAGAGTGGTTTTTACCTGTCCAGAACAATTCCAGTGTTGTGAACTGGCACTGAAGAGTTTTATTGAAATAAAAAATATTTTTTTAAAAATTAAAAATATAAGAGGAGAAAAGTACTCTGAACAAAAAAACCCAAACCCCTGATCTGAAGTACACTGAACCTCAAAAAATTACTTCAAAAGGTTTAGATTAGACCCATGCAATTCTTTTTTTTTTTTTTTTCTCCTTCAAAAGTTGTGTGTGAAATGGCTAAATGAAGATATGACCCAGGGCTTTGAGCAGCTTTGATTTTGTTCTTAAGCAAGAGGCTGTAGGTATTTAAAGTCAGATGCTGTATGTCTCTTGAAGATTGTGCTACTTTTCTGCATACGAGAAAGAAAATGTGCATATTTCTGTGCAGAAATGTTTTTCATATTGAAACAGACCTGCAGGCCAAATAATTTCAAGCTTTTTTGAATAAATCTTTAAATATTTCTTTCCTCTCCCTTAATGCTGTTGGAGTTGTTTATTTATTTTTTTTTTCTAGTGTTAGCACCGCTCGAGAGAAATAAGCCTCCAGACAGTATCCTTAATTTGAAAAATATTTAAATTCTAGAAATCTCTGCATATGTGATAGGGTTAATAATGAAATCCGGTTCAAAATATAATGATATGTTTTTGAGTGCTTTCGAATAAAATTGTCTGGTGCATGTCAGAGTAAGGGAACCAGCCAATGAACACTGACAGTAATGGAATGAGGTTACCACAGTGGCGAAGGGAACCTTTTTGGTAAAATTCTTCTAGTTTAGAAAAGAAAGATTTGTTAAAAATGAATTAATTTTTGGAAGATACTGATATTGGCAACAACCATGCTGGGAAGGATTGATCTCTGAATTTGCTTTTCATCCTGGATGAAGAGAACCGGCAAGCTGGCCCTTGAATTGGACAGGGGAGAGGCAGCTTTCAAGGTGTTTCATGTCACTAAGACCTTTGTGTGATGTCTTCCCAAAAGAAACCCACCTACTCAAAATAATTCTTTGCTGTTTAACAAACATTAATATAAAACGATATGTCATCCTAACATTTTTTGAAGACATTTAGATGTATCTTTTTGAGTACTAGGCTAACTGGGACTGTTTGTAAGGCCAGTGATGGAACTGGTTGGAGTAAGGACCCAGGGGATTGGTGGGGCTACAGACTAACCAGAGCATCATTACTAGGAATTTTGGTACCCAGGGGAAATATACTCCACACCTCTTTATAAACACCTTCTTTTTAAAGTGCTGATGACTTACCTTCTTCTTAATAAGGCAGTGATATTTGGGGAATAATTTGCATTGGTATTTCAAAAGCCAAATATTCCTCACTGTCATCAAAGAGATCAGGGTAATACTTCTCTTTATCTAGAAGAACATAAGGGGCTGATATCTGAAATATAGCATTGACCTAAGGCCTCATGCTTACAGAAACAATGTTCTGAAAGGTCTGATGACAGTGTAGTTGTGAGAAAAACATAACCATGTGTCAGTCTCTAAAGATAAATCAACTTTGTTGTGATAAGCATGATGCACATGATAAGCATGTGCCATCTGTGGAAGTGTTCAAGATTAGGCTAGATGGAGCTCTGAGCAGTGTGGTCTAGTGAAAAATGTCCCTGTCTGTGACAGGGAGGTTGGAATTTGATGATCTTTAAGGTCTTTTCCAACCTAGGCCATTCTATAATTCCATGATTCTATGATATTGCAGCCACAGTGTACTCAAAAGTGAGGACTGGCTGGAAGGGGAAATTAAATTACACTTGAATATAGAAATTTCTATCTGGATAGGTAGAAGCTGGGAGAAATATTATGGGTGGTAGTATGGAAAGAGTGTTCAGTGACTGTGCGGTTCTGGTAAAGACGTGTTGGACGAACTAATCACATGAAGCAGAAGCCAATACTTGGTTACTGTATTAAACTCATTAACCTGCAAAAAGATTCAACCCCCCCCACCTTCTTTTAAAATTTTTCCATAAAAAATATAATTTTAATTAAAAAGACTTATTCTGTTACTTTGATATGAAAATAGTAGAAATAGTAGGTTATGGTGTCTGATTTCCTGCAGGAAATATTTAGTGTTATAAGCATGCACATTGACAGGCAACAGCTATGTTAAAAGTAGTGTTCAAGGAGAATATATGAATTTTTAAAAATAAACATATGTTAAATGGATACTCTACATATTCTCAAATCAAACAATCCTAATTCAAGATATTTTTGAGATTGCCCTTAAAAATAATCCAAATATATGAAGGTGGAGTAACAAAATAGCTCTGATTAGGCTAAGAGGAAGACTGTGTGCATTTTGGCAATGGAATGAAAATGATCATAAACAGAGCTGAAGAAAATGTGAAATAGCATCTTTAAAACATCATTTTTCTCTTATCTGGGTTTTAAACATTTAGCTATCACAACTGTATTCAGGCTTGTTTCATGATGTCACAACCTTGCCATATGCACATATTAGCACATGTCTGAAGAATACAGAATATCAAAAAAACACCAATTAACAAGTGAGTTAATTAGTATTGACTACGTAATTGTCCAATTTAATTCCTGCTGCTTATAAATCATCAGAATGTATTTTGAACACAGTTTTTTTGCATGGAAGCACTCAAAACCTTAATAAAGCACATTTCAGCCTATGGGGTGTTTCTAGGCTCTTTCTGTGGACTGTCATCAACAATTTACTTATGAGTAATTGACCTTTTAAAATTGTATCCTATTCTTTTTTTCTTCATGATTAAATGACATGAGAGCTCTAAAAGGGAAGGCAAAACAGATTTCATTGTGACCCTCCCGATGGGTTTAGCATTTGGTAAGCAAATATTTCCTGCAAGTGTGTGAGACTTCTATTCCTGTGAATGCATCAGTTGAACTAGGTATTTTTTGCCAAAATACAAGGTATATTGTTGGTAGGGAATATCTAGTTTTTATTTTATGGACCATATGGAAAAAAGTCTCTCAAAACTTATTTAGACTTATGAATATGAGTTCAATAAGTCTTTGTTATGTTACTTTCAAGTGCTGCAAGAAAATAATCTATAATTTTAAGAACTTTTTTTTTTTTAGTAGGAGGGGGCACATATCTGTATTTCTATGTTTACTCTTGGACCTAAAATGCCAGTTATCATCTTGGGACATGCAAGGAATCCATTTATCAGAGATATTGTCCTCAAATATTTAAGGAAGCAGAAGAGGTTACCTGATATGTTACCAATGGGCTTAAGAAGAGCAATAGAGAGACCTGAGAGCTTACACCCCTGAATCATTGACAGGAGCAGATACCAAGATCAGGTATGCCTTTCAGGGGCTGTTCTTAAACTAGGCTATGTTGGCAGTGTTTTACATGGCATGAAGGATCTGTCTCTGTGCCTGATATGAGAAGAGAAAAGGGCAGCAGGATGATTTAATTTATCTATTTTTAGTTAGGAAAGTGCCCCAAGAGATAACTTATTTTCTTCAGATGAGGAGTGCAGTTAAGTTTATGTAAGTAAATGTGTACATTTATGGATATTCTTCTTAAATGAGACCTGTCCTTACTGCAGGCTTGCAGTTCTCAGTGAGTCAAAATTTCCATGTGGGCTGCTTGTGAGCAGACCCCATGGTTTGATCTCCTAAGGCTGCATGTCATCCTTTTGTGTCTGAAAGGATGCAAATACTGAGCACACACCTGTATGTTCTGTCAGAATCAGACCCCTTGCCATCTGCATTTTAACCTTCCTGTTACCACACTAGATGGGATGGAGAGGGCTTTCATCTTTTTAAGGCAGGCAGGTGTAGGAAGTAGGAGAACATTTCTTTGGCCAAATTGAAAGCAGGAGACTGAGGCAAATGTACAAGGTATAATATCTAATCTAAAGTCAGTATAAAGACAATGAAATGGGAAAGTCAGGAGTACTGGTAAGAAAACACACAGCACACTTCTTAACATTGGAATTGTTCTTTAATGCAATTAAACCTGATATTATAGGAACTCAGTAAATGAGATGGGCTTCTATTTATTTTTTCTGTATTATTTGTCAGTTATAACTGGCAACAAGGGGGATAAATAAATATGACTTTTAAAAATAACTATATTTATAGTTTATTGAGGAAAAAACATATAACCTTTTTAACTGATTTAGTTCAAACCTAGATCATCATCCTTCTTGACAGAGGAGATTGAGATATCATCCTTAATACCATAAATGGTACAGAGTATCATCAATTGAAATAAAACATTTGTTTGGAAGAGATGAATATTAGGTTACATTTTTCCCTGAAAAACCAAGGAATTTTAATGTGATCCTTCAGAGATGACTTTTTCCTCCTGAAAAATCATAGCTGCTGTGGAGTTATGAGGTTGCAATATGACACTGTACATGGGCAGCACAGCTATGCTTCAGTAGTACAGATGTGCATAAACCAGCATTTTACAATAGGCAGACACTAATGGATGCTGTTTTGAAGTACTGCTGAATTTCCTATGGTAAGGCTCATTATGTCCGCATGAATGGCAAAAGAATTCCTGGGTTGGATGGTAGAGCTATGAACATTAAGAAAACAATCGTGTTTTGCTTCTATTGTGTAAAGCGCTGGGCAACAGTCACAAGTGTTTTCTGCATCAGCTTTTTCTAGATACCTGTTCCTGAGCAGCAGCACTTTGTTATGACAGCCTTTGCTATTCAGCAGGACTACAAAGAATCAGTCATTTGTCAGTATGTATTCATAGAGTTACATGTAGATGCATTCACTTAAAGTAAATTGTGTGGTGCAGCTGACAATTAATCTGCTACTTGATACACTAAGTACTCCACACGGAGCCCATTGGCACGACTCCCTCAAAGCTAAAAGAAATGCTATCTTTTGGAGTAATACACCTACACTTTGCTTCCTCCCATGGCATGTGTTTTAAAGAATGGTGTTGAAAATAATTGGTGTTCCTGTTGGGATGCATGCAACTGCCACAAAGCTGTTGCTTTGTTGGGACTTTTCCTTAGAAGGTGGCCGCTCTGGGAAAGAAGGTTCAGAAGCAGTCTCTAGTCTTTACAGCTACTCATTGAGATAACCTGACCTCAGGGCCAACAAGAGTTTGTTCTGTTTGCTGTGTTTCCTCTTCAAAAAGAGTTTCTTTTCTTTCAGGCAACAAAAGGTTTGTGCACAGTATTTTTGCTTCAAAGAGTTCAGGAAAGGGCTTACAATTGAGCAGCTTGGCATAACACATATGTGTCTGGTTAGATGTAAATAAGAGACTGAAATTTTTGGGACTAGCAGAGCACACAAGCAAGGTGTAAAAACCAATATGCTGACCTGTGAGTTTCTCTGTCTATATGGAACCTTTTCTATCTATAAGGACACAGCTATAGAGATGTGTAAGCTCTCCTGATTTAGACTACATTTAGAAAAAGATCAGGTCTTAGATCAGATCATGTACATATATATATATATATTTATATATAGTGTCAACTTGAAAGTTTTGCACTATCCTAATACAAGTACAGTGACTAGGAAAAACACAGTGGAACATCATGTTATCCTTATTTTTTTTCTTTTGTTACTACAATGTAGTTTTCATGGAAAAAACGTCACCTTCTTAAATTTACTGGTGTCATTAATGGTGCCTTTAATGGTGCCACTGGACTGTCTCTTCTGTGTTGTGTCATTAATAATGCAGGTTAAATAGAGTGAGTTTTCCACAGCTGTCTTTGCAGTTGCATTTAAAATAAAAATGCATTATGTATGTAACTGCAAATGCTCATTGTTATTACAGATTACTGGAAGTTTGCACTTGTGGAATGATGAGGAAATCTTTATATAGGAAGGATTATAGGTCAGGTTGAGGCATATGTACAATATTAATTGAAAAAAAGCCTTTGAAGGAGTAAGCTCTGCTAAGGTTATACGAAAGTTATCTCACTGTCTGTAATAGAACTTTTGTAGTAAAGCTTCTGCACAATCAAAGGGATGTTTATAGCAGAACCGTAGCACTATACAATAACAAAAAGCATGTAATAGGAGCAAGGGAGAACTGTGTGCCAGGGCTAGTGCCATAAATCCCTTTTTGATAAGATTCTTGGGGTAAGGAAGAGCAGAGATGTTAATTCAGAAAATGTGTGTCATGATGTTCTTGTAGCTTCATCAATCAGCAAGATCTTAGAGGCAAATTTAAGTTTCCTACAGGGAAAAAAAACTCATTGAAGAACAGATGGTGCCAAATTTGGGAAGTGCTAAAGTCATGCCAGAAGTGAAAAAGAACACCATATTGTTAACTGTTCACTAAAGCTGAACACAATAAAATATGGCATTGTGTGTAATGTGCTACCAAGCTCTAGCTGACACCTCAGAGGCTGGCAGGTTGTAGTGGTGCTTATGTCAAACAACAGCCTTTAGTGAAATGACCCATTCTCCTTTAGCTCATCTATTGTTGGACTGTGCTCGTGATGCTCTCTCTGTGGTCCCAGATCCAGGCAGAAGTTATTTTTTCACTGTGCACTGGTTCATAGTCTCATTTCCTATTCAGTTAGATGAGGATTTATCCTATTCCCAGAAACTGAGGTAAGAGAAAATAACTAATCATAGCTAAGAAAACAGGAGCAACAGGGCCATATCAGGGAGATACCATGTCTTCATAGCATCTTGTTTCAAGAAGACCACAAGCATAATTGAACTCAGATGAGTTAATTCTCTGTTGTCCTATGAGTTTTGGGAAAAGGAAGTGTGAAGAGTGCATAGGTATTCTTATTAGGCTTTGAAACCTTTATCTCCAGTCAAATTCCAAGAAATAATGGGGTTCTTGAGGTTCCTATAATTTGTGTGAGTCCTCCCGCTTGTGAGAGGAAAAAGCTCAGGGGAGAACACAGCTGAAGGGGGGAAAATGATATTGCAAAATGATATTGCTCCCCTGCTTCTCAGGGACATCAGTTTGTGGATGTGAATGTGTCAGAAATATTAAAAATAGAGATGCTGTACAATCTATTAAGAAAGATAACATTAGAACACTTTAACTCCTGTACGCACACAGGACACAGATTGATGTGTTTTCTGGTATCTTTATTTTTATAGAACCACTGGTTCATCACTGAGGATGAATAATGCTAAGGGAGACCCCATTGCAAGGTTACCTGTAACAGGTGGGCACTTTTGCAGATTCATAGACCTTGGATCTATCCTGGGGAACATGCAGATCTTTATAATGTGTTTTTTAGGCTCTATTGATCATTTCCAGGTTATATTCCATAATAAGCACTGACTAAGTGTCATTTAGACAAGAAATAGACTACAATACAAAGGAAGAAGGGGAATTCAGATGCCAAGAAATAACATTATTCCACAGGAATTTTTTTGAGGTTTCCTCATTATGAAAATATTATAATAGTAACCAATAAGCCACTCTAACATTTTCACTGTTTGTATTATGGTGATGTCAGTCACGGGTTACTTTAGTTAAGATGAAAAAACAGTTTCCTTTCTAAGCCTTTGGGATTCAGGTTTTTTGCTTTTTTTTTTTTTTTTCACCCTACTGTAGCTTAACAGAAAGTTGTTTCTTTCTGTGTAACTTTGCTCGTGCTTTCAGATGAGTCTCTCAGCACCAGCCAAGCTACTTTTCTCCTCAGTACCCTGAGCATCTCCAGCTGGGTTGGGATCACTGCCAAATGTCACAGGGAAAGTTGTGAGCCAGGAAGACGAATGTTCTTTCTTTATTCTTCCAACAAAATGCTCTGTTAAAGTGTTTGTTGAAGGGGTGAAAAGCACATGGTTATCTTCTGAATTTTATTCGTTCACCTCTACTGAGCTGTGCGGGCATCTAGTGACCTCGGGATGTTTTGTGAAGTTAAGGTATACAACCCTCTGAAGAAAAAGCAAGAACCAAACTGAAGAGACCATCTGCCTTTAAATTAAAGATAGCAAATAACTGGGGTTTGTTTTGGTCGTTTGTGTTTGTGGTTTTGTTTTTTTTGTTGTTGTTTTTTTAAACAAACAAATGGCCTCTCCAAGCTAAAATAACATACCACCCCCAAAAAACCCAAATTAAACACATAATCAAAAATATAAATGGTAAAAAGGTTCATAATGTTTAGTTTATTCAAGGATTTAATTTTTTTTTCTGAGATTTTCAAAATAATTTCAAGAGCACTATGGGGATCAAGGAAGTCTACTGTCTGCTATTTTCATTTTAATTTTTCTCTAACATGAACTGAAAAAGAATAGAATTTCTGAAGTATTGTGTGCTATCTTAGGTTTCTAAACCTTCAGATGTCAGACACCTACTCAGTCATGGATTCTGCATCCAACTCCAACTTGCACTATTAGAAGTGAAAGTTTATTTCCCTAAAGCTCTTACATATGCTTTAATTTCCTTTTATCAAGCAAAAATTTGTTTATTTTGTATAATAATATTAAAGGTTGAAGGATGCAATGTAACCATGTTATTATTTCTATTACGTAAGTTACTTTTATGGAGGAAACTCCAGTACCAGTTACTTGAGCCACATGTCAGCTTTGGAATGACTGCAGCCTGGGCTACATTTGTGCTGGATTTACTTGCAGTTATGGATAATGATTATGGGCCACATTTCTCACTGATTTAATTACCCTCAGTTAAATGGCTTTATATCAGGTCTTCATAGATTAACTGTGGGTCTATGCATGTCCCTGTGACTCACGTTAGAAGAGCCCATTGTGCCAGAAAGCAGTAATTTTACCAAATCTTAGAAAAAGATGAAGCCCTTTTGCTATGGTTACACAAGATTATGTTAGGGGCTAGTTATTTTATGGACATGCATGTACCAAAACATTTCCCTACTGAACACAAAGGTTTTTACATGTTGGTGGAAGATCCTTTACAAATGTTGTCAGAGCAACCAAAGGAAAAAGATGCGTTATTGAATAACAAGATCCTTCCAAATATCATAGAAATAGAACCAGAAAAGAGTTATCCCTCTTGTTACCCAAGTAGGAAATCTCTCCTAATTCCATGACTTTCAGATCATCTACGTGAAAGGCAAAACTGTGGTAGAAAGTGATGATTCTGGAACTTTGGTCATTATTTGCTATTTGGCTGATGTCTTGAAATGCCATGTGGTCTAAGAGCTGGCAAAAAAATACTTGATGTTTTATGAATAAATGTTAATTGTGGGCACAAATTTGAGTGCTGGGGTTTTTTTTGACGTAAGAGTAGTTTTAAGCCTATAAACTAAAAATAGGATAAACTCCCCCATATAACTAATTGCTGATTATGGTTCCATAATTTTCGGTGCTGAATCATTTCTGTAATGTAGCGAATAAAAAGCACAACCACCTGCAATAGATTATGTTGATTCGTCTTGCTGGCAGATGTGAGAGGGCATCATTGCTCATTAGATGGTAAGCTTAATTGGTTTTCTCTAGAATTACATAGACAATATTCTATTAATCTGTTCACACACAGGGTGCTTAGTTTCCAAATCCCTGAATTATTGTTTAATTGTTAACATTTTTGCAGATAGTGGTTATTCGCTGGGGTTGATTTACAATAAAAACGTGGCTTTGTCCTTTACATGGGAGGGAATTACAGATGAAAAGGTCACATGAGATACACACTGTGATCTGCCTCCTCCATTTGGAGTCAATATACTTCCTGTCTGAGAATGGAGATTTTAAAGACAAGTTGATGAGGAAATTCCAGGGAGCAGTAGGGAGAGGGAGAGAAGGGTCAAGCCCAGGTCCAGAGTATTCAATAACAGGTGACTAGAATCAGTGATCTGAGATTACCTGTCCCCATTTTTTTTCTGAAGTATGACACCCTACAGATGGGAGGACCTTCTAACACAGCAGTTAGACCCTCAGGTACTCTAAGCTCCAGGTTGAGCAGAGACTGTTTTAATGCTCAAGGTGCCTCACTTCCCCTTGGAAATGCCAGCCAAGGTGAACCTGTGTTGCTGTTGGCTGGAGGTGGGGAGGCAAATCCCCACTGAGGTGCTGCAGGAGAGGCCAGATGGGTGAGGTCACAGCTACAGGGCCTGTGGGCAGCTGGAATCTCTCAGACTTTTCTGTGAGTTTTCTGCTCACTTCTGTGCTTCCCTGATGCAGCAGCACATAGTACATGCCTCACATCCTGCTCCATGGAGCAGCTCTGAAGTGGCACTGCTGGGAGCCATGCTGGGATGATGTCCCTTGAAGTCAGTGTGAGAGAAGAAAGTCCTGTGGTAATGACAAGAACACAGACTCAGAGGGATATCCTGAACCATCATTCTCCTGACACCAGATGTGCTGTATTAGATGGTCTGTAATAGACAAATCAAGCTACTCTTAAAACCCATGATGCAAGTTGCTCTTACTGTGCTTAGTGAGTGCTCTCAGAACTGAGCTCACTGCCTGAGCCAAACATTCCCTGAAATGCCAGTTAAAGTGTATTCTATGCCGTTGGGAAATTAGGTAGCCTGTGTCTCCACTGTTAGGGATGACTGCTCCTGCCACTGTCTCTTCCTGTTGCAGAGAACCCTGAAATCCTTTTAAGAAGACAGTTTTCTCAAGAACCACAGACTTGTGCCATGCTTTTCAGGAGTGCCTGTCCATGAGCTTATTTCTTACTTTTTCAAGAGGGATGTTACAATAGCTTCATTTCCAACTGGTGGATTTTCTTCCCGCTTTCTATGGGCCCCAGTGAAGGTCCACTGTAGTAGGACTCCTTTTCTTCTGTTGTCTGTGGTATCTTGTGGAGCAATGGATGTAGTGTATGTAAAATGACGTGAATCACCCAATGACTTTTAACACTGTGTATTAATTCCATGACACAGAAGAAGTCTCTATAAAAGATAATTTTCTGAAAAGAATTCCTAGGATTTCCAAAGCAGACCATGTTGAAAAATTTCAACAGTCTTGTGTGCTAGTAACCATTTAACTATAATGGAAGACTTATTTTTAAATTCCCCAAGGCTGCTTTAAACACATACCTTCTACTTTCCCTTCTCATGCCTTACATCTCCAACCCATGTTCCTCTGACAACAAAAAGGTAGGTCAGATCTAAATATTAAGTCTGTATTTGTCATGGGTCTGGTTCCTTGTGTTCTCTAACAACACAATGAAAGAAAGATCTGAGGGTACTTTTTGTTAGAGATAGAGTGTTTCCAAATAGGAATGAGTAACTACTGCAATGCAAATGAATGGATGCTGTAGATAGCTTTTTTGAAGCAGAGAATGCATTAGTCTCTTCCAGTCTCCTCTATCTGGAAGCTGAACTTGGCAATGGTTGAAATGCAGGAAGAAGAGACAGGGAAAGCAGAAATATTTATATGTTCTTTTAAAATCAAGACCAGAGATTTGAATCATATAAAATCACTTATTTGTACTTTTTTCCAGTTTATCATTGGTCTGACTAGGTCAGAGACTAATTTGGTGAATAGATTATCAAATAATTAATATTATCAGATACAAAGGAGACAAATAATTAAAAATATCAATATCCTTAGAAGAATGCATAGTGGAAAAAGCACAGCTGGTGTCCACTGGAGGAAGAGAGGTTTCCTGGGCTTTTTTCAAAGCTTCATACTTAGGCCACCTTGATTGAATGAAAGCGAAATGCCAGGAGTTTGTCATGTTAGAGTCCAAGGTTGCCATTAAAAAGGGAAAACAGAACAGAATAGCCAAATGAGAATTATGCCTCTGCTATAAAAAATTATTGCCTATAAATACAGTTCAAGCAGATCCTGTAAACAGAATCAAGAATAAAACTCAGACCAGGAGAAACCTCACATTTCAGGGGGAAAAACCAAGCCCTTCAGCTTACCAGGGCCTTAGAAGTCATCAATGTCTCAATGAGAAAGGGCAATCAAAAGTGCAACAGAAAGCTTTGTTAATTGTTTTAGATTGCAATCCTGCAAATAAGGATTGGAACTAGAAAATGCCTGAGTAATTTAATTGGTTAGACTAGTGCCTTTCTGCCAGCTGGCCTGGCAGGATACAGAATTTTTTGGAGCAGCTTGCCATGCCATTTGCAGGACTGTTCTCTACAGATGTCGACACCTTAGGTGACATCAGTATATGAGCTTAGAAAATGTGTAACATACATGCACAATATCTGACCATAAAGGAATCTGAAAGAAACCTAAAACTTTTTGGAATGACCATACTTCCCAGAAGAAGGACACGGACATGCCTCCACTCTGATGGAGAACTGTATTGGTAGCCAGTCAATCCACACAATGTAGGATTTGTTAGGATTTTACCAGGAAATATATTAGTTTTGCAGAGAGGGACGACGCTTCTGGTCCAGAGGATTTTCAGATATACCTCCTCCTTAAATTCAGGTTTCTGAGTGTACTGGGGGCACAGCTTGCTCAGTTGGACCTGCCCTCCCTCTCAGAGATTCTTTTTGTGAACTCCCAGGTGGAAGCAGAGGAATTTCGGCTGTTACATACTCACCCTGAAGCAATCAAAAAAACCCCAGGTTTTCCTCACTAACTGTTCCCTGTCTCTAACAACTGTCCATAGCTTAAACCCTCCACTGCTTATTTTCTGTCTAAAATGACTTTCATATCCAGGGGGATAGAAAGGCTGTGCCCAGATTTCTGGTTTGGTTTAAAGCAGCAATGCACGTGCCCTGGTTGTTCCTGTTCCCTAGTGCTCCAGGTGCATGGCAAGGACACTACAGCCCATGGTGGCAGCTATCCAAATCAGATTACCATATGTGTTATATCAAATTTCCTGTTCACGGTACCTCACTAAGGTTAGCATGAGATAAAACCCCCAAACTACTTTTGATGAGAGGGCATCAGTACCAGCTGCTTTGATCCATGTGTCTATCCTTATTATACCCAGGAATTTGATGGTGTATGTAGACACAGTCAGAACAGATCTGTTCATGTGGAACATCACTTTTGGGTTCCACTAATCACACACTTGGTAGGAAAATAGATTTCTGAGGTGATATAGTCCTTTGCCTTGTTCTAAGAGACTACACTGCCCTGATACTATTAATAGCTAAATTAAAGGACAATTGGTAATTATTTGGATGAAATCCATACCTGTATAACTGAACTTTACTTTTGAGTGTTGTGCAATAGGACTGACAACAGCTTTTTCTTTAACAAACATCTAAACCTTGTACTGTAGCTCACTACAATGAATCTTGTTAATCACTATGAGAAGAAAAAAAAAAAAGAAATCACAGCCATAAAAAATTAATTGAAAACATGAAATATCTTGGGATCTTGATATTTACTTTCCTGATTCTGAGCCACTAGGGTCCATTTACTTCACAGTAGCTGTCTTTTCTCTGAATTTATGAGGTTTAAAATTCTATTTTTTGAAAACAAAAAAAAGTTCTCTTTGTCTTTTGCAAATAATGTTAATGAAAAGGCCAAAATCCTGGCAACACTGGAGCAAACTTAGCAGTATCATATGGTCTCAGTGACTCAGACTGGAGTCTGTCCAGTGCCCTAGCCTCATACCCTAGCTATAGCAATGCATGGTAGGCAAAAATCCCTGAAGTAAAGAGCAGCATTTGCAGTAGATAGGAGCAAGGAGACCTGTTGGAAAAGCTGGACTCACACAACTATCCTGTGAAGATTTTTCAGGATGAAGAATCACTTTTAGTTTGGAGTGATATTTATAACCATCCAGACACTGGTATATGAAACCTTCTGCCACACCTTTCCTATACAAAGCTTCAAGTAGAATTATCGGGCTATCTTCACACCAAGAGAAGTGCCTGCAGGATACAGGTGAAGATCCTGGTGCCATTTGTGTTGATAAAGTGGTGAAGGCTGCCTGACGGCCCCAAAGGACTCCATGAAGCCCATTTACTCTCCAGTGCACACGGTCAGGTGTAAGTGCTGGGGGGGTTGTTGGTGAGTGAACACAAACTGCCTGATGACCCTCACTGTCACACTGATGGGAGGCAGCTGACACCTTATCAGTCAGCTCAGAGCTGGGATTTGGAGAAGCAGAGCACTTGCCCATTATATCCCAATATTCTGCAGGTTTGCCGGGAATCTAGATGGCCAGGAAGAGCATTCAACACAGTTGAGGGCAGTTAGAGAATTCACACCCTGGAGGAAACACCTCCTCTTTTACATAGAAATAAGTTTGGGAAAGAGTTACTGTCCTTTCAGGAGAAGAGAGTCAGCTAGGGGTCGTGTGGTAAGTAACTCAATTTTGACTTATCTGTGTACATATATGTGCTATAGGCTTGTTTTGTTTTAACTAGAAGAGTTGTGTTCTCCCTGAAGTTGAACTATGATTTTGTTCAACCACTAAATAGGAGCAAAAAGTATCACTTCAGGTTGGAGGGTATTAAAACGCTGGAATTACCTGAAATAACCATGGTAACAAGCTCTGAAGTAATGGCAGTTACTCATATTACCATAGAAACAGGACTTAAGAAGTGGAAATTACCTATAATTTATCTCTGTTGCTTACAGTGACAATAATATAACATGTTTTTTGTGAAAAACACATACGTTTTGCCTACAGTAACTGTCAAGAAGTTACTAAAAATTATTTAAACATATTCAAAAGTGATTTTATTATTTTGTTGCCATAGCAATATTTTGTTATTAGTCCTCACGAAAGTGACATGCAAAAAAGAACAGACAATTGTAATAAAGTATAAAATTCATAGGTGATCTAACCTGTGATACGGCACACACAAATGATAAAGTCAGGTTATATTACTCTTAAATAGACCAAAAATGGTTTTTTTGTAATTCTTCATAAATGGTTTCTAGCTTGAGCAGCTGTGTGTTGTGCTCTGTACCTGCTGAAATGGCAGCAGGTGCAGCTCAGGCTGATAGCACAAATCCCAAATGGATACAGCCCTTTCCTTGGCTGGTGGACAACTGTGGGTAGAGCAGAGAAGCTAGTGCAGTGTTAGTGAAGCCAGAAAAGGGAAAACGAAGCACAAAGCCCCTGCTTTTGGGTAAGACAGGGCATCTCCTTGTTCCTGTGGGTTTTTTTGAGACCTAGTTGGTAAATTTAAAAAGGAAGATGTAGTGATTCATCTGTCAATCTGAAGTTGTGAACTATTGTGCTCTCTTCTGTTTGTGAGGATGTAAAGTGCTAAGACCTTAAAAGCCACAGTCATTAAGATGATTTGGAAAACTGGAAGACCAGTTTTGACTTGTTGGTCTGTTCCCTCTCTCTTACCTGCTTCAGAGCATAGGTTCTTGTATCTTGGTCATCTAACGTGCTCCAGCCAAGTTCCTAGAGTTGTTTGCACTGGGTTCAGTGTTCTGCATGGCTGGGGAGGTTTAAATCAGAAACACATTTTCCTCCTGAGCGTTTATGCACATGGATGAGCAATTTCACTAATAATTCTTTAATTTCATTTGCATCAGGGACAGTATGAACTGCTCTTTATATCAGCAGAGGATAAATTTGGCACTGTCCTTTGTTGGCTGCAGTGACTGCCAGCTGAGTATGTGCATATCCAGCAAGGCTGGCTAGCAATAGAACAGGTGGGCAGAGGTCACTGTCAACAGCAAGGAGGGAGGACCCCTGGGTACATGCATGCTAGTAAAATAATGGGGGGTTAGCACTAAATATTGATGAATTATTCTCCATTAGCACAGCAGAGCCCTAATCTACAGGGAAACTCTTAATTGAAACAGTTGAGCATAGCTAATGGCACTGGACTGCTGTAACAGTCTCAGGCAAGGTGGTGGATGAAAAAGCCAGCTCTTGTTGTGCAGTCCTGGCCATGTAAGGAGAGGGTTTGGTGGAGATGGTGTTATGCACGAGGTCTCTATGGTAGGGACAGTGCTTCTTTAAAAAACAAACAAATCACAATCCCCTCTCTGCTGGCTCCCCTTCCCCACCCACTCCAAAACAACACAAAACAAAAAGCCCAAGCCACCAAAGAGGAAACCCCTGACCCCAGTATTTAATGTCATCAGTCATCAAACAAACATTTATGGTCATGAGAATACTCCAAGGTGTTTCTTGTTAACTATGCTAATACTGAAAACTGTATAATTAATGATTACTGATATTTGACCCTATATAAATCTCAACATAAATAGCTAGTTAGAGCAGTGAGATTTCACTCTTCCCATTAATGTCCACAGGTTTGGGGTTAGGCTTAATTGAATTCCTAAGGGAAGCATCATTAGCAATTATTCAAATTCTTTAAACACATTTAAATAATGCCATTAAATAACTATATGGCAGCAGGGGAAAAAAAAAAAAAAAAAAGTGACCCGAACACATTTTTATGTTAGAATGAAAGATTCCACTTTGATAATTCCTCCAGCCTTTTAAAACCTGCTTGTATTTAAGTAGCAATGAAAAAATATAAACTGGCACATATTTCATTGCAGAGGAAATAAATGAAGCCAAGTCTGAGGGGACTTGTGTTTAATCATGAAATGCACAACATTTTTCTGTAGTGAATTAGCCATTTGTCTTATTAATGCAGAGCCCCAAGAGAGCTAGAGGCACAGTGGACAAATTCAGTGGTTGTGCATGTATGACCTCTGGGGAACTTGGTAAAAATCCTGCATGGACAGAAAAAGGTCAGGTTTCAGAGTCTGTCCTCATGTGTCAGTAAATGTGATCCTGAAGTTATAACTGCACCTTGCTTCCCCCTGCATCTTTAGCATATTTGTCAAAGAGGAAAATGTGACTTTGGGCTGGAACAAAATGAATAGAGTGCCATGAGGTTTTGTTGTAAGGTGATTTTTCATGTGGCTTCTGTAGAAACAAATCCATGGTAGCACTTCTCAGTGTATCCCCTAATCCTCAGTCTCTTCTCTGTGTGTTTTGTAGGGTTTGTTTTGTGGTAGGGCTTGTCTTTGCATAAAAGATTTACTAAGGAAGGGAATATTTGCTGGGCTTCAAAATATGAACCCTCAGAAAACTTTTTTTTCTTCCAAAAGTGAATACTTCAATTAACTAATTTCTTAACAGAAACCATATTGATCAAATCACTTCTGAAAAAGGCATTAATATTTGAGGCCTTCTTAGACAAGAAGGCTGAAGGGATATTAATATTTTCATTTATATAACATTAGTTAAATTATCAACTCCATGAGGCTTTACAGAAATCCATGTCTACTGTTCATGTTTCCAGGCAGTAACACTTTATATTTGACTTCATTAAGAGCTTGTGAATTCAGTCTTATAGATCCTGCCTACCTGATTTTCATAGAAAGAGAATTTCTGCCAAGATGTATATCTCTGTCTTTCTCTGCTGCATCTGGGTCAGCTTCAGAGGTTGCTTTTCAATTCCAATTAACATGTTAATTTAGCAAGAGTATATTTTTAGGATGGAAATGTAGCTATTACAGTGTCTTTGCCACAGCTGGTGAGAAAACAGTGATCTGGAGTCCAGGTACAATTTGGATGGTGGAATTGATAATGTTTCAAATGTTCAGGCTGGAAAACAATCAAACTTTTACCTACGGAGCCTTTTTGACAGTGTATGGAGTTGAACTACTAAGAGTTGTCAGTTTTGAGAACTCTGAGAATTTCTGTTGGATTTAAAGAGCCTCTTACTTGTGTGGAGTTGCTGGCATTACAGGGAATAATTGCATGGCCATGGGTATGAGATACTCCTCTGCCTTCCATCCTTGAGTGGGTGCATTCTGTAGCATGGCTGCAGGATTGCTGGGTGCTCTTGGTCTGGGAATAGCATGCAAGATCCATTATGTCTTTCATGTCTGTATTAAAGAAATTGCCTGTTAATTTAATAAAAGGTTCTGTGGCACATTGGGAGGCATTTTTAAATGTTTGTGTTCTCTTGCCATGTGGTGCCGTGATGCAGCATTGCCATTGCCAATATCAAGCTGTAAGCTCTGTACTGAACTTGTATGGCCTCAGGACTGGTGTTTGAGGCTTGTTTAACTTTTTATCCTTACATGAAAATTTTACTGGATTTAGCTGGTTTCTTTAACTGATCAGGTGCCTCTTCCAATTTTTTAAAACTTTTATTATATTTCTAAGGTATAACCTTTTATCTAAATGGGATCAATGAGCACTAATTCTGAGTAGAATCAGAAGTTTATGACTAATGAATTATAGTAATGTAGAGAGGAGGCCTTGGCAATTGAAGATGCAGGAGGTGACGTGGAGAGGCACTGGCAGGGAGTAATAAGAGATGTGGCTTGGCTAAGAAGACCCAACAAATATTAACAACTTGCCAACTATTGCTTAAACAACCACAAAAGCTGAAGCTAGAGAAAGTTGCCTTCAGATGTAAAAAAAAAAAGAATAAAGTACTATCTAATGTGTGTAAAAGGCACCATAAATAGTAAGCTTAAGGGGTTTATGGAGATGCAGACTGATGAAGGAGGGATGAGGGTAAACCTGTGTTACCAAGTGTATAAAAAGGACTCCAAATGGAGTGACAAATAATAAACCCCCCAAAAATTATATACCTACAGGTGCTCATGGCTTACTGTAATATCTTTTTCCTTGCTTCTATCAAGCCCAAAGTTAAACCACCAACTGTAAGACTTGGAGATGCAGTGTAGGGTTAACATAACACCAAGAAATGAGATACAGACTGAGTCATCTGTGCAAAATATTGAGTGCTACAACTATTATTGAGGCTTTTTTTTTTGTATTCTAATGATATTATTGTCTTTTCCTTTTTGTAACAGCCAGTTCTCCACTGGTAGCAATCTGATTTAAAATTTTGGTTGCATAAATTCCTGGCTTTAAACATAGGATGCATTTCTTCATTATTCATGAACAAGATTTTGAGCTCAAAGTAATGTCCTTCCTGCTCTCAAAAATGTGGGCAAAAGCTTAGTCTTTAAAACTGTGGACAGATTTTTCAAATACCTGCTTGTGCTCTTGTCAAACTGTAGCAGTCCAGAACCTCAGGTCCCAACTTATCCTCCTGAAAGCAACCTGAGTCACTTAATTTCAAAATCTGCTGTCACCAACCTAGTTCTTCACTTAGGTGCCATAACTTAGTGCAAATATTCCCTTTAGGAGGCACAAAGCTGCACAATGGGCAGCTTCATGAATCTCTGTGTGGAAAAATTTAAGTCTTTAATCTGCAAGTGTGTTTTTCATGTTATCTGCTTGAAAAAGTATTTTCTTGGGGCAAGGACTGAGCACTTGTTTGCATTATTTCTCGTGCTGTTGACAGATACGAGCCATAAGCAAAATCACCAAGCAGATATGGTGGTCCAAATAAGGATGCTTTTTGTTTGTTCAAAGGAAAAGATGCAGTGGCTACAACTTGTTAGTACTGTCTCAGAGATAATGATATCCATCTTCATTAAAAAAATAATCTCTTTAAAAGCACTGTAATTAAAATTGAGTGGGTATTAAAATAATCCACCCTGCTTAAAATTCTATTAAAGTACCAGTGATTAGGAGGATAATTAAGTAAACCAAAAGATTTTTCTATTGGCATTTTTGAGAAGCTCCTGTACTCTATGTTGTACAAATTTTCTTCTTGTTAGAGTCCAGGGAGAGATGAAAAGACGCTCTTTACAAATCACAGAAATAGGAGGTTGACTAACCTCATTTGTCAGATGCTGTGACCTGATTGGTACCCACAGTGCCAAACAGTGTCTCGGTGTTTGACACAGATTTCCAAACATTCTGATCCTTCCATCCAAGTAACCACCAGAATAGAGTCTGTCCAATTCCTTGCATGGATACTTTAGTTTTTAAGAGTAAGCTTTAGGAAAACCTGAATGAACCTGGAGGATTGTGTCTCCTTAGCTGACTCATTTCTGAGCCAGCCATCAGCATCCACATCTTGGAGGTTCTCAGTACAAGAATATTTCACATGGATAGAGGGACCAGTGCAGAGCTGCTGATCCTGTGCCACTAGAAACTGAAGGCCTGCATGACAGCAACAATAGTGACACCAGAGCAGAACAACTGGAATGAGACTGCTGGAAAGCTCACCATAATGGGAAAGGGGCAAAGGGATTGCAAGAGGATGAGACCTGAAAACAAAACATAAAATATGAAGAACTTTTCCCATTCTTATATACATTGGTATAGAGTCGGTGGAGCTGTTCTGGCAATTATTCTAATTCAAATTTAAAATTTGGGTTGTCAAAAAGTAGTGTGTCTCGGGGGACATTTCTTTCTTGCTTCAGTTTGATCTTCTTATTTAGCACCATCTGCCTTGCAAATAGGAAAGAAAACATCTGGAGGAGAGTTAAAATAGCAGGAGGAAGGAGAAGAGGAAGCCTACTCTCTGTGAACAGATTCTTGCTTCAGTAATAAAGCTTCTTTTCAGGCTAGCAGTGAATGTGGTACAGATGGATACAAAGTAGTGTAGTAAAGCTCTGTGGCCTTTGTGAAAGGCAGGATAGATGTTTGAACATTTGCTATAACCTTTTTCACTCATATTCTGTAAAGAGATATTGAGAAGAGGAAAGTTCCTCTTGAACAGAAAAAGCTGTCTGCAAGGGATGCTTTCATACACTTACATGTACATATCTGGCTTCCACAGCCTGGGTGGTGGAAACTGGAACAGCATAACATGGAATAACCTCAAATGTTTTCTCAATATTTTGGGGGGCTTTTTACTGGCTCTACCAGAATCTTGCTGAAAACAGGCATCTCACCAGCTGGTATTTCCAGCAGGGTCTAGAGATAGAATCATAGACTCTTTTAGTTTGGAAATGACCGATAAGATCGTAGTCCAACTATAAACCCAACACTACCAAGTCCAGCAGTAAACCATGTCCCAAAGTGCCCCATCTGCTTTTCTTTTAAATAACTCCAGGAAAGATGACTCAACCACATTCCTGGGCAGCCTGTCCATGTGATTGACAACACTTTTGGTAAAGAAGTTTTTCCTTAATATCTAAATTGCTCCTGGAACAATTTGAGGCCATTTACCATAGATTTATTACTTGTTATTTGGGAGAAGAGGCTGACATCCTTTCAGGTAGTTGTAGAAAGCAACTTGGTGTCTTCTGCAAACTGCCTGAGGGTGCACTTGGTCCCTTTGTCCATGTCATTGTTAAAAATATTAAACAAAACTGACCCCAATACTGAGACCTGGGGAACACAACTTGAGCCCTGGCAGGAAACATCTAACTATAATGGAACCACACATACAGGGAAAAAACAAACAAACAAACAAAAAAACCAGCAAAACCACCAAGCCTCATACATGCCACTTTTTGTGGCTAATGGGAAGTTTTGGATTTTTTTGACTAGGACCTCTGTCTCTGCATAAAGCTGTAGATAAACCAAAGCCCTTGCAACTCTGCCAAAATACAACTGTGTTAGTATTTTGAGTGCCACATTGTAACCTGCTGTGAAAATCTGTTGGCAGCCATAAAGCAACACAAAACAGCAGACTCTTAAAAATATAGTGTACTGGCCTCTCATGCGGCTAAAAGTTAATTCTTTTGTAAGTGAGGTGGTTCAATAAGACAAATTGGTCATTATGGATGACAACATGACAAATAAGTCATTATGGATGATTTAATTATCCTTTTTATCTCCTAACATTAAACACTGAAAGCAAAAAAATGTTTGTCACACATTGAGGCCATGAAGTTGAAGGGATGCAAGCCTTTCTCCTGTGAGGAAAAGCTGAAAGATGTGGTAATGTGGAGCCTGGAGAAGAGAAGGCTCAGGAGGATCTGATGGAAGTATAGAAATAGCTGAAGGGAAGGCACAAAGAAGATGGAGCCTGGCTGTTTTCAGTGATGCCTGGTGACAAGATAGGAGACAATGGGCAGCAGCTGAAACACACAGAAAGCTGTTTCTAGATCAGGAAAGACTTTTTTACTGTGAGGGTGACTAAGCCCTGGCACAGGTTGTTTAGTGAAGTCATGGATCCTCCATTCTTGGAGATACTCTAAACTCATCTGGTTCGGGGCAGCCTGCTCTAGGCAACCTGTCTCGAGCAGTGAGGTTGGACTAGACGACCTCCAGAGGTCCCTTCCAACCTCAGCCACTCTGCATTGCCTTGGAGAACAGGACATGCAGGTAGAAAATACATTTCCTCCAGTTGCTGCTCCTCAGTGCAGGTCTGCTCAAGGGCAAAAGCACTGGCTTGCAGGAAGGAGCACTGTCTCATTAGGCATCTCTTCTAGTCACTGGCAGGGTGTGAGCTCTGAAGTTCCTATTAGCTTGTTTGCATCTGATTTCTTACCAATGCAAAATTTTCCTCTAACAAGAGGAAAAAAGGGAGACGTGAAGGTACAAAAACTGCAGACCAGAAGTGGTGGGGATTTCTGTTTTCCACAAGCACAGTTTTGGGGTATTTTTCAGTAGTAAAGCATTAGAGCTTCTGATGAAAATGTGGAAAAATATGAAATTGTTGAATGATTGCTTCCTCTGAAAATGTGAAGCGAACATATTTCTGTGGGATGTTTTGGAGATGGAAATTCTGCAGAGTACTTCGATTTTAAGATTGTGGCATTTGTGAAGGGGGGTGGGTATGAGATTTTGGTGGCTCATTTGTGGGGTTTTTGGTGTGCATGGTTGTGTTAGTGAAAGATGGATCCTACTAGATCGGGGGCTAGACATAATGACTGTAAAAAAAAAAAAAGTTACCAGAAATTTCTGGCCCCTGTAAGGAAAGTAGAATAAATATTTTTAGATATAAGCTCAGTGAAATTGTCTGTGGTTTAAGTGTTCAGCATTATTTCCACTGGCACAGGTGAAAACTGAGTTAGTGAGTAGGACGCTTTCCTTGAGTCCCTTGGTGGGACAACATCTTTAGTATTTCTTTTGTTGTTATTGCAGTTGAACAACAATGTCACAAATGCCCCAACAATGCCTCCAGCCACAGATCCTATACCTTTGTGCTGCTATTGCATCAATTTACTAGCTTATAATTTGGTAGATAAATAAGTGCCAAAAAAATATTTCTGCCTCCATGTGGAAAGCTGTTCAATGTTGTACACTTTCCCAAAAACTACTTTTGCCACCCAGAAGTAAAATATCAGCCTGAGTAACTCCTTTAATCTTGCTCCAGTTCTTTCTGTGAAAATAGACAAAACAGAGGAAATTCTGCTGGACACTGTCAGCTGAGGTCAAAAGGACAAATTTAACTTAAAGGAATTGATCCAGCTCTCTTCACTTTAAAAGCAGAACCTGAACTCTATGGATCAAAATTCTGAAGCTGAATCAAAATCCCTCTTTGGATCCATTTTGAAGGCTTTAAAATAATTTCACTATTCCCATTGCAAAGTGCCTTTACACCTGCTTCTGGTGCCTCCATTTTTTGCTCTGATCCTCCTCTGATGGGCAGTTTTTAAGCTATTCTGAACTCGAGCAAGTCCTATCCCAGGTTACAGGCTGATTCCAGAGGTGGTGGCAGGTCTGGGATGGGCCCTGAGGTTGCCACAAACCAGCAGCAGTTGCTGTTAAATGGCCTCTTTGCCATCCTAGCTTTGTTTTCAGACTTTGATTTGACCAGAGCTTGACTTATTCTTGAAGGGGTGATTCACTGCTGGTGTCCCCATATGTCCATAGTCATTCTCTCAGCTGACTTTTCATGCAGCAGATGGTTTGCTTAGTTGTTGCATTCATGCACCAGATTTTTTACTACCTTAATGTTGCACATTATCAGTGGAAATGTGGTAAGTGAGGATGATGATCTCTAGTGATAATTGAAATTGAACTTCTGTGACTCTTGTTGCAACAGTGGTATGTACCTAACTTCCAGATTATCCTGCCTTATGTTGTTTTCTGTCCCTGTTCTATTTCACCAGAAGTACAAGGCTGTATATCCAGATTTCTGACTATTATTTTCTGACAGATCAAAATAAACAAGAACAAAATTATTTTTTTCCTTACCCAAAAGAAAGCCCTATATAGAATTAAAGCAATAGGCATAAGATGACTGAATTTTTTGCTATCTTATTAGCCACTCAATTTCTCATACTTCAGCTGTGGAAAATGGGGCATCAGACTGTCTCTGTTCCCTTTATTACATGGTAGGGAACATCACTTACACCTCATGACCCCTTTACAGTTAAATATTTTGAAGAATAGCATTTATGCTTACATTTAACTGCACCACAAATCTGTTGCAACGAATACAAGTTGGAAATGTATTTAGGTGTGCTGTATCAGAATGTGTACTCTGCAATCTATTGCCCGTGCCACACACTGTGAAACTTGCTGCAATTGCAAAGTCTATATGGTGTTGGGTGGGGAAGTGCTAAAGCAAAGCAATGCAAATTCAAAGCACAGAGGACATCTTAAAAGAGCTCAGATCAAATTGTTCTCCTTGTCTTCACTATTCAGAAAACCTCTGTTCAAAAAATCATTCTTCTCTTTCATGAGATTCTTTCACCAGTGTAGGCTACTAGACAGGTATGGATTTAAAATATGACTTCAAACTCCTGTGGCATTATCAAGTTCTGTCCTCAATCAGGTAGTGAAAGTAAATGTAAAAATATGATTGCCTTTAACAACATTTAGTTTTGGTATCAAGGAATCAGTCTGTTTAGATGTCATTTTGCCTGATGACAAACATTATTTTAAATATTTTCACATTTTAAAAGAAAGTGTTTTCCTAAATTTCTTTATAAAAGGTCTAAGACTGGACATGTTTCCTCAAAATAATTAATGAAATTCTCTCTATTAATATTTTCTGATGTTCCCTTGGAAAAAGCGGCTTGATTGACATTACTCCTTAACTCTACTAAGAGAGCTGTGACTTGCCAGTATGTCAGATTCAGGTCTGTATGTGCTTGCATATAAATTTATTAGCTGCTGTAACTAGCAGTTTATTAGCTACTGCAACTAGGTTTAGCTCTACTCATTATTGAGTAACCCCTTTAACCACTTTCCTGTTAATTCTTCTAATGCAAAAGTAATTTTTTTATAGAAGAGATGTGTTAGCTATAGAGTTGCATTTTCCTTTCAAATTGCAATATTTTAACTGATTTAAAATTGTTTTGTTTAGTGTGTCTCTTTGGTACTGTGTATCATATATAAAAACACAGTAAAACTGTAAGTGTTCTGAGTGACTGAGTTACAGCAGAACATTTTAAATTTTAATGAGGTTGAATTTGGCTTTACAGTGATAAAGATGGAAACCATCTGAAATTCAAACTAGGTTTAGCAGATAAGTAGGAGTCAACATGACAATAGACTGGAGCTGGTGGGGTCGAGTAGATGACTGAGGCCTTTCTGTCTCTCAGTTTTAACAAGCTGATGAATTTCTCTAGGGGTGCTCTGGAGGGTGAGGAAGGGATGTAAACTGTCAGAGATGAGTCTATGAATATCTTACCTAGAATTTCACTTACCACTGTGCATCATCTCTGGAACAGACTGGCATCTCACTTTTTTTTCCTGTTCCCAATACCAGAGATAAAAGCTGCTATCCAGTGCAGTGTTGTGTCCATTTCTTACTGAATTTGAACCACTAAGAAGGCAATCAAATTAGCAGGTATTAAGGACTTTGCTCTACATATACAGGATAACTGAGTGCTTTAACATGTGAATTAGGTGAAGGAGTTTTAACATTATTAGGGGGAAAAAAGTAAGCCACAAACACCATCCCCCCCCACTCCCCTGCTTATTGTACTTATCATGCAATAGTCTGTTATAAACATTTGGATATTTGGATCAGAGGAGTCATATAAGAATACAGAGTTATTTTATTTGGTTGTTGTTTGTTTAGTTTTTTCCTCTGGATCCCAGAGGAAAGGTTGTTGGCCAATAACTAAGAGCGTATAATCAGCCAAACGTCTGAGATCAGGTTATTCTTGTACTCTAATCTATTTATTACAGTTTTATTTAGCATTTTCCCACCTGGCATCTACATATTAGAGAACCTCAATTGGAGCCTTTGTCTCATGTCATCTAGAGAGCTGTTACTGATGATTTCTTGGTACTTTTTTAAAAAGAAGATAGCAATCTACAGATCAAAAATATCTCAGCTGTAGAAGTGTATGTCTAAAGTAGATGAAGTTTTCTTGGGGATGATTGTCTTGGCTTAACCAATACTGTTTTTATTCAGTAATAATGGCTACATTAAAAAATAGTAATAATAGTTCAGTATTTTATCCTGACAATTACTGTTACACATTCAGTACGAATTTCCAAGAAACTGTTTAATTTCGTGAACCATACTTTCACTTAACATATTTATTAACTCCTTATATGCTCAGGGAAAAGTCTGCTTGACTTGAATCTCCAGCCAATTTTAAACTGTGGCCAAAAGGTCTTTGGTTCTTAGGTACTTGAGCTCAAGTAGCCACAATATATCATACCTTGATTGAGATAGCTGTGGGAGCTACCTTAATTCTAATTTTGTTTCTCTTTTGTTGCTTGGTGGTGATTTTGGGGGGAAATATGTTCATTGTTTGGTGAGAGTTTCTTTAATTTTTATTTTGCTTTATCTACAGACCCCCATGGCTAAGATCCATTAACTGTCCTGTTTCTCTGCCTCTGGCATAGAACTTGTCTTCTGTGCTGCTCAGATCAAGGCAATGCTGAAATCTCATTTATCTAATAAGCACTCAATTTCATTTCTACTGGTAAAACTGAAGCCTTATAAATAAGTAGATGTCATTTCATGATTCATCTTGAAAAACTGAATTAAACAGGAGGATTTTATATTTTTATAATAAATTTAAACAGATTGGACATGTAATATCATTGAAATTATACAATGTATTTCTGATTTCAAATGTTCATAAAGGACTGCTTTTTCAACTCAATGAGTTCAGCAAAAAAATGTGTGTTTGTTGGTTTTAAATGAAGAAGTCTTTACAATGGAGGACTTTTGTGTCTAGAAAATGTGGACAACTCTTGTTTGGCCTATGCTAGCAGTATGACTGGGTTTTTTAAAATGCAAATTCACTTGTAAATTTTTAGAGTAGATTTATTACATTTGGGTAAACTTCTAGTGCATAAAGCACTACAGAAAATTATTTTTTCTCCTAGGTGAAACTGGCTGTAGTACAGTTTCCCAGTAAGGGTTTTGTGGAAGCATTTCTGTGCGTCGAATGTGTCATAGTCTTCTTTCCGTCCATAGTGATGTTCACTTATGGCTTTCTCTCAATATGGAAGTTCTTTCAGGCAGCACTACATTGTTGAAAAGCCTAAAAATATATAGATGGTGCATTTATTTGTAAACATCATTAGCTCAAACCTTGAATTTTTACTGCGGCTGCTTTGAAAGGTTTGTCTTCTATTTCCGTGCTTCCTGGTTTAGTAGTTTCAAACGCCTGATTCTTTCAAGTCATCAATCTTTATTTCCAGAAAGTGGCAAGTGTTACAGGCATAACAGGCAGAGGCTATGCTTGTTATCCATGTTCTAGTGAATTTTGTGTCTTTTCAATAAAAAAGTGTTAAATTTTGTCTAGACGTATGTGGCTCTTTATGTATAGTTGTACACGTTGCTTTTATATAAATCCTGATGCCTTATTCTTTAGACAACATTTTTCTTTTCTTCTTTCCTTGTCTCTCAGCCTCAGTTCTGGCAAGCAAAACTCAGTCTAAGGCACAAGTTCCTGTAGTAGTATGCTCTGTCCTTGGCTGCTTGCCTTGCAGTTCTACACTGCAAGAAAGGAAGACCTCAAGAGCTTTTTATGTAAAGCTGCTAGGGCTAAACTCATGGTAAATAGAGTTAAAAGATGAACAGCATAATGAATTTTTTTTTTCACCACTGCTTCTTTAATGAGTTCTATGTTTTGATAGTCCATAGAAATAAGAAAATTAGTCTGCTGCCATTGGCATAATTAATCATAGAACACTGCTAACAATGATGTAAAGGGTCATTGCTAGCAGGAAAAGCAGTCTGTATCAATTAAAAATTTGCCTAATTGAATTATCATAATTGTAGAGAGAATCTGAAGAACTCACTAGATGGAAAAGGTTGTGTGTTTGGTTTGTCAAGTGTCCAGCATTTGTACTGTAGAGGTATCAACAGATGTAGCTTGTGTCAAGGTCTGTTGAAATATTTAATTTGAACTGAAAATAAAAATATTTTCTGTGCTTTTGTTTAAAATATACTGAAATGATAGCATTGTGTTCACTTCTTATGAGGAGAGAGTAAAATGATATTGATGATTAACATTTGTAGATTGAATTCTTTATACAGGAAAAACCTATCCTCTACCCTTTTCTTCCTTGCTGCTTTCCTTAGAGAACAGATAAGTTTTTTTTCTATGGATTATGAATAAGTTTTGCAAAATTGCACCTGAATTTGTGTTCTCTAGTACAGGATACTACTTTTCATTATTGTTGTTTTGTAAACTTATATCTGAAGATATGTCTCTGCACGGGGTAAAAAAAAAATCTGTAGACGTTGACTGAAAATAAAAGGGAATGTTATTTAGGTAACCAGGCACTGAATAGCAGCACTTTTGGCATTTCCAAATCCCAAACCACACTGGAGTCCATTCCTTGAATCAGAGAACCTTTACACATCCCCACACATATCTGTTTCTATTGCTCTCTTTCTTCTGTTAAGATGCTTTCAGATCAAGGCCTGATTTCTGTTATTTTCTTGGTAAAACCTCAGGTATGATCTTGTGTCTTCTGTACATCTCCAAAACTCTTTCCCAATTCAAAATTAATCTATGAGACGTTCTAAGATTTCCTCAGGGGATGCTGCTACAGCCAATCCCCCTCTCTTTGCAAGAGAAGGTGGCTGATCTTTCTTTCATGGGGAGAAGGAGGAGACCTGGGACACATCCCTGTGTACAGTTTTATGAAGAACTAGTTTGTTGGTGCTCATATCTAAAATTTCCTTTAAAAAAATATAAGTTACACAAGTTGCAATAGAAAGTTTAAAGTAGGAGAGACACCTAAATTTCATTCAACTAACGAGCAGCTTGTACTAACCAGTGAAGGAAATTTTGTAGCCTGTCCCTCTGATGTCATTAGAAAACTAATTTTTGAGAACATTCTGGAAGGAATTTGTTGCATATTTTGAGTGATCATATATAGTAGGCATGAGGCTTCTTTACTTGTTCATTAAGAGTTAATTTTGGGTTCAGCTGCAGCCCTCTCTCTTACCTCTTCCTGCTGTAAGGAGGTACCTTGTTTCTGCAATGCAATAAAGCAGGAAAAATATATTGTTGCCTTTCATGTTACTTGCTTATTACTTCTGTAGGACTTAACCAGGGAGCTGGTAGCATTCAAAAAAAACCCAAAAAAACAACTCCCAAAAAACAAGCAACCCCCTGCTGCCAAAACAAAACTAACCAAGGTGGAAGTAGAATCTAGGGGAATGGACTATTAATTTCTTGTTTGAGTTATACCTTCCCACTGTGTGATATTTGGGGCATAGGACGTGTGCTTTCCAAGCTTGACTGTTCCCCCTGCCAGACAATAAGGAACAGAGAAAAGAGATCTTTTACAAGCAAAAAGCCATGAACTTTTCTTTAGGCTAACACAATTTTATTTGCTAAATTGTCACGTTTGAAGGAAGACAGAACCCTGAGATGGAGTGACTGGAGACTCTGTATAACTTTAATTACCCCTCTAAGCATAAAAATATTAAGTGCACCTGAATACTGATAAGTGCAAATAAATAATTTGGTGAATGAAAATGTCTAAAGGAGACTTGTTTCCTGCAGGATAAAAACCTTCATCAGCATTCTCATATATTTATACTGCTCACTAAGGGAGACAGATATTTTAACTTACCTTTTTGGTGTTCAGCTTTTGGAGGTTTTTTGGGGGGGAGGGGGGAAGTTTGCTTTGGTTTGGTTTTTTTGGCAACAATTTTCTTTCCTTTTGGTTGGGGCTTTGTCCCTACTATTGTGCCTCAAAGCAGCTGGGAGACAAAACTTGGCCCTGCAGTTTGAGATGAGGATCACTGGGTACCCCTAATTCTTCCAAGATATCTACTGCAGGGCTAAGACTCTCTCTCTCATAACCTCCTCTGGTACAAATCCTTGGAAATGCACGGCAGTAAATGGTTCAATGGCAATAAAAGGCGTATTCCATACATGGGTAGGAAGAATAATTACAGATATTTTGAGAACTGCCTGAACGTTTCAGAGTGACTCATCCCTAGGTTCTTCTGCACAACTGGTATATTTTTCTGTCGCAGCTATCTTGCAACCAGGATGTTATAATTCTGTTTATGTTTGTGCATCTCTATCCCCTGTATGGCTTAGCCTGCCTTAACAGTGTGTAAATACTGCTGAGTAAATAACAAATGAAAGGTGAGCCTGGAAAGACACTGTTCTATTAGTCATTAAAAAGCTCAGACACCTGGGATAGAATTTTCATGAATCTATTTTCTGAGAGACTTTCAGTGAAGGCTGAATGTCAGTCATCTAGCATGCTGATTTGATAATAGTTTGGGTCTATTTCAGATATGTGTCTGCAAATCAGACTGAAAATGTTGAATTTGGAAACAAGGGGAAATGAATTATTTTAGGATGTTTATGAACACCTCTAGTTATATTTTGGTTTAATACTAACTCAAACCAGTCTTGTCTTTTAACAGTACGATGGCTCTGCTCCACCCCACCCAAGTCCATAGCCACAGATATACTGGAGGTGAAAAGAAAAGGGATTCAACTAAATATTTTGATTTTCCTGCAAGGATTTTTTTGCTTAAAAAAAAAAAAAATGCCAAAAGAAAGGTGGCAGTATGTATCTGTCCTCCACTCTTCTTTTACAATCCTAATTGCTCTGAACATACATCACAAACCCAAAAATCCTAGAATGGTTTGGGTTGGAACGGACCATAAAGATCATCTTCTTCCAACCCTCCTTCCTTGGGCAGGAACACCTCCCACTAGACCAGGTTGCTGGGAGCCCCATCCAACCTGGCACTGAACACTTCCAGGGATGTGGAAGCACAGCTTTGCTGGGCTATATGTTCCAGTGCCTCATCACCCTCACAGTAAAGACTTTCTTGCTAATATCAAATCTAGCCCTGCCTTCCTTCAGCTTAAGGCCATATACCCTTGTCCTATCACTAGAAGCCCTTGTGAAAAGTCCCTCTCCAGGTGTTTTTGTAGGCTCTTTTGAGTACTGGGAGGCTGCTGTAAGGTTTCCCCTGGGAGCTTTGTCTGCTGAGGTCTGAGAGGGCAGAATGCCCTCCTTCACTCTGCTGGCCACGCTGCTCTTGATGCCACCCAGGACACAGTTGGTTTTCTGGGCTCTGAGCACATGCTCTCAGCTCAGGTTGAGGTTCTCACCCACCAACAACCCCAAGTCTCAAGTCCTCAGGGCTGCTCTTTTTGCATCCTCTGCTCAGCCTCTACTTACACTCCACACTTAATTTCATGGATTTTTTTTTTTTTTTTCCCAATGTAACCTTTGCAGCTTTGTTCAGTATCCAGTTACAAATGCAGGAGCTGAATCATAGTAGCTCTACTCCTATCTGAGGTTAGTTGAATCTGTCTATATTTTCTTATCGTGGATTTTTCTTTTCCCTGGATTTGGAACAAAACTGAGACCCCTGAGCAATGTGGTCTGTGAGGAGTGGCCTGCTGCTCTCAAAGAAATCATTTGATAAATGGAGTGATAGAAGGCTTCAGGGGAGTGCTCTGTCAATTTCAAGGGGAATAAAGTGTGTTTAATTAAAGTAATCTCTGTTTAGATTAAAATAAATCATTTAGTGCCAAGGGTGGGGTTTTTAATGACTGTGGGATGCCGTTCAAAGGAGATGCAGGAAGCTACTATAGTACTTTTATTTCCTCAACTCATGATTGATCACTTAGATGATATACTCTGCCAAGAAAATGTTTATTAAACAGTATTCCATAGAGCACCAGTAATTGGTAGGAGATGTGGCACTGAGGAAAGAGCAACAATTCTGGAACAGAGAAGTTCAAAGGCACAGAGACTTTGCAATGCATCAGAGGATTAACTATTTTAAAGTGACAACCTATGGACTGCAGGCTGCCAAGTCCTGTCAGCACCGTAATAGTTGCCAAGAGAAGTGTCCTGCAGTTAGACAGTCTCAAAATATTAGGTCTACAGATAAAATTTAGGAGTATAACTGCTCTTAATGAGCTTGGAAAAAATTAGTGATCCAGTCTCCAGTTGTGAAGGCAGTCTTATTGGTGCTTCAGTCTCTCACTTTTAATTTCTTTTCTTCTCTGCTTTTTGGTTTTTTTTTTTCTTTTTCTTTTTAGCCAGTAACTTAGCTCAAACCCATTTTGATATACCCAATTATTTCTATGTCTTGTGCTGCACAGCAGAACCTAAAATTATCTGAGCTCTGCAGTGGTGGGAGCACCTGCTGTCTCAGAGGTTTCTCCCATGTACAGCTGAACATTCCCCATACTGAAATGCAGTGGGGAAACAGCTGAACAGTTCTTCAGAACTGATGAGGTGATATGTGATGCTGGGGATCAGGGAGAGTAGCACAATTTGTAACAGAAACAAGCTTTGAAGGACAGAGTTCTCCTGGAAAAGATGTTGGTGCATACCTTCATGCTGTGTAATGAGGAGCAGAAACTTAAATTTCTACAGATATAAACAACTTGGAGTTAGTTGTCTTGATTTTCCATGTTCAAGGAATGTAGGCAACAAAAGAAAGGAGGATGGTACCCCGTGAAAATATTTACTATGACTTATCAGGAAGATATGGGTTTTGGTTTTGTGGCTGGGTGTCTCCTTTCTTCTCCTTCACACTAGGTCAGAGTTAATCCATTGATCTTTGTAACATATACATATGTATACCCTAAAATGGTTCATCTGGCTGGTGAACTAAAGAATTTCTTCATCCAGGTACTGCCACTGATGAGCCTGGCTGGTACACAGTTCTGCATTGCTTCTGTGAAATAAACACAGAGCTGCTGCTGCTGCTTCCTGTGTACTGCACAGAACTTCTAGGACAGGTATCGTTTTGTCAAGGTTCCACTGCTCTCCTTGGCTTCATTCAGCACTGAAGATGCCTTTTTTCTGTTGGCATGTAGCATTCTCTGACAAAATACACAGTGAACAAAACTGAACCACTAGGGTGAATGCTGTCTGCTCTGAGGTGTGATTCAGTTAATTCTCCATCCCAGATTTGAAGATGAAACCCTAACCTGAGTTTGACTTGATTCCCGATCAGTACCCTTGAGAATTGCGTTATTACATATCAAATATTTGTGCACAATTTGTCTTTAATGCTCTGTGTCCAAGTGTGGTTTAGTTTTCTGAGGGTAGCTGTGGTGGAAATTTTAGTAAAAAAGATAGGCCAGTGGTGCTGGTGGATTATTTTTTGTATAGAGACTTACTTGGTTGTGCTATTTAATCCGTGTTGTAATTTAGGAGTGGTAGTCCCCAATTTAATTCTTCTGCCAAGATTCTCTGAACCATCCTGCCTCCTGTTCCCTCTTGCTCCTCCTTTTCTGTCCCCATGGGTGGCAGGAGAGGAGAACCGGAGACACAAAAGGCAAAGATCAAAGGCTGAGATAAGAACAATTTATTGGAAATGGCAGTGAGATAAAAAAATGAACAGTAACTGCAAGAGTATTAACAACAACAGTGTGCATGGATCCTTCCTGTTCTTGTGAAGAGCTGTGAAGTTTAGTGATCTCTCTATTGAGTCTGATTATGTAATTATCTATGTATTTTAGACTTCTCATTTCCTTATGCAGGAATAATGCTCTTATACTTTTACAGTAAAATCATTTTTTATAGAGACATTGTAGGAATAGTTTATCTCCTGAAGTTCTTTTAAACTCTAGTAATTAACACTTACAGTTCTGACATTCTAGTATTAAAGCCAAAATGGCAAATGTGATGGCAAACTGCTTTCATCTGACCCTCTCTGGTTTTGGCTTCACAGTCAAGCCCTCCAAGATGATCGTTTCAAAGTAATTTGGTTTTCTAGATTGGTCCATTCTTTTCCAAACCACTTTCATGATTTTGGGGTTGAAAAGAATGTGTGCTGTATATTTCTATATTAGTGCCCTCAGGGGGTTACTTGGCAGGAAACAAGTGTCATGGCAACTGAAAGAAAAGCCTCTCTCGAAGCTGCTAACCCAGCATGGTTCTCCATGTGTGCCTCTCGCCACTCTGAACTGCCATTAAGAAAAGTGCTCCTTGGGGTTTTGTTCATTGTTTTGTTTTGGTTTTTTGTTTTTTTTTCTCCCCTGCAGCAGTCTTTGGTAACTTTCTTCAATTCTTGCTACCGACTCACTCTAAAATTAGGAAAAAAAAATCTTGAAGTTAAAAAATGATTGAGAAATGAGAGATGTAAGCAAATCTTAAAAGCTGTGGTCCTGGCAGAAAGGAAAAGAAACAAGGATTATCTGGAAAACAGTAAGAAATATTGATTTTTCAATTAGTCAAAAATAACTCAAATTTAATTAGTCTAAGTATTTTACAAATTAACTCTTTCCCCTTTGCACAGACAGAAATTGAACCACCATGATTTCTCTCAAATTTCTTAAAGCTTTTCTTTAATGTGCATCCTTGCTATATGTTTGAGTTCCAATCCTCTCATCTGTGGGCTTTTTAGTGATTTTGCAAGAAAATATTCAAGCATATATTTCAAATGTTTAAAAGCAAGACTGCAAAGCAAGTCAACACAGACAATCTTAACTAGTCCTTGCACTGGTACAGAACAGAATCTTGTTAACCCTTTCTGTCACTCTTTGGGTCAGTCTGCATTGTGATGTTTGAGTTAAATAACTGAAATCCAGAGAAGAAGGGTGTTTGAAGGGGTTATTTACATCTGTTAAATATTAAGCATTACCATCATGGTGACCCTGCTAATTTGCTGATGGTGCAAAGATGAAGAGGAAGGTATATCTGAAGAACTCCTAATGTTAACCTAAGAGTAGTGAATTCTGAGTTGAATGAACAAATAATCAAACAGGCTAGAAGCACAATGAAAAATTGTTGCTTGATCATGCAGTTCTGCTGAGTTTAAAGCCATGTTAGAGTGCTGTTTACAATCACAGGAAACTGATGGAAAATTTGTTTGGTTCAGTGTGGTTGGAAGCAGCTGTGAACACTTCACAGAACTGACTGCTGAGTTGGAGGGTCTTTGTCTTGTCAGCAAAATTTTTGGATGCTTCTACAACTTCAAGATCTGCCTCCTGTAAGAATTTGCAAATCTGTTCACTTTTGGTCAAATACTTTTGCAGTGGAGAGCAGGGTTAAGATAAACTGACTTTCTGTTTTGATATTCAGCAACTGGAAGTCTGCAGATTATCCTACTGCCCATCCTGTGTTTTTTTGCGGGGTGAATTACAGGTTCACTGAGCTGGAAACATGCTTCTGGAAATCATCTGGTCCACAGTCCAATCCTCCCACCCCAACTGGATTGTTCTCATGACTGGTCATCTTCAACACAAAAAAGTGTTTTCTTAGGTTTGAATAGGTTTTTCTGTACTTCAATTTGTGCCAGTTGCCTCTTCTCCTGTCACTGGAAACTACCAAGAAAGGTCTAGATCTGCCTTCTTACTTCTCCCTCAGGTATTTATTACACATTTATCAGATCCTCCTGAGCCTTCTCTTCTCAAGACTGAACAGTCACAATTCTCCCAGGCTCTACTCATATATAGAGCAGAATGGAATAATCTCCCTGTTGAAAGGGACCAACAGTGACCATCTAGCCCAATTGTCTAACCAAATCTGGGCTGACCGAAAGTGCAAGTGTGTTATCAAGGTCATTGTCCAAAGGTCTCTTAAACACTGATAGGCTTGGGGCACCTCCCACTTGGAAGAATGGATAGATTCCAGTCAGTAGGGATATCCCTAGACCCTCAATATTTTTGGTAGATGATCAAGAGAGGTCCTGCCATATGATCTGCTGGTTCCTGTGTTACTCTGGAGTGAGCTTCTTTAGGCCAAATAGACTTGTGAATATTCTCTGGTAGAGCCAGTCCCTGACAGTTTCAGTGTCACTGTTCCCATGATCTTCTGGCTCAGGGGCAACCCAAACTCTATGAATATTAAAAATTTAGCCAAAGATTGTATCTAATGCTTCCACTTTTTCTTTATCCCTTTAAGCCAGATGCCTGTCTTCAACAGCTATTGCTCCAATGTTTCCTTACTGTGGGCATACTTTAAAAAGCCAGCCATAGTATCTGATACAACACTCTCCAGCTTCAATTCTGACTAAACTTCAGCCTTTTGCACCTACTCTCTGGGTAAGCAAATTACAGGTACTCCTTCTGTGAAGCCTGACCTTGTTTCTGGAGACGACTGTTCCTTTTCCTCCTGAGCTATGTGAGGAGCACCCTGTTCAGCCAGTCTGGCATTGTCCTGCTTGACTTTTAAAGTGGAATTGCCTAAACTTGTGGTTCTGAAAAGATAACTAGCCCTCAAAAGCTCCTAAGACCTCAAAAGGAGATTCCCAGGGTACTTTGCTAAACAGCTCTCTGAATAGCTTATAGTTTGTTCTCCTGATGTTCAGGAGAAGAACACTGCTGTTCTTTTTTTCCATACTGAAAATTTAGAGCTCAACAAGTTCATGATCACTGTGGCCCAGGCAGGCAACCACCTACCATCACGTCCCTCATGAATCCTTTTCTATTTACAAGTAGCAAGTCTAGGAGGGTATCTTGCCAGTTTTGTGGACAAAGTACGTGCAACAAAAAGTTACCTCCCACAAACTTCAAGAATTTTTAACACCTCTTTGCCACAGTAGGGTGATGTTCCCACTTGATACCTTGGAATTTGAGATCACCTCTAGGGACAAGGGCTACAGACCAAAATTTCTCCTAATTGCCTATAGAATTGCTCGTGGTCCAAGATTTAACCATCTTCATGGCTGTTCACCAGAGTCATTGCAGTATGTACAGCTGTCTCTTGTACTGGGGAGCCCAGAAGCAGACTCCATGCTTCAAATTTGCCTCAGCAATGCCAAGCAGAGAGGAAGGAACACCTACCTTGACCTGGTAATGTTCCCCTACTGCAGCTCAGGGTACTGTTAGCCTTTTTTTCTGCAGGGGCACACTACTGTTATGTGCTCTACTTGTCCTTTGTTACATCTAGGTCCTACTTGTAAAGCTGAGTTTTGGCTGGTCAGAATGCAGCATGTGCTTGTGACTGGGTTTGCTCCCCCATGGGTTTGGTGTTTTGCATTTTCATTTGTTGAACTTCATGAGGTTCCTGTTGCCCCCCTTCTCCAGTCTGTTCACATCCTTCTGCATAATAGCAAAACAGCCTGATGAATCAACCACTCCTCCTAATTCAATATAATCTGAAAACTTGCTAAAGTTGCGCTCTTCCCCATTATTAATGGGACTTGTCATGAAGATGTTCAATTGTATTGATCTCAGAACTCCTCTCTTGGGAGCACCAAGCAGTCCCTCCAACTGGACTTCAGTGCCACTGGTGAGCAGTGAGTTTTCAGTCTACTTCTCTGTTTACCTAACCTGTAATTCATCAGCTATGATGTCATGGGCTATAGTGTTAAAGCCTTACTAAATTTGTTACAATCAGCATCCATTACATGCCATTCTCTCTGCTTCCTTATCCACCAAGCCAATCCCATGACCTTGAAAGATAATTGGAATTCATCTTTCAGTGATGTTGGCCTACTCCTTCAGCACCCAGGACCACTTCTCATCAAGTCAACATGTGTTCAGCTTGTGTAAGCATTCTCAAACTTGGTCCTTGCACATCAAAGAGATATCTTCTCTGACCTCATAAATTTGGTGGTAAGACTGGAATTTCAGAGGAATTACTATGCTTTGCCTTTTCACTGATATGCTATTCTAATGTCCATTAAGCTGATGAGATTCCTGCAATTTGGATCAAGCAGTGTTCATCAGAATGCTCTGAAATTTCAGAAATCTATTTCAATGAGGGAAATAATGGATGCATTTACACTTATTCCCCACGCTGCTCTACAGAAAACTCTCCAGAGCAATGATTTTTACATCCACTCCATTCAATTTGGCTTGGGTTTTTTGGGCAAGTATGGCAGTGGTGAGTTGGTCCTTGAATTGAAGGCTGAAGGAGTTTAAATAAAATTAAACTGAGGCTCTAGAAGAACAGAATTCAGAGGAAAAAGAGTAAATGGGGAGATACGTGAAATCTAAGTACTACCAGCTACAAAGGTGGAGAAAGTGCTCAAATGATCTGGTGGAAAAGAAATTAAATTCCTTGGTAATTACCTCAGGCTAGACTGAAATGTCATCTACATCTTACAAGGTTCTTTTGTTTGTTTTTTTTCTTTGCTGTTACTGTTTAGTTGGAGAGCAAAGAGTTAACTTAAATGTACATGCTAGGAAGTCCAATAGAGCTCTGTCTGCAGAATTAGAAGTGTAATTCTGTTAAATCTGCAGTTTACTGTGAAAAGTGGCACTTCTGCATGCTAAACTCTTAATCCAGATTAGAAGGTGTTCATGAATAGTGAACAAATCCTGCTATAGTCATCCTACCCTGTTTTACTTTTATAGAATTCAGTGGGCAAATTAATCTCAAAATCTTACGTAACTTTACTTCTAATGAATTTCTAATTTTATAATAAATGAATGGCAGCTTGAACAATAGTAAAACATTGCAATTGTTTTTGGGTTTTTTAGTGTATTATATTGGTACTGGTTGTATCTTTATTCATCTACTATAATTTTGAGTTTTTTGCTGTCAGTATTTATTTTGGTCTGTGGGTAGCGGTGGATCTCTACCGGATTTGAGTGCTTTTGTGTTTTATCCATCAGGACATTATCATGGTGGTGTTTTGGAGCTTTGGTTTAGGTTTTTTGGTCACAGTAATACTGCTACAACTAATATACTTACTATTAATGATGTTATTAGTAAATTGCATTTACCAACTGGTTTATTTGATTATAAATATTTATCTATATTTGTTAAATCTGCTGCTATTTCTGGATATGGCAAGCCTATTTGAGCTATTAAATTATTGAAAAACCTGAATGTAATGCAGTAACAATAACAAGCTCTATGGTGATCTAGCAAGTGACAGGGGCTATCTGTTCACATTTCCTGTATGTAGTTAGTTTCTTCCCTCCTTTTCTACTTTATTCTTTGGTCTAATTGTCTATGTCAGAAGTAGTTTAGACTTCTGGCTGTAGCATGGAAATGGAAGAACACTATATGGACTTCTGACAGTGCTGTAATCTTTCTGGTGTGACATTGAGGCTACTGATGCACTTAGATGATTTTTTTTTCCAAAAGATGATAATACCTTTTTAATTCTAGATGTTTGTTTAGCATATGATAACTAGCATGTCTCTTGCCCAACTTTTTCTCTTAGCTTGGAGAAAAAGAGTCTCAGGGGAAATCTTATTGTTCTCTATAACTATGTGAAGGGAGGTTGTAGTCATGCGGGGATTCAGTCTCATCTACCAGGTAACAGGTGACAAGACCACAGGAAATGGCCCCAGGTTGGATCTGGGGAGGTTTAAATATTAGGAAAAAATTGTTCACTGGAGGAATTTTCATGCATTGGGACAGAACGCATGGGAAAATGAAGGAATCATCATCTCTGGAATTATTAAAGAGGTATCCACAACATGGCACTTGGGGATATGATTTAGTGATGAACACTGTAATCCTGAGATTTGTGGTTGGACCTCATGATCTTAGAGATAATCAAGACTTTTTAACCTTAATGATCCTATGATTCTACTACACACATGTTATTCTAAAAAAAAAAAATAGGCCCACACTCAAATCTTGCTAAGATGAAATTAATTTAAAAAGAGGGGTGATTAGTGATCTGTTCTTCAGGCAGACTTATGTAGAGATACACTTCTCTTTGCCTCCTTCAGGAGGCTACTGAGGTGAGACTACGTGTCATTCAGCTAAAGGCTGCTGTGCTGTGATCTGTCAGTCACAGAGCTTCACGTGAGCCACTGGGTGTCCACTGGCACACCCAGGCAAAGACAAGGATTTTTCTTCTCTACTAGGTGCTAAACTTATCTTCATCTCACACCTGACCTAGCTGGTACTGTTTTCCTTCTCCCCTGCTGCTTTTCAAAGTTCTTCCCAGTCTCTGTTTAATAGTTTATTTTTAACCAGTTCAAGAGTGTTGTTCAGCCTCCACAAACAGCTTTCTACATAAAAGGGTCATCTTTGAGACAACCGAGGGTAAGAGCACTTTGATTTATAATTTACAGGAAGTGTGTAGTTGTAGGTGTGCTGATGAATAGCTCCTTGGAGAGAATAGAAAAGAATTAACTTTCAAACAGAGTGCTGCCTTTGCTAATAAAAATACAAATACACGGCTTCAGGAAGCATGCTTCTGTATTGTTTCCTTAATTAAAAGTGGAAAAAAAATCCCTTGGGGAGAGAGAAACGTTGGTAGATCCAGCTTAAGAAAGTTTCTTTACTTAGAGGACATCTAAATTATTCCTAGGTACCAAGGTGATGTCTGAATTTTACTTTGCTTCATGTATATGACTTTATAATAATTATAGTAGCTGGGAGTATGGAAAACGCAGCATGTATTGTAAAGCAGCAGATGTAAAAACAATAAAATCTCCTTAAAATTAAAATATGCCATTCTCATGGGCCACATGAAATACTGTATTCAGCTCTGGTATTCCTCCACCTCAAAGTCTGTGGGAGGAAACAGATGAATAATAATTATTAAAAAATTCTTGATGCTTAAGTTGAAATAAACTGAATGTAGACATGTGGAGATACCGGGCAAGGCATGCAGCCATGATAGGAGAAGGATGAAATCTCTTCCTCAATCATTTGACTCAAGTGAGGGCTGCCTCACTTTGCTGGCGTCAGTCTGGGATGCTGCCATCCCCCTAGTTAGGTCTGCTCTATTCCTTGTTTCCTGGTAATTTACAGAGATGTTGGGCTGGGGCAAAAGGGCAGTCACAAATTTCTGTCCCTTTGTTTTGTGTCTCAATGGGACAATCCTTTTTCTATGGCTGACAATGGAAATAAGCAGCAGTTTAAATGGTGTGGTTTTGCTGTGCTGCTTTCTTTTTCTGCAAAGTAGTTGTTATTTGTTGCAGCCAACATAAAGTGCTCTGGATCACGAACAATTAAAAACATGTTGTATTTGAGCCACAATTTCCAACTGTGAAATTGTCCATGACAGGTTGCAATGGGCTTGCCTCTTGTGCCGTAGTAACTACATCTACTTTCCTCTTTTGTTCTTCCAAAGTAACTGGAATGGGATTATCTGGAAGCCAGATGCTGCTGTGTGGTGCTTCACTTTGCTCTCATAATCCACATCATCCTCTAATAAGATAGCTTCAAAACTAATGAGAACCCTTGACTGCAAGTCTCATTAACCCGCCCTCTGCCTCAGGTACTTATTAAGCATTCTCCTCTTGTTTGTTTGACTCTTGAGATATAGAACTGAGGAGTGGAAGATGGTGTAAAAATGCTGTAGTGAACTTTTTTTTTACATGTCCTGACTAGGGGGAAAATAACAGATGTCTTATCTCATTGCATCTTTCAAAACAAAGGAGCTGTCAGTGCCCTGATTTATTTTAAAAAGGAAGAAATTACCTGAGCTACAAAAGTGTGCTGCTGACACAAGCTACACTCAGACTAGACTACCATGGGATGAATTAATGAATATAATGCTGTTGAGCAATTTACAGTATAGCCCCTGATCTGAAAAATAAAATTAGACAAGGAAGAACTGGTGCAGTATGGAACAGGAATACAAGGAACTTTGTGGCTGTAGAAGAGAACAGCCTCAATGTCCCATGCTGGGGGAGGGAGGTGTGGAAGTGCTGGAACAGAGCAGAACAAAAACTCGCGATCCCTGGGAAAGCAGGACATCAGTATTCTCCATGGTTGAGGTGTTATCACTATCTACCATGCTTGTATTCCTACTTTTGTCAGGTTTACCAAGATACTGTGCAGTGATGATGGATCATTCACAGCCTCATACATTGTGTGTCTGGCTCTACTAAACAATTTGTTGGGATATCAAGTGATACTACAAACATTTGAGGCCAGGAATTTGATATGCTACAGAGTATTTAATCAGTTTTCTTTGGCTACCAATGGCATTATCCATTGTCTACTGTATATGTCTCTTTCATCATTTACCAAATATTTTCTGCATTAACCATATCTTATTTATATACTATACAAGAGAAAATAAAAGTTTAATTCTGTCAAATCTGTGTGGGACAAATATGTGGAATCTGAAGATAAAAACAAAATCCCTGCAGGAACAGAGTTAAAAAGTTAATTGTCCCCTAATTTTATAATGCCATCCTTTCTGTTGAATATTAACTTTTTTTTTTTTTCACACTTCTCATGGAAACCTGTTTTATTTCCTGTATTATTGATATCCGTGTTGGAACCTATGCTATGTTAGAGTCTATGTTTTCTCTGGCCTGTCAGTAGACAGACTGGTCTGTCACTGTGTCAAGTGTTTTTGTTCCCAGATGTGGTGCAGATATATCACCCACACACTCATGTAAGCAATCTTAAATATATGTTTTCTCACCTGTGAAAATGGCTCCAACACTTAGCAAGAACACTTTGGAAGTAAATGACTACCACACAGTAAACTAAAAAGAGGAGTGAAAAGCTGAGTCCTGAGTGTTATGACAGTTCTTTCAAATTTTTTTTTTTAAATTTGAAGCTGTCCTTAACTGTTCCACAAGTTTTCCTTGATCAGCCTCCATCTTTTTTGGATTGTGTCCTTTTTCATTTATTTGTAAGCATTTCTTTATGCTCATCACTATTAATTAGATAGCAATTAATTGTAGCCAAGAATCAATTTATCTAGCAGCAATTTATCCTGACTAAAGCAGAAAAAAAAATAGGAGTGGAAGCTGTATTTTAAGCACCAGATGATTCAGTTTCAGAGGTCTTGATCAAATTAAATGGAAGATCAAATAAAGTGCCAACTGGTGACTAAATTATACCGTAGACACTATACTCGCAACAACTAGTTTTCCCATGCAAAGGCTTATGAGGTGAAAATGGGTAGTTATTTAGAGCTGCAGCAGCTGTGTCCTATATTTTTGACTCTTTTTCATTCATCTGTCTCTCAGTCATTTCAGAGGAAATATGGCTTCTCCAGGAGACACGTTCAAAGTACCCTAATGCAGCAGTTTGGTCTCTTTCCATACAAGTAATGCAGTCACTGGTTCCTAACTGAGGCAGTAACTAAGGAAAGCAAGCACATCAGAACTGCCAGTACGTGAGCTATACAACTGGCAGGAATACAAAATATAGACAGCTCAGCAGAAGCATTGTATAGCTTTTTCTATCAAATACAGCAAGAATCTCTTGTTCACAGTCTTAATATACATCGTTTTAAAGCAATGCAAGTTTTGTCAAATAGCTCAACCTTCTTCATTTTGAAGTGTAACTGATTTAAGTGCAGTATGGAGCTCTGTGCCTTTGCTGGGAGAGGGAATAAGCAGAAGAAAATGAAGTATGGTCTTGTAAAGAGAGAAATTAAAACCAAAACTGTAAATGGAGAATAAAATGTTTCATTGAGAAGTACATTAATGTTCCCAGTGCTCTTTTTCTGCTCTAGTTGCGCATGAGGTACCTCAGGCCAAATGTCATCCATGGTGTGCTTGCCTCTCCTCTCTGCAGTCATATGGGGTCAGGCAGAGTCAGTAATTAACAGTTGGTAGAATGAAGTCTAATCAGTAAATCCTGACAGCCATTTTGCACCGATCACTTTAGACAACTCTATGCTCTATAAAACCCTACTGAAGACAACCACTGAGTGTTTCTCTCTGACTACAGTGGCAGATTTGTGTCCATAGATGCAAGGAGTGTGAAAGCTTCCTTCTAGTCTCACATGCCTTCTCATTTTTCTGTGCAAGTGGCAAATCCTGTGAATCAGCTGAGTCAGTGTTTTCACTCTCCCAAGGTGTCTTTTGTGCTCTACTCTGCTGATTACTTAGAGAGAAGTATCTTTCTTGTGAATTGGCTGAGATGAAAATTCCATTGCCGTTGGTGTGGCCCTTGCTTTTAGCTGTCTTTACAAACTCAAAGATAACATATTTTTAGAGAAGAGAACATGACATACCTATAAAGAAACTTTAAATAAATCAATCTTGGTATGAGGGCTAAACATAACATAGGAGAATGAGATTGTCCCAGAAGTTTGCCTACAAGATGGGAGTCCAATAGCTGTAGGAAAAGGGAATACAGGTGAGGGAATACAGGTGACCTGGCCTGATACCTGATAAGTAACAGCTGTGTTAATTACCCAATATAGCCTCACCCTTGATGAATCACAGCTGTAGCCAATAAAAATAAGTGTGATAAAAGGGAGAGGGTTAACTGGTGAGGGGAGGCTTATGAAAAAGGAAGAACCTTGAAGAAGAGGGTGCAAGAGGCTCATGAGGAAGAATGATCCTGGGGTGAGAGAATCACTGCTGTCAGGTCAGTCTGGGTCTTCAGTCACAGTCTAGCTGGGTAAAAGCCTGCATTCAGAGTCTGCAAACCAATACCTGCAGTTACAGTTTCACAGGAACTAACCAGCAGTCAGAGGCTGCAAGGGAAACCTACAGTAGGAGTTTTCTGCAGCCACAGTCAGTGAATGGTTGGAGTCAGGATGGCTGCGCTGTGAGGAGGAATAAACCAGGACCCTTTTCATGCTGTGATAAACAAGCAGTCTGTGTCTTGGCTCCTTTCTACCCTCTAACAAGAGGGCTGTTGCAACACAATGGCCATTGACTCTCTCTCCTAATCCTGTGTAATCTGAGGTTTGGGTCGAGCATTATTTGGGGTTCATCATCTACACAGAGTTCATCCAATGACCATGAAGTCATTGAGGATGACTTCCCCTTCACTCACTCTTTCTTGACTGTCCTGGACTGTAGATAGTGGTATTAGAAGAAGCAGCCAACATGTGTGAGATTGTCTCTGTGTGATCAAGGAGGTTTCAGATAGGAGCTGCTGTTCCTTTCTGGTATAATGCATATGTTGTTTGGACCCTACCTGTGGTGTTACAAGTGCTCAGGAGAGAATGGCAGTTAGGGTAAATAGAGAGCAAGGCTGAATTATTGTGGATTTGCAGCTGATGGCGTACTGATTTAGGGAAAAGAATGTTGAATTTATTGCGAGAGGTGACAGTATAAAAGCAAGATAGCCAAGTTAGCAAAACTAATGGTATGTGTAATGGCTTAGGAAAGAAAACAGTGAGAAGAGAGAGTTGTGATAATCTCTCAGGTACAGAGTAACTCGGTAATGTTCCTCTCAGTTTACTGTGATAGTTAATCATAGTTGAGGATGTTCTTGACTTATTTGTGATGAACCTTATAGTAATTGGTCATGAAAACTTAAAATATAAAAGGGGCAACATTTAAAAAATATGTGGCAACTGTTATTGTTATGTCCTTCTGGATTTTGGATTCTAGTGTTTGTCCTAGTTATTAGGAGAATATGTATGGTAGTCAGTAGACTTATTTAATGGATGCATTTTTACTTACTAAGTTGTTCCAATGCTTTTCTTAGCTCTGTGATGTAAGTTGTAGCATGCGGTGCTGATACCTACAGTGTGTTGCAGAAATTCACTTTCTCAAGTGATAGAAAAAAAGGAGACAAGGCCTTTCACGTGTGGAGAGCTGCTGTTTTGTAGTAGCTTTCACTGATCTGTGCAGTACAGCTGTGAAAACGTTTTGGTCATTTTCCTGGGAAGAGAGATCAAATACTTGTGAGTTTTCATGTCGCTCACCAAAATCTGACTGCAGCCATGAAAGGACAGTCAAATTTCACTCTTGTGCTATGTCACTGTGTTGCTGACTTAATGAACATTGTCACTCTCTCCAGGCACCTGGGAAAGCCAGAGGGTTAAATCCTAGCAAAGGCATTTTCCCCTTAATTTCTTAGATTTTTGGCATTGCTTCTGAAATGCTGGCAATAGACAGCCTATGGTTTTTCACACTGCCCACTCTCAGCAGACATCCTGATTTAAGGTGGCCAGCTGTTCATCATTACTCAGGGCCCTCATTAAAGCCCAGATCTGCTGGACTCATCATTATGCTGAAGTTATGCAGTAATGTTATTAGTAATGCAAATTGGAGTTGAATTCAAATATTTAAACTTTTGTCCAAGGTCTTAAATTTTAATCAGGTTTCTCTTTAGCTGAAATATCATTTTCATAATGTTAAGGTTTACACAAAGTAACCTATTATTTGTTGTGATTTTACTGAAGATTGACATAAAATTAACTCAGTTAACAGTCAGTTGTTTTAATATAATTATTCAGTTGCAGTGATTTGAGAGATAATAGTGAAATGACTACATACGGTGCTGCTTGTATTACTGATTAAAGATTTTTTTATAGTAAGAAATCAGCAAAATCTTAGCCAATGGATTAATACCACTATATTAGCACAGATATTATGGAAGTGCTACTGGTATGTCTGTGATGTTATTGTTAAAGTTAAGGGCTGTGATTATCTCTCATGCAATTAGTAAAAGTACAAACTGTCTAGCTAACATTGCAGTAGTGGGACAAGGCAGTCAACAACTGCCTGGTGCTCTGGGGCCATCAGGACATTGTGATTAATGCTGGACTGCACAGAGAACAGTGGGTATTAGTCTTAATTCACTGTTTTACCTCAGCAATATCAGGAGGGTACTAACATATAGTACGGTTAGAGTTTGGCCTGAATCTGCTACTTTATCTGGATTTTGTGAAGTGCAGCAAAAACTTATAACAGAAGAGCATTTAATTGACACTTTACATTAAAACCAAAGAACCCAAACAAACAAAAACTAGAAAAGGTTTTCTTGTGTTCCAGACCCACACACTAGGAGTATAACACATACACAGAAGTGAAAGGGCCTCAATGGGATCAAAGGTATAATTTTGGCTTGGTTTGTTTGGTATGGTGGTTCTGGTTTGTTTTTTTAATGTTCACACTGCACAAACTGTTGGTAGGAAAGAAATGGCATTAGCAGCATTGTAATATTTAATCTTTTTGGTTTCTATGCTGTTTAAACTAACTCTTCACTTATCTTCATTATCCCCTAAATACGTTTCTTGTTATAGTCTGAACATAGCAAGATAAAACTTTAAGTTGTTATGAATTTCGTATTTTTTTGTCTACTAAATCGAAATGCCTTCTGTCAAATTTCTATTCTGTATGTTGATATACAGTTGAAACAAACTAATATTCTCTCTGACAGCTGAATACCCTGAGCTGTTTTGCCTGTTCATTATACAACATGTTTTCTAAGTCTTCAGTTATTCTTTAGGCTATTCTTTAATAGAGACGTATATTGCCACATTCTTTTTTTGGTAAATGCACACCAGATCTGAATTCTGATATAATGCTTATTACGTGGGCACATAGGGCTTGGATCTTTCCTCTGTATTTCACAATTGATCCTGTAAAACACTTCCTTTCAGAGTAAGTTTCATGTAAACTTTTCCTGGGATACTTAGATGTCTAGAACTCTGTAGCAAAGGACTTTGGATGATAAACCTGGAAACAGAAGCTGTATGATTGTGTCTAATACCAGGCCTAGAAGTCTGTATCATTAGAAGATGAATAATTTTATGCTTGAGGAAAGGGGAGTGTTTAAAAACTGTTTAGGATCGTCCAAACATGTTGCTGTCCACCCTCTGTTTATCTGTGAATTTATTGCCTAGAGTCTGGGATGCCTCTCCTCTCCCCTGAGCAGTGGATTTAATATCTAGGCAGTATGTTGGGTCTCAGAACACATCTCCAGCAATGCTGCTGTTCGACCGTGGTTCCACATGTAAAACAACATTTTAAGGTCTATTACTTTGGGAGGTTTGAATTTGTGTAATGCATGCCATGCCGATCTTGCGTAATTATAATTCATTAATTAAGGTCATACCTAATCCTTTACAGAAATCTATTACGTTTACAAGTTTAGCCACCTATCAGCAAAAGCTCATTTGAAAACAAGATTTAGAATTCATAAGCCCATGTTCATTGTCTTACATTGCTTTCCTTTTAATACCTAACAGTGCCATAAATTAGTCATTTCATTATTTCATTGGGATTGGTGCCAGGTCTACTGATTGCTGATGTTAAACTAGTCAGCCCATTTGCCTTTGTGAAGTACTGTTCCATCACTGCTTTATTTTCTTGTACTGTTAAACTTTTTAGGCCTTCAGAAGCTACTGAAAATCTGCTTCTGTGGTTCAGGTTACTTCTCAGCCAACTCTTTTTTGTATGACTGAATACATTTTGTGGCTTCTTTTTGTTTTGTTTTCCCAAGAACTTTATATTTGAAATGTTAATCTGGCATTTACTTTTCAACAATAACTGGAGATGATGCAGAAGTATTTTGTTATCTTTAAGGGGTGCAAATACTTCTCACTATTCCTTCACAATATTCAGGAGAAAAATCTTTAATACTTATGCCCTTTTTTATGTTATTGTACATAACTTGTAATCCATAGGCACTATTACTGAGATAATTTGTGTTCTTGTCATGCTTAAAAAATCTTTGAGTGCTAGTCAGAGAGGTATTTTTATGTCTATTATTTGTCACATAAAATTTCTGTTCTTTCTAGCTTTTAATTCATATTCAATGTTATAATGCTGTCAGTTTCTTTGTGTGAGTGTGTGTGTATTGACAGCTTTTTCTTGTCTCTCTAAAAGTGACTTCTTAGTCCAAGTGATTTTCATGCAGAACAGATGGACTGTGACTTTTGGGGACAACTCCTAGTTGTTTTAAATTTTCTTTAGCTATCTTAACTGTAGTTTGCATTTTTTAGCTTCTCTAGGGCGAGTAGACTGACCTCTCTCTTTTGTCCCTGGCTTGACAAAAGGACACACTTACAAATGTTACACTCAGGTTACTAAGTTTCACTTTTACACCTGTATCCAACAAGATAGTGACATTTGATTGTAAGAAATGGTTAATTCTCTTGCTTTGGGAATTTTTCATCTGACCAGGTGATGGCTGTCGTAGAACGACCATGTGTTGGATGTGGAATATTTGTGAGTCAGATTTTTTTTTTTTTTTTTCATATAAAGCAAGTAAAAATTGTGGAAGGTTTTAGTTCTAATATCCTAAGACCTCTAATACTTGAGGTTTAGTTTGTTTTTCTCTGCAACAGACAACTTACAGGAGAAGTTTATGCTGCACTCCAGCATACAGTGGTGGTCTGTAGAGATGCCACTGACTACCTTAGATGGTGACCATTTATCCGTAAATGTTTGGGAGCTCTTGCTTCAGAGGTGAGATGGACTTGGAGAAGTACTCCCCACTTTCCTTTACCAGCTGATTCATATTGGTTGCCTTTAAACAATTACATTTTAAACACATTCCACTTTTAATTCACTAATTCCTAATGCTAACTACTCTGGCTTGATGTACGTGAGCATATCTTGTAAATGGGACCTCTGTAAATGGATCCTCACTGGCGATGTATCTATAATTTCCTCATTTTCAGGCTGTATCATTGGTAGAGTGTCCCACTGTGGGCAATTTCTGAAACCTCTTATGGCACTTACTTTTCTTCCAAGAAGTTCCCTTAAGAGCACATCTGGTTTTTTTTGAACACGCATAGGTTCAGAGAGGTAGGGAAGTTAATCCCGAGGGCGAAAAGCCGCACTGATGTAGTGGAGAAAGTGGATTTATGAGCTGTCATTATGCTCTTGTCCTTGCAAGTTTTCTGTGTGTAAATAAGAAGAGAAAATTCAAGAGATTATATTTATTCAAGTAGATGCTGATTCAGACAAGGACTTAAGTGTGTGTCTCATCCTCAGAATGCAAGAAGGCTCATCTCTATTCAACAAAGCTTTTATGTCACCACTTAGAGATAGGCACATGCTCAAGTGCTTCCTCAAAATAGAAACGTAATTATTTTCTGTGTGTTGATTTAAAACACTTTGCTTAGGCTGGCACTTGTCATGTCTCCAGTAATCTCTTCCCCATTACTAAGCAAACCCCTCTGTCCTTTCCAGTGAAAGGTTTGAGGCCGAGTTTTAGAATACACATACCTGTCTGTGCCTCTGTGTTTGCAGCAGTGAACTTCAATGACAGATGGAGAGCTCAGGAGGGGAATTTCAAGCTATAATTTGCAAAAACTCCTGCTTGCATTTCTTTTACCTCTTTTACCTGTTTAATCAAATATAATATCAGACCTGATGGATTTTTTTAATATATCAGTGCTAGGAAATAGCTTTTGTACATATTAAAAGTGCTGCCTTTGGAAAATTTTTTTTTGTCTTTTGTCTAGGTTTTTTTTTTTATTTCTTTTGTTCATTTCACTTTTTATAGTGTTTGGATTTTATTGTTTTGTTTGTGGTTTTTGTTCAGTTTCTTCTTTGATTTTTTATCTAGTTGGGTTTGATATGTTTATGTTGCTGTCCTCAGATGGATTATTCTGGAAGGAAGGAACTATACTAACAGAGCAGGGAGCTTTTGCCTAATTGCTGAGGCTTGTATACAACAGGGCAGTGCTTCTGTTCATCTCCATTGCATATTTTAAAAAAAAAAAAAGTGATATTTTTGAAAGCCAGATAAACTGTCCAAAATAATTGATTGGATTCTAGAAACAGTCTTTGTGGGGAGGTTGGGATTTTTTTTGTTTGTTTGGGTTTTTTTGTTTGTTTGTTTTGGGGTTTTTTTTGTTTTTTTTTTTGAGGTGTCAATCTGTCAAAAGTCAGGTCAACATCAAAACTTTTCTGAGCTACAGTAAGGGCAGAGTCTCCTCGGACAAGGTTCTGCTCCTGGAAAACAAATTATCTATATGCAACAACTTCTTTTAATGTAGAAATAGAGAAAAATTGTGGAAGAGAGTTTTGCTCCTAGAAGAGTAAAAAAAAAAAAAAAACCAACAATGTCTTATGAAATGTTGTTCCCTAAGACAATGGCAATTGTGCAGTTCCTGTGTTATATTACAGAGTTAACGTGTCTTCTCTTCTGAATGTTATCTGGGCAATTAGGGATTCATCAAGTTTTGTTGTTTTTCAGTGTGTAATCTTTAGAGAGTGCATAGCTCCCATTATTTTAAGGATGAGTTCACGTGCCTAATTTCTTGCGCTCTGCATGTTTTTTGGCTCCTTACATTTTTAAACAGATAGGTTGACTCATTCTCTATCCACATATGCTTCTCTGTGCCCCTGTGAATCCTGTGTGTTGCTGGTTCCTCACAGACCACACAAAGTACTCCTAGTACTCCCATGATTGAGTGGGAACACACTTGGAACCTTTAACTTGTAAGGCTCGCCTGAAGGCAAATCCATCAACTCCTGTTTGATGAGAGCCAGTGTATGTCTGTATTATCTCAAGCAACTCCACAAAAATATTAATATTTTGTTGAATTCCTGCTCATATTTGCACATGTTCTTGCAATATGTAGGCTCGTCTGTACTAGCACCAGCATTTTGCATAGGCAGCAGAAGCATCCAAATTTGAGGAATTCAGCCACGAGGCTGGCTTGGAAGAAAGATGATGATAGCAGTAAAGCCATGAAATAGTGTTGAGGATCTGGGATGAATTGTGTCTTACCTTTGCCTTCCTCTGTGTCGATCTTTATTTAAATCTGTTTAGGAAAGATGAGTAGAGCGGTGATGCTTGCTGTGCAGTGTCATTATTGAAGATATCCTAACCTAGTTTTCTATTGATAGGTCACTGCTGAAGTTTGGAGACCCCAAAAACAACTAGGAAAACCAGACACGGGCCATAAAATATTATTTGGATTATCAGGAGAATTAAATTTATTTTAATTTTGAGGTATTAAGCTGATATATTTGTTTTCTGCTTCAGGGTGTTCACCCATCTCCCTGCAAGAGTTCTTTGCTTGGTTTTCCAATGGCTTGCATTTCTTTGATATGTGCAAAGGGCCGTCTGGGAAGATTCCCCTTTTGGGACAGAAATTCTTCTGGCTGTGAAGAGAGATGATGGATGCCCCATTGCCTACCATTACCAGTGAGAGAAAGAGAAATTACTACAAGTGGTTTTCTTTCCCAGATTTCCCTCTAACCACATCCTGCTGGATTTCTGAAGGTGTTTGGTCCTCCAGAGGCCTTGGATTGGGTGAATAGGCAAGTGGGAGCTTGCCAATACAGGGCAATGGAGAGCCATGTCACTGGAGGGTGGATGTGAGGGTCACCCACCAGACAACAAACACCTTAGTTCAGATTACCTTGTTAATCCTGGACTATATAACTTCCAGCCCGCTTGTCAGTGTGTGGTAATGCTTTATAAGGCATTTTGGGTGGGTGAGAGTGGGATGAAGATGACAGAGGACAAATGACACCTTCAATCCTTTTATTGGAAAGGAGCTGGATTGCTGAGAATACTTTTAATTCTGGTTACTGTACTGCTTAGAGACTGCAGGTGCTCCTTAGCCTTTATGCTCATATCTTGGCATCCCACCAGCTGTGTAGAATGAAGAAAAGTTCCCTTCTTTCTCCTGGATGTGTTTCCTCTGAAAGAACTTGAGTTTTACGTTATTGTTTTGGTGCTGTGTTGCTGTTTGTTTGGTTTTGGTTTCTTTTTGTTCTTTGTTTTGTTTGCCTGTTTTGGGGGTTGTGACACTAAGCTCTAAGAAAATCCAGATTGAATTTAGGCTTCTATGCCTAGGGTCCAAAACCTGTTCTCGTTTATACCTGCAGAAGAGGAGTGGAGTACTTAACTCATTAGTCAGGTGTTCTGTTCCACATCACAGCAGGTGAGGCTTGGACCCAGACTTTTCTTTTTGTTTAAAGCATTATTTTTGCCAACCAAACCCTCCTTCTGCATCAGTCAGCAAGAAAAAGGATTTGAATTTGTTGAGGGAAAAAATAATGTTTAGTATATTTTCTAATCAAATAATGGGAAACCCATCAATTTTTATAATGAATTTGGTTATAGCAAAATTATAATTTGACCATAGACATTAAAAATAATTTCTCAAGCATTAAAGTCTTAAAACCAGAATATGGTACACAGTGCTTTCCCTTTAGCTCCATATAATAAGGTTGTAGCTCTTTTCATCTGTGCAGAACTTCTGCAGAATCTCTCATGTACAGGAAGATTGAAGAGAAAGCATTCAAATATTTCCTTGTGAAATGTCATCATTGCAGCAGGTTCCAACTCAGTTTATTAGACTGGAGAGATGATCAGTATGTAGATCCTTATTTCACAGTCATCTGAGACTTAAAATACTGTGCAGATTATAAATTAGTTGGAAGGGTGAATGGAATATGTACCCATGCCAAATCTAGACTTCTGTGGTCATGCTAACACAGCACTTCACAAATTACACAGTGCAGGATGCAAAGCTGGATGGGCCATAAACTTCAAAGGCCCTCAGTGGGATCTATTTGTGTTAGACTCTTAATTATGGCAAATTTTTTCCTGATGATACAATGAGTTTAGAGATACAGAGAGTTACATGTGTTTGGTCTCCTGGATGGAAACACACTCTGTAGCTATCTAAAATGAGAGATAGTTTGATGTTGGAATTGGAAAATAACAGATACTGCAGACATCAGAGATGTTCCAAATGAGAATCAATGATCCTCAACTAAGCGCAGGCTCAAAGGCACAGTTAGGACAATAAACATCTACAAAAATCTGGAGGGTGTTCAAATCAAGCACAAATAAAGAGTTGTCAGGGGTGGTCCACGAAATATGATGAAATAAAATTTGGCAAAGCAAAAAAAGCAAACTGAAAATTGCAGAGGATAAGAGGGAAAAAAAAATCCGCAAAACAGAAATATTCTCTTAAAGATACTAGCATCAGTTTACACTTATTCTGAGGTATTTGGCTACTGGGCTATCTAGTCTGTCAGAAAGAATCTAGCACTAAGTACTTCTGAACAGGTATATGTTTATTAGTGTTCTGCCCTCTCAGATACAAACCTTCTAACTGGGAAATATATTCTTTCTTTTAATGTGAGACAGCTTGGGTGAGTGGGGGAACCTTTTGGTTGTGGAGAGTTTTACACCCAGGTTCTGAAAGCTTTCACTGTTTCTCTATTTTGGTAGGCTTGTAGTTAGCAGATAAGTACATAGCTGCAAGAAAGAAAACCTGCTGAGGAGAGAATGAGAGGCTGCTAACAGCTCTTTACGTTCCTTAAGCATTCTGCAAGGTCCAACGTGGTCTGAAGAGAGGGTTTTCTTTAAAATGTCAAGCCCTGCCCCTGTTCCTTTTCTTTCTGGTTCTCAGTCTCTTGCCATGCATCTGAAGGCTGAGAACAGGTGCTGTGCTCGGAGAAAATGCTGCTGCTTCCCACTCTCTGCCTCCTGGGGCCCTCTCTTCCCAGAGGGAGTTTGCATGCAAGTGATGCATGAATAAGACCATTGACGCTTGGGCTGCAGGTTACCTTCTTGTTTTTCATGTCCTGCTGAAATTCTTGAGCTCCTCCTTTTCATCTTTTCTCTCTTGGGATGGGAATGCTACATCTTGAAGACATGAGGCTGCTGCTGCTAGTTGTTGCTAAAACAAAAAGTGAGAAAATTGTTTCTGCCTTCCATGTTTATTAGGCACCAGATCCTCAACAAGATAGAGCCAAGCACATAGACCTTGGCTGCTTGAAATCAAGGGATCCTCTGTGAAAGTTGCAAGAGATTTGAATTTTTTCTGTGCATGGAGCTAAAAACAAGGTGTAATCAATAAGCTGTGGTTATATCTCAGCTTGTCTGAAAAGATAAGGTCATTCTGGCTGTTATTAAAGGCCAAGCGAGGTAACGTGGGTACATATAAAATGTTTAGTGTGACTTCAGTCTGGGACAAAGAAATGCAACAGAAACAGGCTCCCTTGGTGAAGAATTAAGTGCTGGAATACATATTCTGTAAACTGACGTTTACAGAGTTGGCAGGGCACATAGAGGGAATCACTTTTTTTCTAAGAGACCCAAAGAGGATGCATGAGAGCTGGACTTGTCAAACAGCAGACTTACAGAAACAAATATATGGAATTTCACAGGTATTGCTAAGAGTGGGAAATAGTGGGAGATAAGTAGAGTGACTTGGTACCAGGTGGTAAATTATATAGGGCCTTAGAAATGCAGTTATACGTGACTTCTGAACTGCTAAACTGACAGATACCAAAATCCCCAGCAAGAGGGACCATTACTGAGCAGATGCTTTTTGAACAAAGCTGTGAAAGCGCCAGTGCTCAGTCCAGATCTGGCTGTTCAGCACTTTTGTTGGTGGTCTAGGAAGTAAACACAACTGCTGCTGAATTGAAGAGCAGTCAGAGATGCACACTGGGTGAGAGAGATGAAAGACTTAGGTTTATCAGAAAACTGTCTAGAGAACATGTGCAGTGCAGCATATAAACACAGAGGGGAAAAAATGGGTTCTAAAATCTATTTAGTGTAGTGAGGGAAGAGGTAAAGATAGAGCTAGTGGCTGAAAGATAAAGGCCAACAAATTTAAAGAGGGAAAATCAGTGCGCACACAAAAAAATCTAGCAAGGGATTGACCACTGGAACAAATTACCATGAGTAAAAAGAGCTTTCTGTCTCTCTTCACATCAAAACTGTCTGGAAGATATATTTTTAACCAAACAGAATTCATTGGTCCTAGGGGTATGTGGGCAGACTGTATTGTTATTAGATATAAAGGTGGACAGGGTACATAACTCTAAAATGTCTTTGGAAATGTAACTCTGAAACAATAAACCACTGCCTGCAGTGGTTTAAATTCAGTATAAGTCTTCACTATTCGCTTTGTGCCTTCCCACAGGAGGCTGAAGTGGTTATGCATTGCAGTAGAATCCCATCAATTTAAATAGCCCAGCAGTGCTGTGTAAGAAGGAGGAGTAACACGTAATACGGAGCTTTCTTAGCCTTGCTCTGGTGTCTGCGTTTGTACCTGCCACTGTGGGGTCTGGTTTCAAGTCAACAGTTAGCTCACAGATTCCGGGGTCAGATTTTCTAGCTGTAAGGACTCTGATGTCTCTTTGGGAGTCTGAAGCAGATTCCTGCAGTGTTCTCAGCTTTCCATGGGAAGAACTGGAGCTGTAAGGATGCAGCATCAGTGTAAGAAACTCTGTTATGCTTTTTCCCTTCTGTTATCCTTACAGAAAAATCAGCCTGCTATAAGGCAATGAAGATTTAATCACTCTGTAATTACAATGATGCACCAGAAACTTGTTGAATGCCATCACATAATGTTTCATTAGAATGAAGATTAGTTGTTCCTTAAACAATAAGGAGCTACAATATGCTTTTCTACAGCAAGCTTTGTCATTAGGAAGGATGTTGTAATAAGTAGAGTATATTTGATATGAAATTATGTTTTCCCAACTAATAATAAGTATCTCCTTTTCTTCACCTTTTTTAGGTCGTGGTTGTATTTGACAAATAATTCCGTTTACAGCATGTTATTGCTTGTAAACTGCAATAGTTTGTCTCTCAATATCTAGAAGAGAAGACAAATCAGTAAAATCTCTGTTTGGAAACTTGTCTTTTGAAAGCCAGAGAGCTTATCTAGTGAGCTCAAAATGCCTTTCAAAGATGGGCTGCCTTTAAGAGACTCAAAAAACATAAAAGTCCAGAGGTGATTGGAAGGAGAGTCCTGTATTTGCCAATTAAATCCTTCTCACAGCCTTGGGAAAAATAGAAAAAAGTACATAGGAACATACGCACTTGCATGTCTGTCTCTCACTGCCGTAAATGCTTTGACAGAATTAAGTGAACCATAGTGAATGTATACCATGGAAGCATCTGGTCTATGGTTTCAGCTGAATGCCCTTCCTTTCATTGTCTGTTTGCTTGTGTGTTATGAATTTCGTGGACTGGCTCAGGTTGTTCACACTGCCTTGCAGGCAAAGGCTGTTTCCCTCAGCACAGCACTCAATGTCCTTCAAAACAGATTGACTTCCCTGGAGAAACACAAGTGTCACTCAAGCAGAGATGATACAATGAAAATCTCATTCTCATGGTTTTCTGAATTGAAACAGATTGCCTTATTTCTAGTACAAGTGAGCATCCCAAATAAAAATATGACATGGAGAGACCCAGTCAAGAATAGATTATGTTCTTGAATTATGCAACTTGTAAGCAAATGAAAGGAGCTGGCTGGAAATGTTGCTATAATCCTAGCGAGAATGAAAGTGAAACTTTCTCTCTGTTCTCTAAGTAGCAAACTAGCTTTGGTATCTGAATGTCAAGAGGGAAAGAAAAAACCATCATTAAACTTAATGGAAAGGAGGAATGAGAAAATTAGAAAAAATGAAGATAAAATCCTGACTTTTCAAAAATCTCAAATGTGAATAACACTAAACTTTCAGTGTTTCTCACTTGTGTGGTCAGTCCTCCAATTATATTCAATTGAAACGCTCTTGTTATTTTAAATATGTTTTTGATTGCGTATTCTGTGAAAAAGAAGGATCATGAGCAGAACAAACATGAAACTAGAGGAAATAGAAATACCATTATGAATCTGGTTTTGATGACAGCTCTCCTAAGTTTCTCTGGTCATTTCTCTGTCTTCCTATCAGCTAAGGAGAAAATGCATTTGTCTTGGCAAGGGAAACAGTTCACCCTTTCTAGTTTGTGAAAATAATATGGATAATGAAAACTCTTGAGGGAAGTGGGGCAGCAGTTGGAAAGCTGTCATTAGACCCAGGCAAAACAACTTGTACCCTGATGGACCACTTCTCAAGGTCCCCCACTCTACTGTAGAAAAGATAGGCAGTGTGGGAGCTACAAATAAAGGCAGGTGACTTCACTGAATCAACACCTTCGAGTAGAAATTTATTATGAGAGAATCTGAACAGGGGATAATTGTTTGTTCCTATGACCCAGGTAGATCCATTGGGGAATACGTATAGATATCCATCCATGCTTGAATATGCTGCAAATGCTGTTGATGAATAATTATCCTTGTGGCTTCTTGTAAACACTAAATATAGAAGAATGGAGCATAATCCAATTTATTTGTATAAAAAGTTACTTAATTTCTGTTCAAAAGATTCTTTTCTGTTAGTTAGTAGAAGCAAGAGGAAAGGTAAGTCTTGTTGAACCCAGGACAAAACACCAGTCCATTTGGTGCTTTGTGTTTGCGGTGGTTGGACTCTGATTACTTACAGAGAATTCTATCAGTGAAATCTGTCCTTGACCACATGTTCCATGTGTTCATAAAAACAAGTATGAAAATGCCCAGTTTAGATTAGATTTTGGGAGAACTGGCTTTAAGGAATCCATTGAGATCCTTTCTTCATTTTCACAAAACCCATTTCATTTTGTTAGTGACAAGACACTTCTTCCTCATCCATGTAGACTCTCCATTTTGCAACCTGGGATGTGTCCTTTCTTGATATGTGAAATCTTACTTGGAGGTTTAAAGTAAATTTTTCTTGAAAGATTCCTGATACTCAAGTAGTCAGTTATCTTTCCCCTACTCTCTTCAGAATTTTTTCTTTTTTATTATTTTCAGGTAGTAGAGAGACAATTTGCTACTTTTCCAAACTATATCGCCTTTATCTGAAAATGTGGGAGATTCTGTAAAAAACCTTAATCTGAGAGAGTTGCCTGCCCTTGAATTTACAAAGATGTAGCAAATAAACTTTCAAAATAAGTTTACATATACCAAAAAAAAAATTCTTGAATTTTCTTTCACAGAGATTTATGGTAAAAAAAATTGCAAACACATGCACTAAAAAAAGTGTGTTATTTTGTTGAATAATCACACATATTAGCAGATGAGATTTCTTGTGGAGTAGTGGTAGTGTATGGTAGATGAATTATCTTTCCTTGAAGTACTTTAAAACCACACAAGGGAACCTGCTTTATAAACTAGTTCACTGTAATCATGAAAACTCATAAACAATAAAGACATTGTGAAGTGTAGCTTTACTTTTCTTGGAATGAAATGCCCATTTTTGAAGATCTTATTTTTTCTTTATTTGAATCCCAATAAACTTTATGAGAATGTTGTTTCTGAAATTCTAATTCTGCAAGAAGAGAAATGAGAGTACACATTCAGGTAAGATTTATGTGATCTGAAAACATATACACTTCTTTTTTCACACTTTGAAATGAAAGTTATTTTTAATCTACAGATAATAGAAATGTTAGAAACAACCTCCAGAAAATGGAGACAGAACAATATTTTAGTTTCCTCTGTAAAAAATGGTTTAGAAATAGATTGTTCACAGTTAAGTCTGTGCACTGAAAACAGATGTTTTTTCCCCCTCTGATATGAATGGAAAGATGGTTTCAGTGTATGGCTTAGAATGGGACTTATACTGCAGTCTTTATAATGGAACTGTTATCAGGGACCTCTGTTATGAACTTGGATATTTTCACAGCTTGGTGAAATGTCTGCTTTCATTATTCTATTTCAGGCTTTAGTATGAGATGCTTAACGATATTTTCAGCATGTTAATATTTAAATACAAGAAGACTTTTAACTTACACTTTGAATTCAATGCTTACAAACGGGCTATTTTTTTCTTCTTCAGTCCTTGTGTCAGATAAAGATTTGCCCTTGACAGGGGAGGGGCACATTAGAGAGATGTTCTGTCATTGATGTTTTTGGGCTTTTACTGCCGTTCTCCATTCTCACTCCTCCTGCTATCCCCCTCCTCCCCTGCACTATTCAGGAGATTCCAATGGTACCTTTCCTTGTGGCTGGCTAAGTGTGACCAGGCACTCCATGTGCTCTGGTCAGTGTTCTGTACTGGGCTTGCAAGGCTGAAATATTTTATGAGAAGAAATTGAGAGTAGCAAGTGGATTTTACTATCATAATCTCTAATCTTTAGGCACTTCAGCAATCATTGCCCCTTATAATTGAGGCTCTAAGAATTAAAGTGTTTAACAGAGAAACAGAACGTGCAGTTCAGAATATGTGCTCTTCTGAACAACTCACCTGACAGACTTGGTTAAAAACATCCAGGAGCACTGCATATCCAACCTAGAGCAATAGAATTTGCTGCATCTTAATAGGAAAAATGGGTTCTCTAAAGGCTAATTTAAAATATGGATATAAATGCAATTATTATAGTTTCTTTTAAAATGTTTTAATTGCAAATTCTTCTCTTACAATTTTTTTTACAGATGTTTCCATTTCAGACTAAAATATATATATTTACACATAATAAATGCACAACCTGTCATGATGCTAATGTATTAAAACAATGAGTAGTTTCAGTAGTGATTATCACAGTCTCATAGAAAGTTTTGGGCTGGAAGACACCTCTTAATATCTCATGAATACCTTCCTCAGGAATACACCTTCCTCCCTTCCTCTTCACCATGGGCAGGGATATCTTTCACTAGGTAAGGCTGTTTAAAGTCCCAGTCCTTCTAATTCTGATAATTTCTCTGGGTAATGCAATCTGCTGTCTCACTACCCTCAAAGTAAAAAAAACCCAAAAAACAAAAACAAACAAACAAAAAAACCCCCCAAAAAACTCCCCAAGATTCTTCCTTATATCCTACTTAAATCTAGGACCTTACCCTTTAAAACCATTTGCCCTTGTCCTGTCACTACAGGCTTTGGTAAAAAGTCTCTTTCTTAAAAATCTTTATATAGTGTCAATGTGAAAAAATTTTTCTAAAGTTAGGAAAAAATGTAAAGTAACAAATCAAAGCTACCAAATTTGCAGAAGATAAGAGACATTTAGCAGGTCTGATTTGTACAATATAAAGCCTATCTACAGTAATACTTTCGACACTGTTTCTCAGAAACATGTTGGTGGAAATTTTGACTGCTGAAGATGATATGCCACAAAAGTGTTGCTATCACCAAGTATCTTCAGTTCTTGTCCAGAGATTTGAGTAATCCATAAATTCATTTATTTAATTATGTATAGTGTTCCAACTGTCTTTAGTTATGTATATCTGAATAAAGAGGGGGAAAAAATCGAGGAAACTACTGAAAAGTATGCTGCTTCTAGCAAAGTCACCTGGAAGATCTTTTGACTTAATCTTTATTCTGTTTCTGTCTAGTAATATTGCCAGGGTACTGAAAAAATATCATACTGTGACATTACTAGTGGTTTATATTTCTAGTGGTGTTCCTATTTTCATCATTCCTTCACCTTCTTCTTTCTGAGGACTTCAAGGAATAGAAGAATCTATAATTGGTGCTGTATCCATTAGCATAATTATGCAGAGCAGACTCTGTAGTTTTCTTAATATGCAGTCTGTAGAGCAGGAACTGCATTTCAACTACCAAATGACTACTCTGGTCTTTTAAACCTCTGATAAGAGGGAGCATAATTACTGAAGTTTACTCTGTGATCTTTTCCCTCAGCTGTTCTGCTCTCCAGGAGAAAAGGTTAGGGTTTTTTGTGTTAGAAGATGGCCATATTCCTGTTATAGCCCCTCAAATGAAGGCTTTCATGTTTCTAGTAGTTCTTCAGTTGTTCTTCCCTAAATATTACACTTTTCCCCCCAAATGTGTTCTATCCAGCATTTTGACTCAGGTATTGTATTAGACCACATTCTTACTTGCTGCCAATTGTGTGGAGAATAGTCCAGCAGGCTCATTCGCTGTTCATTGCATCGGGAGAGACAAGATCGCAGATTTCAAAGTAAAAGGAGGAACTGAAATGTTGTGACAAGCAGCTGATGTGTCCGTCTCTGTGGATATGGCTGTTCATGTCCTGCTTGCTGGATAGGCAGCACCCAGGCAACATCTGTGCTCAGAGGGATTCAGCTTCTCAATTGGCTTGCAGTTTGGTGGGATATTATTTGATTCCTTCAGAAATTTTTGCCTAGATATGTTGGTGTTGTGTTGGCTTCTTTTGTTTGGCAGGTTTTGTTGGGTTTTGTTGAGTTTTGTTGTGTTCACCTGGCCTTCCTGTGCACCCCAGTTTGCCCCCACAAACAACAGGTCTTTCACATGGCAGTGAAGCAGTGAATGCTTTGGCTGCTCCAGTCTGCTCTGTATTTTTATGTAAGTGTACATAACCATTCCGTTTTGTTTTTTTGGTTTTTTTTTTTTTTTTTTTTTTTTTTTTTTTTTTTTTTTTTTTTTTTTCCCCATTTAGGACTACATAAATGATACCACCATATACATTATCATAACTTCACAACTCATGCAAAATTTAATTGTGGATTACCTTTGGTGCATTGCCAGAATTCCCTGAGAAGTTGGCTCAATTATGTTTTTTGTCATATTTCCTGTAAACTCAATGCCTATTGCATTTCAAAAGTTCCAAAATGAACATAAGGAAACGGTACTTGGTGCAGATAAAATAATGCCTTCCTCCATTACTGTGTAAAGTTTGTAGTTCACCACATTTGAATACAGATTGAAACTGATATGTAAAAAAAAACATTTCAGAACTGGGGTGCTTGGAAAGCAAGACAAAGGAAATAAACTGCTAATTTGAGAAGAGTTAGCTGATCAGAAGTCCTTCTACCTGCTGAAATTGTCTCCAGCTCTTATCCTAGGTAGGCAGAGTTTCAACTGCACTGTAATACCAGTTATAAAGAGTGGCTTCATCCTAGCACCAGTCATCTGTAGTACTTCAGTGATAACAGCAGTGTCTGTATATGATCTTTGTCAGCTTTCTGCCTTTTCTAACATTAAACTATGTTCTCAAGACTCATTTTGAGCCATTAAAATCATCCCTATCACCAGCAGACCTTTATTTGTGAATGAACTGAAATTGCAGCAAATGCTTTTATAATTCCATTTTTCCTACTTGCAGGTCACTTAGGATTTTTTTTTTTTTCATTCAGCAGATATTATGCCTTGTTTGGGTTAAATTTCATGTTATCCCAACTCACTTGCTCACTGCTTCCTCTCAGGGAATAAATCTCACTCTGTGGGGGTGGCATCTGGTGTTGTACGAAGTTCTTTGAACTTTCCAGGTTGCAGCAGTTCCTAAGTGAAGCAAAAAATGTGTGCCTTTTCTTCATTGGCTTTTAGATTCTGGTAAACTGGAGCTGTAGGACTGATTCCCTACATGACCTCTGTCTTGTAGGAAACTCTCTTGCTTTCTATATAGACTTGATGCATTGCTGTATTTTGATAACTCTCGTTTCAGTAGCTGGGACTCTGAATTAATGCAGTATATTGCTGTTAATTCTCAAAAATATCTCATTAGTGGATGAGAAGAGGTGTTTTAATTCAGACACAGTAGAGGCGAAACACAAATGAGAAAGCTAGGCAGCTCTTAGCCAATGGTGTTGTGGCATTGACTCAATTTTCTATTTTGCTCTTAAATCTGTTATTCATCACTACTGACATTCTGAATAATGACAGAATTATAGCATGAATAATGCTGCCTCAGTGAGTACTCCCTTACCTATACAGTTAATAAACAATATTTTTAAAGTATTAAGCTTATACATTAAATGCTTTTATTATATTTTACATGAAGTATCAAAGAAGAAAAGAGATAAAATTACATTTTCATTATAGAATAAAACAAAGACAAAATGAACATCGCCTGAAAATATAGTGTGTGATGGGGAATTATTTAGCATTGGGGGGATCAGAATAGCTTTCATAAAAAACTAATTTGCTGACTTTTTGTGTAGAAGAGTTGTTTTGAAAAGTAGCTCTTTGCAAAAAAAAATGAGTAATTTCTTCTTAAAGTAAATGATAATTGGAAAAAGATGAGCAATAGACTTGACTGTCTCTTTACCAGATTACTGGTTATATAGAAACTGCAGACTGCATATCCAACCTCAATTCTTCATCTATAAGTGGGGTTTTTTGATGTGTTTGAGAATAGGCAGTACCTGTATTAACATTTCCATGGGAAGTTTTCATTGGGATGCAAGATGACTTTTACTACGTGTTTCATGAAGCTTTTAATTTTTGTGCGTGTCAGTGATGCATTTTGTTAGGTTTCTTTGGTTATTTTCTATATTGCACAGAGAAGGAATGTGCTAGTTCCATGATGATATTCTCAGCTAAAACCTGAAGACTTCTAACATGCTGCTGTTTATCAAGTCACTTAGTGTCACTTTAAATGTGACGGAAGAGTATAGTCCCTGAAGGACCTTCCTACACTTCATTAACATCCACTAAAAAGCATTAAAAATATGAATGAGAATTGATTTCTTCAATAAAAAGTGTGATAAAGATTAAATGTGGACCAACAGATAAATGCCATGAACAACCAGCAGTATCAGGGATGTATCTGTGCAAACTATCACCTTTGAACATCAGCGTTAAGTAGAAAGGCTTTGAGCTAGCCATAAATTTCAATCCAGATGAAAGCCTACACTTAAAATCTGACTCAAGCAAATGTGTAGTTTAGGAAAGACCCAGATGCTTATATTTCCAGCCACAAAATTCCAGCTTTAAGTTTTTTCTGCCTTTTCCTGGATTTATTGGTTTGGGTTGTTTGTTTGGTTGGTCAGTTGGGTTGTTTTGTTTTTTTTTCAAAGTACGAGCATTTTATAGCCTTTTTGTATTAAAAATCCTGAGTTTTCTATAATGGAAGGAGAAGTCTTACCCCTTGTTCTTGCGGAGCCACCAGAACACAGTCCTGGGCTCCTTACTGTCTGTATTTTCTGTCTTTCTTTTGTCTAAGACAAAAGATGTTGTAACATGAGCTGGGTTTGTTGCTCCTGAATGAAAACAGAAGTTGGGTAGCACCAGATGGCTGTTTTGTTCACTTGCTGTTGCTATTCTTTGACCATCTGACTCAATGCACTGCTCCATTGGAGATACTAGAAATCTTCGACAGAGATATTTTGTAAATTGTTAAGAGGTTTGTTCGTGTGCTAAACTTGTGCTCTCTTTCACCCTCTATGTGGACTACCTGGAAAAGCGTGTTCTCTCTTCTGTCACCAAGGTGTCACTTTTGTGCAAAGGAGTTAGATGTAGAAAGACCTGGTGGGATTGGCTGAACCCTTCTTTAAGTCTGGTGACTGTCTTGCTGAATACTCTGCCCAGAAACCACTGGCTAATAGCCACAGATCCTAATGTCTGCCCTTTGTGTTCAGTAACTTGGACAGAGTCAACCGACCACTTCTGTTACACTGAGTTTTGCAGTTCCACATGAAACAGAAAACTGTACTGACCTGAGAAGGGGAGATCCCATGATTCAGAAGGTGTGCTGATTCCTTAATTTTCCCCAAAAGTAGGAAATTCAGTAGTGTACAGCCCTCTTCTGAAACAAAAAAAACAGCCCAGATAGGCTTTCTCTCTTGAAGCTGCGAATGTTTTTTCTGAAACACTCATGTCCTCTGCTGTCCTGAATAACTCTTTGCTTCGGAATGCTTTCAAATTCACGTATGCTGCTAAATGAAAAACAAGAAACACCTAGTAAATTGTTGGCACTCCGTGATCAATTAATAATCGTTACTTCTTTTCAAAGTGGCTGCAGACTGTACACCAGGGATCTGCATCAATAGCAGAGAAATCTGTCAGTGCTGCTTACAGTTGGAAAGCTCTATCCTGTTCGTATGTTGAGCTCCCAGAGTTCTTGTTCCTTTGCAGTCCTCAGGTTTGTAAGATTTCTTTAGAAAAAACAGAACAGTCTAGCTTAGTTCTGTGTGGTGCTTGTAGTGGTATGCATCCTCTGCCTGATTTATACATTTAGCATTCCTGGAGGGGTTTATTATCTTACGACTATTAATGATTTTACTATCTTATGGCTATTAATGACCTTATTATCTTATGTACAAGCCTCTCCAAGATTAGAAAATGCAGACCTAGGTGACTCCCAGTGCAAATAATTTTTATCATCTGTCTGCCCTGAACCTCCAACAACCATGGATGAGGTAGGATGTGAGCGAACCCAAGCGAACAGGGACCAGTGGCAGGAGTTTTAACAATGTAGAGTCTTGCCTGGGTTTTGAACAGCTTGCTGCAAACTATGGATGGTGTTGATCTGGTCCCAGCCTCAGCAAATTAATTGCTGCATTGCAGCTGTTTATACTCATTATATGTCCATGTGTTTTGTATTTAGAAGGTGGCAACCTTAAAAAGACCTTGGAAAATTTCCTAGTCCGTGCTTCTGTCCCTGAGGCAGATGAGCTATGCCTCAATCTCCTCTAATGATGTTTGTTTGTCAGGCCTGTTGTCAAAAACCCCTCCAGTGGTGGTTCTGCCAATGAACCCAGGCAACCTTTTCAGTGTTTTTCTCTCCCTACTGCTGGAAGGATTGTTCTGAATTTGACAGCAAGAGAGATCCATGTTGAGCAGACCTATTGCTGTTCATTGGCAAAAGACATTGGAAAATAATTTATCTTGTTCTTTGCAGCAGTGTGTAATCTACCTGGAAGATGCTACCTTTCAGCCTTGCTTTTCTTATATTGAGCAGCACCAAGTGCTGTAGACCTTCCTTGGAGGGCAGGCTTTGCAGCTGGCTGGGTGGTTTTTAGCCTTTCATACAAACTGTCTTCACTTTCTTGAAAGATGGTAGCCAAACACAGAAGGAACCTTCTTAGTCCTGAGCAATAAGATAGTTTTCTGGTTTTCAGGTTCTGTTTCTGTTTTCAACTCCAGCTGAAGGCATTTATTTTTCAGGAGCAGAATGAATTTTGTACTCATGAGATGCTGTAATCCTCAGATCCCTTTCTAGATACATGTTGTACTGAGACATCATTTTCCATCCCATAATACTCCTTTGGGTTACAGTTGTTTTGGATGAACGTCATTCTTTGTTTTCTAATCAATTTATGCACCTTGATTTCTAATTCTTGCTTATGCAGCTTTTTCACCCTTGATGCTATTTGCTAAACTAAATTCTGGAAAAATTTAAAGAATATAACATGAGATTCAAAGCACACATAGTAAAGCAGAAAAGTGATCTCATTACAAATGATTCCAAATATTTCCGGTAGATCCTCATACTGATCTAAAAGCCCAAATGTAGCAAACCAAAAATCCTAACTTTGTGTATTTTAGTTTTGTAGTACAACAGGACCCAAGAGAGCTCATTTCAACACTTTGCTATGCTCTTGATGATAAGTAGTAGTAAGCAAAGATGTTCTTTTTTCCAGCACAAGAATTCCCCCATGTACACTCTGTGACAGTAATGGGCTCCCCGTGTGTGATGTATAAACTTGCTCCTTTTGGGTGGATGGTTTATAAATATATGGAAACAATATCCATACAGAGATTGATTTTCTTTAGTTTCCTGGTTAAACTCCTTGCTTTGGTTAACTATGCTTCTCACTACCTCTTCCAAGAGGATAAGCTGTAAATAGAGGATTTGCTTAAAAAAAGAAAGAGTGCAAAGTGAAAAAAATTCTTATGTCTGATATATGGAGAAAGATATGCTTCCCTTTGAAATTAGGATGTGTGAAAGACACACATCTAGTAGAATATCTGAAGAGTAAGGAAGGCCAGCTCTTTGTTTTTTATCGAATTGCAATTTTCAGTCATCAGAGGAAGAACTTTCATACTGATCTTGATTGTCACTGCAATAAAACAATCATGGCTTTGTAACCCAGGTGAGAGAGCTGAGCTGCAGACATTTGCTATTGTCTTGCTGTACTAAAGAGTCTTTTAAGCTTGTAATGGGGCAACCTTTTTTTTTAGTTGAACAATGACAGATATCTCAAAAGAGTGATGGATGTGTATTTAAACTGTTAGAGAGTGGCTAGCTTCCATGAATTTCACATTCAGTGGTAGTCATTTAGATGACCAAAGAATGACACCATGGATGGTCTCTACTGTAAACAAGCAGCAAGGAAAGTTTCCATAGAGTAATTAATGTAATTAGGGTTGGGTATTTCTACTCTGGGGGGTAAACATCTTGACACCTGAAGGTACCTGGGTTTTACCTTGGGCAAAAATTGTCCCTGTGTAACTCACATGGACAACACCCTAATACCTTAGTGGCTGAAGAGCTACTCAAAAATCATCAGAAGAGTTACAGTACTTCTCCCACACAGAGCGAGTTGCAATGTACTTTTTTTAACTCCCCAAGTCTAACAGTCTCTTAGTGTAATATGTACTACACCTTTTTTGTCTGGACCCTGGCAAGTAAACACAATCATTTGTTTATTTGTTTTTTGGAGATTTTTTAATGGCATGGGAATGGCTAGTTGACAGAATAGAACAACAGAATTCTATGTCCAAGCATTTGAATGTTTTTATTTCTGCTCAATATTAAAATTATTACCCGTGGTAACTATCTTCTTCCTTATATGTGGGCAGTAAGTAGGCTGAGGTAGCATTGAATAAATCTCTGAAAATGGTGGTAGGCAAGAGACAAAAGTGCTCACTTGGAGTAGGCATGTACTATGACTCATTGTAGCTGTCACTGGTGGGAAGAAAAATAAGAGGGTATTCCCTCTGCAGAGTTGGCTAAGTTGAAGAAATACACAGAAGACTGGAAGGAAAGTTTTTAAGCTGCTTCCCTCCTCCCCCTTTTCCTGCTTCACTGAAGCAATCTGATACAAGTGCCTTCTATTTCTTGGTACTTGAGCTTACCTTAGAGAATTGAAAGAAATAAAGCAAACTTTAGGTTTAATAGAACTCCCCTTAATTCTACCACATAATATAGACTAATAGTGCTTCAAAATATTCACTTGGAATGTTAATGATCTCAATAACCCATTAAAGAAAAAAACTACCGCCTGAGAAACTTGAGTTTTGCTATAGGTATACAAAATATCCATTTTCTGAAGAATTTTACTTCTAAAATTAAGGTCCTAGACAGGTGGGTGCAATTTGTTAAGAAACAGATATCTAGGTATACTGATTAAAAAAACAACCAAGCAAAACCTTTCTAATTTAAACAATGTGGTCAGTATCTCAGGAAGGAATATCCTCTGGTCTTCAGAATTTCAAAATGGACAAGAGATTTTACACTGTCTACTTCCTTTCAGTACAGGTGCTGTGAAGTCATTCATTACTGCTAGAACTGATCACAGGTCAGGTGCTCTGCCTGTGGTCAGAAACACATCTGGGCCCAGGATTAGTAGGGTTTGACTCAGTAGATGAAACTAGTACCCAATATCCTCACTATGGTAGATGCCACTCTTCTCTTCATGCCTGTAAGAATTTGAGGGTCTCTAAGTTTTCATCAGTGTTTTTTCTTCCAGTCTTACAGCTCAGTTTTCTATTTTGGATCCCACAAGAAGGTCAGCAGGAGCTTTGACTTAACAAGACTTGTGTCTCACCTTGACAGGTCTGCATTGTAGATGAGAGCAGTGACTTGCATCTGCAGTGTTCAATGGGCTGGTAACTCACTGAGGCTCCTCCTGGCTTAGGAGTTTGTTTTAGTAAATAGCTCTTCTTTCTTCTGTGTCATCTAGTATTACAGAGAAATGCCACGTTATTATAAACTGGCAGAAGATTGTAAAGCAAAGAGTGAAAATGTATGTGTATGTGGTTTCTTTGGTTTTACACAATAATTTTAACAGAGTGTGAAGAGAGCACCGAGAGGTTGGAGGTTGAAAGCCTACAGTGGAGAACATAGGATGTGTTTGTGACTCTGCACATAGCTTTGTTCTACTGGCTCAGTTCTCAGAAAAAACGACTCTTTATTGCTGTATTAACAGCATTATCTGTTACCCCAAGAAAATCTTTATTCCTGACACACCTGACCAATGGCCTCAGCAATATTTTTATACTTGGTCACAAAGAGTTATGTGTTTATCCAAAAAAAAAAAAAAAATCCCTCCTGTAGTGATTTAGTGTTGGTTGGTTGGTTGTTTTTTTGTTGTTGTTGTTTTTGGGTGTGGGATTTTTTTTAATTTTTTTTTTTAATTTCCCTCTTTCTTTCTTATATTCCTGGGTAAATAGCAAGGTCCTAAGAAAAAGACACAAACCTCCACCACCAAAAAAGGTTTTCCTTTATTAAGGGAAAATGTTAGATTTTAGATTCTTATATATCTGACCCTTTATTTTAGAGGTAAAATACAGGGGAATAAAGTGAAAGAAAACCTCTCTAAAACTTGAACACATGAATACGTTTTGCAAATGAGAAACAGGATGTAGTGAAATCCACAAACCTTTAAAATGCACATTATTTTATTTAAAACTTAGACAGCATAGATATTTCACCCAGCTATACCAGCAGACAGAACAAAATTTGATTTTTTTTTTTTTTCCTTTTTTTAAGTAGAAAAGGAGACATAGCCAGAAGGTTTGGGGAGGTGATTCTCCCCCTCTATTCTGCTCTCATAAACCCAGTCTGGGGCCTTGGATGCTGTTCTGGGGCTACCAGTATAAGAAGGGTGTGGACCTGTTGAAGGGAGTCCAAAGGAGGATCAGGAAGGTGGTCAAGAGCTGAGGATCCTCTACTACAAAGAAGACAGCCTAAGAATGATGAGGAAAGCCTTGTAATAGCTTTCCAGTATCTGAACAAGTCCTACAGGAAGGCTGGAGAGGGACTTGTCATAGGGGTGTGTAGTGATAGACAAGGGGAAATGGCTTTGAACTGAGAGTAGAGTTCACTTGGGTTTTGGGAAGAAATTCCTTACTGTGAGGGTGGTGAGGCACTGGATCAGGTTACCCAGTGAAGCTGTGGATGCCAAGTGCCCAAGACTAGACTGGATGCAGCTTTGAGAATTCTGATCTAGTAGAAGCTGTTCCTGCCCATGGCAGGGGTGTTGGAACTAGATGAACTTTAAGGTTTCTTCCAACTCAAACTATTCTGTCATTTTAATTTACTGCAGCTGGCTATGCTACTGACTAAATTAGTTGTCTATTTCTGCCCCCATGTCATACCATACTGATCCATTGGTTCTGTCATCAGCACTGTTTTGTGCCTTTGTGCTGTTGGAAAATTTCTGAATTTACCATTGCCTCTGATGCTGTTGGCTGATGGAATTTATGGCCTAAAGTATTGCAACATGAGTAATCAACGCCTCCTTGTCTTTAGCTCTTCTCTTCAGTGATGGTGTGATAGAAAGCCATTAGACCTTCTATGATGTGTTGCAGAACCACATATTTGCCATTTAACATTTTTGTGTCTTCTTTGCTTTAGACTTTGTGAGTTCCTGCACAGAGTGACAGGATTACTTTCTACGAAGATAAGGGCTTTTTCCAATGCAAACCTGTGTTATTGTCAAAGATGGAAGAGTGTAGCCACAACAAGGATTTCAAAGGTGCTAGAAGAAGAAAGGGATGTGAATTCTGTTTTGTTAAGTGCTTGAGACCAATGATGTTATCTGATTATGGATTCCCTCCTGAATCAGTGTATAAAATTTTGTGATTGTAAGGGTCCATTTGAAAATTGGAGCCTTACAAGGAAAACTGACATGGGAGATGTGGGCTGTTTTTTGGTTTTTCTATGCAAGAAGGTAATGATAGTGGGTATCAAGGTAATTTTACATAGCAATCAAGGAAAAGCAAAATTTAAAAAAAGGTACTCATCAGTTTTGTTTTCAAAGGATCCTATTTCAAGTTGAATTGTCTTTGAGTTATACAATGCAAAGAGGGTGAGCTGGGGACATGCATGAAAGGAAGAATCAGCTGCTATATGATACAGTTGGCTGTTTCCTAATGTTTCTTAATGAACAAGAGAATGAGACTGGGCCTTAAAATAGAATTTGGGGGAGGGAGGAGAGAATAAAGTTCCCTAAAGCATAATTAACTAGAGAGACACTTTTCTGTACTCATTTATATTAATCTTCAAAAGTGAGAATAAAAGTAGGAGAAAAATACAAAGGAACTAGGGTGAAATAATTTTCTCTACTTTCTTAACACTTACAAATTAAGTCTTACTTAAAAAATAGGAAAAGAAAAGGTTGACTTCAAGGAAGGGCCTTCAGGGCAACAATATAAAATTATATGGATATTTAATTGCTCTGTATCATGGTGCCATAATTAAGACAAAGTACCTTACAATTATGCCTTCAACCAGGTTAATGCATACAGTTTGAATTCAAAACTAATATCTATTAATTTTAAATAAGATTAAAAAGAACCCAAACCACAAAAACCCCTGAAAGACATATATTATAAACAGATTAACAATATCAGTTTAAAGAGGAAGAACATTGTTAAACACTGTCTCACACTACAGACAGTGTGACGATTTGTTTGCATGTCTCCTTCTGTGAAGAGAGTTAGCAACATTTGTTGTCATAGCCCTTTTATCAAAGCATTACAATGCTTGCAAAACAGTGAGCTCTCTGTATGTTTTTTGCATAAATTTCTGAAATGAGGGTGCTGAGTGAGGTAACATAGAGTTTGCCATGAAATGAGAATTTTGTTGTAGATGTCTAATTCCAGCATATGTAAAACATTGAGAATCTGTAGGTTTAGCTTTAGGTTTTGTGATGAACCATGCACCTCTGATCACGTGTCCTCACAATGTGATCCTGTGTTTCAGAGTGCTTACACCGCTGGGAGTGAGCACATCATTCACTCACGTGTTGGTGCCGAGAGGTTTGGGCATCTTTATTGAGGACTAGAAGCTGGGTAGTTGCAAGAGCAAAGCCTTTTATTGCATAGCTAAAACAGTCTCAGGAAGGCAAAGTTACTGGAGCCCACAGCAGTATGCAAAAGCCTTTTATCATAAAGTTTCTAAGTTCCAAGCAGCAGCAGCGACAGCATCCCTAATCTGTGCCCCATAAGTGCTTTATCAGTAGTGGTCTCAGAAGTAACAACAACTGTGACATTTGTGATGTTTCATGAGCCTC
>VZSR01001479.1:25527776-25550744 GCA_013398615.1 Brachypodius melanocephalos | reverse complement strand
ACTCTGGGATGTTTCTGGCTTCTGTGCCATCCCAGAGCTCTTGCACAGGTGAGCTCCACCCCTTGGTCTGCCAGTCCTGCTTGAAGAACTCTGGGGCTAAAACTTCAGTCAGCCTGACACTCACATCTACTGCTAGCAGGGAGCAACACCATCAAATCAGTTTTGACAAAGCTAAAAGAGATCATGTAGGGTGTTGCCCTCCTATCAGTTCATGTCTGTTTTTGGACATCCTACATAGGAAGAATGTGTGTGCCTGTTTTGAAAGATTTAGTGCTAAATATCCTCACTTAAGTCCTCCTCCACTGGCAATAACCTCCTTCACTTGGGAGTTGGCTGGCACCACTGTACCAGCTCTTTGTCATTTTTTTCACTAACTCATGCCTATGAATTTGGGGGCTGTTGGAACTAGACAACCTGGGGTGTTAGACAGCTGGTAAATTATGATTTCTTAGTGTGTTGGAAGAGCCAAAATGGTGGATTTATACCTTTAAAAAAGTAGAGAAGTGTGAAAACTTTGGGGAATTTGGGCCAAGTGCTCTACTAAATCAAAACTTTGACATCAGTTTAAAATTGTGTCCCCTAAGTTTTTAGTCAAGTATTATGCTCTCCTTCCCCAGCTTGACATCTTTCTAAACTTTAAAACTGTTTCTAGTGATCTAATGTGTGCTTAAATGGACAAAATTAAAGTTCAGGTTGCAATTGGAATATCTGCTCTCCTATATCTCAGTTTAGTCTGTTGCACTTCCAATTGAAAACATTTAAAATAAGGTTCCTGAAAGTATTTCTGTGCTAAAAGTTTGTCACTTTTAGAGATTCTGGTGACACTGTCTTATAGTGAATATCACCCAGATAATACTATGAAGATAGATGAAAGGTAGAAAGGAAGAAAAGAATACAGGATTCTCCCACTTCTTGTGCTGGAAAGATAAGTGCTTGTCTCTGTGTGGGTGAGCAGAGAACTTCTCGGAAGTTTCTGTCACCACTATCTCCAGTGATGAATGATAATCACTGAAAGTGTGCTCTCTGAACTAACTGAAGGGAATCAGCCCTACCATGACAAGACTCTTCTTAACAGGGAGCTACAATTATAGTGAATGTGGGATAAATTTTCACTTGGTTGTAGCTGGTTGAGGTCAACGCTGTCACCTTCTTCTCTGAGGGATTTGATGCAGCTAGAGAAGTTAAACTCAGGGGTGAGAAGCACACGGGTGTAACATTTTGCTCTTATTAGTGACACAAAAATGGGAACTTGGGGTATGCCTTGAGTGCTTCTTGATTTAGGGACCCCAGCTTAAAGAAACCAAATGCTAAAAAAAGTGTGACTCTGTATTTGGTCCATACATCCATTCCTTTAAAATACAGCTTGCCTCAGTTGGTGGGGAAGAAGAGCTGCCTCTTCTCTCCCTGCTCTAGAAGCTGTGAAACTGTTCAGCGCTGCCCTGGGGGAGTGCTATCTTGCTATGGAAATGAATTCATAAATTTGACATTTTGCTGGCAGCGACAGGTGGTGTCTGTGAGAGCCTGACTGGGTGCCATCAGTTTGCCTGATGGATTGACTCCCATCACTGCTGAGCCAAAATTCATTGATTTTGCTCTTGCCCTTCCTTGGGATGACTTTCTCAAGAGGGAGACTGTACTGATTTTATACTTTCCCCCCCCTACCCTTCAACTCATCCCTGATCTCTTTTGTTTATTTCCTTTCGAAATAAATCAGCTTCCTTAATCTCTTCTGATTATAGATTGAAGATAAGGGAGGTAAGACAATGGGCTGAATAGAAAAGCAAAGTGTACAAACAGCAGCTCTTAGACAGAAGAATCAGAGGTTGTTCCAGCTTCCCATAGTTGGAAACTGATGCATTGTCAGAAAAATTGTACCCTTGTCCCCCTAAAATATTGTCATGAAGAGGAGAAGGTGGGAGTGGGCAGGCACAGGGCAGACAGAGTAGAAGCAAAAGCCTTTAGAGTGTATTCAAGATCAAGTCAACTCGAAGGTTGGTGTGTGGTGCTAGGGGGCTGTTACTTCTGTTAAAAACAATAGGGGAAAAATGGTTTAGAAAAGGGCAGTGCCAAAAAGATAGCTTGCAGTGTTTAATCAAGGCTGTTGCCTTTCAGGATCATCTAGTGAGGATGGTGCAAGAGGGCTTTGCTATCCTCTATAGTAGATAACACATTACCTTGAACAATTTTAGTCCAGTAAGTTGACTTTAACCTAAAGCAAGATAAGGAGATGGTCTGAAAGCAGGGAGCATCTGTTCTCTGGGTGCTGATTTGGCAGGAATACATACAGTGGGAACTGCAACTCTTTCTCAAGTTTTTCTGGTAGTGTGTCTGCTACTATGACAGAATCCACATCCTCCCTAGAGACAAATGGGTGCTTATAAGAAGGGAAGGTAAAAAACTTGTGAATCCAAAGAAGAAATCTGTTTTTTCCTCTTTTTTCCCACCCTGTTTTTTTGAGAACCATTCAAATTCAGGCAAGTTGTAGCTTAAGTTTTGCCATCTGTTAAGTGAAAGTAGTGATGCTTGCCAAATCAAGGCTTTAGGTCCCATCTCTGCCGGGGATCTGAGAGCTGACAATGTGCAACTACTATAGTTGTAACTACACTACAAATAATTTTTAACATATTCTTAAGCATCATATAAAATGTGTTGAGTGTAAGCCTGCCCCAGCCTGGCAAAGCTGCTATTTTGTCACATATCAGGAATTTTTTGAGGAACTTCTTCACAGAACAAGAGGGGTAAGGAGGGAGGCCTGGTATGGAGGCTGTGGGTGGGGAGAAACCTGGGCAGGCAGGGGAAGGACAGCACAAGAAAGAAGGGAAAGGGAGATATAAAACAGAGGGAAAAGAAATCTCCTTCGCCCCAAATGATGGGTTCCTAGTCCTTGACTTCAGCTAAAATGAGTTTGTGGCTGCCATGTAATGGTGCATAGAGAAATACACACAAATCTGAATATGAAGAGCACTGAAGGATGGTGTGTGGGCAAGGAACTTTGGGCTGCTGCTACCAGGGAGGAGAGTGCAACCTCTCCTCTTACCATTGAGTTGTAATGGAGGATATGGGGGAAGATGTGTTCTTCAAATGTGAGTCCAGAAGAGACAGACAGGGCAGTATGGAGCATCCCTTCTGCACAGTGTCAGGAAAAATATTTGTAAGCAGTCTGTGAGAGAATGGATGGATGGGAGGAGTCCTAAGGCTGAATCACCAGAAGGGATGTGACTCCCAAGGCTCCTCTTCTTGTGTTGCTCATTACTCTGATCCCTGCCAGACACAGAGGTGCCCAAATCCCCTGACCAAGAATGTTCTGGTGAGACTGCCAGTTCAGTGTTGCATAGTGAGGAGGTGTAAGATGAACCATCTGCAGTTAGGAATGCTTATCCTCACTGAACACCCACTGGCTGGTCACTTCTGTCACATGTTTACATCCGCTGCTGCTTCTTGGTTTGAATCCAGAGTAAAGGGCTGTAGGTCACTTATTAGTACCTACTGAGTCTTGCTGAGACAATTATGACCTAGAGTTGGGAGGGAGCTTTCTGTCATCAACTACTTCATTTCAGAATGTGGGGGTAAGATTTTTCATGTGGCAGTATTTTCAGGATCCAAACCCTGATGATATAGTGCTTTTATTAGTTTGTTTGTTTGTTTTAACTAAGGGGCTGAAGCCTTTAATTCCTTGGTGATAAGACACTTAGAATCGTACAAACCAAGTTCTCAATGACCAAAGTGTAGGTAGCCAGCTCTTTCAAACCCCCAGCATAGTTCAAGGGGAGTCTGATGTTCTACTCAGTAAAATGCACTGGATGTCTCAGCATTACCTTCACTGGAAAACTGTAAACACCATATTGCAGATGTTACATTCAACTCAACACAGTCTGAAATGATTGACAGCATCTGCTTCACAGAGGCCCAGGACAGAGCTAGCACGAGCACTGTATTACCTTGTGCTCAAAAGACCTCCACCATGTCACTGAGAGCATTATTTGAGGGAGCCCATGCTGTGTGGTGACTTTGATTGCATTGCAGCTGCCTTCAGAATGTACTAGCTCCATTTTCAGTCTCAGGGTTTCATCAGCTTTCTTGAGCAGCTTGTCTCTTCCCAACCCAAATATAAAAAGTCCCTCTGACAGCAAAGTTGAAAAAACTGGAGAAAGTATATTTGGGTTTGTGCATTAGAGACAATGAATGACTAGTCATTTATAATTTATGGCACTTTCGAAAGGAGAGAAACCTAACTTTTAATTAGAAACTTTCCAAGGAGAGAAATAGTTTTCTGTTTGCTGAAAGAAAAGAAATTCTAGCATGTCTACATGGGCAACTGCTAGCAAACTTTTTTTGTGTTTTGTGAGGAAAAGCAATGTAAAATCCCAACTAACAAGCTGATATGGAATTTCAGTATAATGAAACCTGAGGGTTGATGTGCTTGGGTCACCATAACGGATATTGTTTTTCTACTCCATACAAAACCACGGTTGAAAAGTAAAATTGTGTTGTGTTTGTGTGAGGGGCAGTGGGACAGTTGAAAGGATGTTGCCTACTTGCAACATCCTTTGTTGTCTTCTTGCTTTTAATGGGGAGAAGAAAGGTAGCAAGGAGTGACACAGGAGCTTCTACAACCTTCTTCATGGAAAACTAGAGAACCCTGGATGTTTTGCCCCTCCTCAACTAGAATATTGGGGATATGGGATTGGATGGGTGAGTGACCAGTTACATATTTAGCAAAAGGAAGGGATATTTGAAAGAAATTTTTGTCGTGTAAATGAGATTTTTTTTTTATTGTAATAATAGTTATAACCAAAAAAAATCCTGGACCTAGAGGGGTGTTTGCCTCCCTAGACAGGGGGAATAAAGGAGGACAGAGTGCTGCTGGTGGAGCTCTTCTGCAGAGTACTTGTTTTGAAAGAAGAGTCTAGTAGGTCCAGTGGATCTTTTGAGTGACTCTGAGCTTTAAAAGAGAGCATCTGCCTTGTGTTTATCTTAAACACACAGTTTAGCTGAGAATGAATGACCACAGCAAGCTGTAAAGCACGAGTGATCTGGCTGAATGCTATTTGGTGATTTTCCTAAACAAGTAGAGTAGAAATTATTAGAGCTATATGAGAGCTGACCTGGAAATACATTAAGTGTAGGAGGTGGAGTTGGGAAATGAGAAAGAAATTTAATACTTGACTGGGGGAAACTAAAACTCTGTAATATCACAAAGTTTTTTGGTAGAAAACATATTCCTAGATAAAACAAAAGATGAAGATAACTTCATGGTTGAAACTGCTATTAAAAACCACTACAGCTTTAAGTAAGGGGGTTGAAAGACCCTACTGCCAGCCACTGGAGTGCTCTGGGTGAAAGAGAGGGAGAAATGCTCTGGTGACTGGTGAATCTGCTGAAATCTTTGGTGCTGACAGCTGTGTGCTTTGATGCAGTTTCAAAGCTCAGCTCACATGTACTTCTGGTTGTAATCTGGCCTTGCTCCCTGGGGTGCTGAGAGCAGATTCAGGGAGTTCTCAAGTGACCATCCCACCTGTGTTACTGTGAAAGGACAGCTGAAATGTGTCTGCTAGGGCACAGAGGGGAAGGAGCTCCCTTGCAGTGTCAGCAGTGCTCCTCATGGGCATGCCTGGTAAAGGAAAATACATGGCTATGCACAGAGGGGGTTTCCTCGGGGGAGACTGAAACATGGTGGGAGCCTCTGTATGGTTGTTGAAAGAAATGCTTTTCAGTGCCCTGTGAAGATATAATACCTTACCTGGGTCTCTTAGAAAATTGTCTCCAGCCATCACTACTTGGGTGATGCATCTCCTCCTCCCTCTCTCCATCACAGAGCATTTTAGCTTCTTAGAGCAGAGATTGCACCTTTTGTCAAACTGATGGAAAGCTGAGCTGTTTATCAGAGGGGCTAATTCTCGAAATTTCATTCTGTCCTGCGTGAGACAGTAAACTCGAGAGTGTAGAAATCAGCTGGGCTTTTGCTAGAGGAAGAATCACTAGTTTCAGCTCTGTTTTGGTTTGTTTTGCCCAGTGGGTTTTTTTATCTTTATTGTTTTGCCTCTATGGAATACATCTTTGGTCTCTGAATGTGCAGGAGTATCCGTATATGCTTGCTGCAAGATTCATTACAGGCGTTCTAATAATTTTAGAGCGCTCTGGTCATTTAGATCCCTTTGAGGTAGTCAAGAATGCGTTATTTGTCATTTGGAAAATTCTCCCCTGTGAAAAGTTGTCTTGCTGGCAGGTGAGGTTGACAGAGTCAACATTCATCCTAACTTGCTCATCTTCTTTCCCCTGAAAAAAACAATGCTCTCTGAGTGGCACTTAAAAAGTATTTGAAACTTCAAAGACCTCATCTGCATAGTTAAACTCACCTTTGTTTTGCTTTATGATGTTAAAAGAGAGAAGGGAAGGCAGAAGAGTTTTATGTTGAAAATCTGTGCTGCAAAGTTTTAAATTAGTCCAGACTGCTCAGAGGTAGGGTTAAAATCAATTCTTTTGTGTACAATAGATACATCCAATAGGATGTAATAATAGCATTTTGAGGGGAAAAAATCTTCAAAACTATAAAAGTCACCTATGGCATCAGGTTGATCATTGGAAGATTGTTTAATACTTGGATTTTTGGTTTGTTTTTCTAACAGCAGTTTTCTGGCTAGAAAAAGGGCAAAAATAACCATGAAGATAACTTCAGCTCTGAATTTGCACGTGTAAATTGAGGCTTTCCTCACCTACGGTCTCAGCTCCCAAATCTATGTACATCCACTTTCCCTCTCCTTGCCCCCAGCTGTATTTGTCTGGAGGTACCAGTTGCAAGGAAGCTATGGGAATCCATTTCTAATTCTGCCAGGCAGCAGGTGGAGAATTAGCATAGTGACTTTCATTATTGGAAGCAGGAGGCACTGAGGATCTGGATCCAGAATCAGACATTTCAGTGAACCTCTATAATAAATGGAAGGCCCCAGAGATTTACTGCTGTCTAGTGATGAATTGCTCTCCCAGTTTTTCTCTCAGCAGTTTTGGACTGTAGTTTCAATCTAACACAACAATATAAGCTAGCTGGAGAGAAGCAGGTGTACTTGTTAGGCATGTAGAGATGTGGGAAGGGCTGCAGGAGCTAATAGCTGGGCAGTGTGCTCCCTGGACCAGCTGCAGCTGTGGATGCCTGCCCTGGGTGGGTGCTGAGCACAGGCAGCTGTGACTGAGGTAAGGCATGGTCTGTGAGTCCTTCTGCCGGCAGGAAAATGAAGTCCGTCAGAATGAGGTCTTGCTTTGCAAATCTGGGGACCTGCAGCTCTAAGCTTTGCTCCCTGCTTCTCTCTCTGGTCACGGGTAATTCCCAAGGTCTTTGTTCCCCTTTCACCAGCTGCAAAGTGAGGAAAGTATTATTAGCTTGTCTCATGGACCTGGAAGATAAATTCATTAATATTTGTGAAACATCAGGTACCATAGTGATGAGTGCCACACAAAAGCCCATGAGGAAATTAATAATTAGGTATTCAGAGCAGGGAATGGATGTTATGCAGTAAATAAGGTGAGACTACATGTTGAATGAAGAGGATGAAAAGAAATATTGCATAGCTAATTTAGTCCCAGAGCAACATCAAACTTGTGTACTGATTGAAGGAAGGGTCATGTGGAAACTTCCTACGCAATTGCATTATAAAGATTGTATTGTACATATGTATACCAGAGGTCTAAAGTGAGGTCACATGTAGAGCGTTAAACATGACGTTTTCCTAATATTTGATAGTTTACTCTGTATCCAAACTTTATTTTCATGTATGTCTTCAGTTTTTAACATAGTTCATTTTAGAGAAGTGATAACGTTCCCTGAACTAAATGTATTAGGAACTCATATTTCATTCCTTATATATTTTGGGATGGAAAACATGGTATGTGCAGAAAACGTGCTTCCCCATAACAGTAATGAAAATTGATTTAAATATGTACTGAAGTGCAAGTTACATGCCCTTCCAGTAACAGGGAACATGACAATCTGACAAGGCACTGGTGTATTTAAACACACTAGAAGTAAATTTCCTGCTAGTAACTGCAACTTTGAATTTAACACCAAAAGAGTTTAATTGCTGTAATCTGGGTGTCAAAAGTTGACACTTACAAGGCAAAGGACTATTCTCATTGCACAAGAGGAAACTCACTTATGCCTGCATATTATAAAGAAAGAAAAACCTGTTTATGTTCTGTTTGCTGGGTAGGGTAGTTAATTGTAGAGCTGCCAATTTCTTTCTCTTATTCCTATGGATAGGATCTATACATATGCCAGCTACAAAGGGCTAATGTGTCGTTGTCACAGCACTCATTCCAGTTAACAAATTTAACAACAATGCAGCTTCCCTTTGGAATGGATAATATAACTGGATAAATAACACCTGGGCTATTGAATTACTTAGTATTTTTTAACAGTATGTTTGCTGGAGAGTACTTGACCAACTATGGCAGCAAATAGTATTTGTTGAATAAATTTGACAAATGGTAGTGAAATGTGCCTAATATTTGATGAATGTAGCTTGGCAGGCCCCTCATTATCAGTTGATTTTTAAAGTCTGTTAATTCACTTGGAATGCTTCCATTTTCTTTTTTCTTTTTCTGCTAAGTGCGTTTATAGGTTTCCTAATCCTAACTTTACTTCCTCATTTTTCACCATATTTGTCTTCTGAACTGGTTTCTTCTTCCCAGCCTGTGCTTTCCTTTCTCTAATCCATGTCAGGTTTGTTCTCTCCAGTTGTATTTTTAATATTCTTAATTTCTTCCCTTTTCTCAAATCCTCCTTCCCTCTGTAAAACAAGTGACTCTTAACTCTGATGTGCATGTCTTGGAAAACTGCCATGTACTTCATCGTTGTGAACCACTAGGAAATAATGGTGTTGGCAGTAGTCAGAAGCTGTGTTTGGATGAGAAATCACTCCTTTCACTACAGGCTTCTGGGAAAGAACACTGAGGTCTTCACGATGGTCATGAGCTACTTGGATATGTTACATTACTGCCTTGAGTGGGTGAAATCACCACCACATTCCCTGTTTTGGTTTATACACACAAGGCATTTTCCAGTCTCCACACCCATCTGCTTCCAAGCCATCTGCTGCTGAGTGGGTAGTTACAAGTAGTTGTCAGTTTGTGCCCTAATGTGATGGGGACAGTTCCAGTTTTGCCTCCTCCCCATATTTAAATGTGTTTTGCTGTCCCTTTAAATGGTCAGTGTTCCTTACTCCTGCTCAACAGGGAGCTTCCTCAAACTGCAGTGGCAGCCCTGTCTGAACACCGTTGGATTCCTTGTTCTGTGGTGTTCTGGAAAACACTGGCTGCGAGTGGTAAAACCCCAAGTGCTCTCCACTCGGTGGCTTGAGAAACATCTGAACAGCAAGATAAGTCTTGGAGCACCCCTGCTGCAAATGCTGGGAAACGAGGGTCCTTTGTTTTCATGCCGGGATGGTTTTCTTGACGGTGATAAAAAGTTAGAAACGTATCTCTCTTTTTTTGGTTCATTTTTAATTGGCAAACTTAGTCCCTGCAGAAATCAGAAGCAATTGTCCAGGTAAGATGTGTGTCTAATTTGCTACATGGGTCTTCAAGCTGTGCTGCCCTTTACTTTAATCCTGTGTTTAAGAGGTAGTTTTCAGCTCTTTTGTTTTACTCTATCTTCTGCAGGTAATTAGCGATTGCTTTTTTTCCCATAGAGGTGAGGAAAGAGGGCAAAGCTGGTGCCATTGAGCTGGGTAAATTCTCTCAGTGGGATTAGGGCAGAGCTGGGATGAGGCTGCTCTAAGTCCTCAGGTGCCAGGTCAGTGTTTTGCTCACAGCTTTGTTTTCTTCCTGTGGTGAGACATTTCATGGGTCAGGTGCGTCTCTAGGATTTTTCTTTAATGTTGATGGCTACTCAGCTCCTTCTGCTGCTGCCAGTGCAAAGTGGGTATAAAAAAACTAATGTTTCAGTGTATCCTCCTTCCAGAAAACCAGCATCTATATAAAGATCTGGTAAAGTCTAAGCTCTGTCAGTGCCCCACCTTAAAAGTTTTTGAGAGAGCAAGCATGATGTTCTTGTGAAGCGCAAGTTTCTGGATTGGGAATTTGCATTGTTTTTCATTTTATTTCCTTAGCTGAGTATAAGCCCTGTACAGTGCTGGGCAGTTGACAGGCACCCAAGGGGTGATATCCATGATTTCCCTGTGCAGTGCATTGTGATTTTTTTTTTTAATTGGTTTTCTTTTATTAATCACTTAGTAGCTGTAGTGATTCCCCAAGCTGATGCATCCTTGTAACTTATGAAAAAGTGAATAAGAAAGAAAACACTTTCTGTTGTCTGAAGACATATTGATCACCTTGTTGTCTACTGACTGACTCGAGTGTTAGCTGTAATCAAAACAAAGCTTATTATTTCAGTTTGATTTCTTTTTAAAACTAAGGTTGTTTGTGAGGTTTAGACCCAGCTCCTACTGTTCTGGCATTATAGAAATATGGCAAAGGCTTTCTTATTTTCTTTTTTTTTCCTTTTCCCTCTATTATAATGATAATTTTCTGTAGAACCAAGAAGTATTTAGTCTGGTTATTTTAATTTTTTTTCTGTCTGGACTGATTAGGTGTTGATTTTGCATAGTTAGTCATTACTAATGCATGAAACTCATATCAAATATTGCTAACACAAGTTTGCACAAAATAGAAAATACAGTTTTGCCTAGATTTCAAACTTGCTATCTAAAGGGAGCTACTTGTATCTGATATTTAAAAATTATGTGAAAAAATTACAGAGTCTGAAATCAAGACAAACATATTAAGATAATTTTTTTTTTGGTAATCTCTATGACCTATAAGAAACAGGAGGAAAGCATGATTTTATTTATGGGTGAAACTGAAAAATTTCTAGGAAGCTGAACATGACAAGAGCACACTCAGTGGACAGTCTGAAACCTGCAGTTATCTGCCTGTAGTTATTATAAATGTGTCATCTGTGTGTGTGATAGGGGTCCATATAATTTTGCAGAAGTGCCTATTATGCACCTGTTATGATTTTGCTGTTTATAGTGCCAATTCCTCACATGGTGCTTAGATCTTTAAAGATAATATGGATTAACTCAGTGCTCTGTGTTGAAACCCTCCCACCATCACCTCGAGTGAGCTGCTAGGCATGGTCTCTACACACAAATTGTGAGTTCCAGAGGGTTTTTTTTGTTTTTTTTTTTTTTTTCTTTTCAAAATTAGTATTCTCTTTTAGATAAAAAAAAATCAATCTCCTCACTAATCTTTCTTAATTATTAAGTATTGTAGAATTTTTCTTGGTTGTGTTTTATTTCTGAAACTTTGCTTAAAATAGAGCATAGAGCACACAGACTTGACTGATGCACAGAACAAGAAAATTTCTGTAGCCCTCTGTGCTGTAACACTGTTTTAGGTGTTTGACTGCTGCAGGGGAATCTACAACCTTACCAAAATCTTGTATGCTCTAGAGACCATCCACCAGCAACAATTTTCTTTTATATACTCTGAGAGGTGGGACAAAATTTCGCTGTGTCATTCTTTGCTTACAGATAACCTCTTTACCATTTTTGGAATTCACTGTGTAGAATTGGTCCTGATAGTAAGTGCCTTTTGAAAGAGTAATGGAGATACAATTGTGCAAAAGTCACTCCTTTCGAAAAACTCCCCTCCAAAAAAACCAAAAACAAACCAAACCCCCACCCCCCCCCCACACACACAAACCAACAAAAAAAACCCCAAACCAAAACAACAATAACTTCCTCACAAGCAGAGGCTAAAAAGAATTTTGGGGTCCTTTGCTTTGTACTTGAAGAAAAGATCACTCAGCAGTATGGGTGGGGAAGGTGAAAGTTCAGTCATGACATGCCTTGGGGTCACAAACCCATGTGCTATTCTCTTAAGAGAGTTCTAATACCTTGACTGTAAGTTATCCTGGGTCATTATAATTTGCTAACAGTGTCTTTAGATTCTGTGGTCCACGGAAGAGCTATTCTCTCTGAGTGCTCCTTTCAGTTACTGCCTTGTTCCATGAATATTTATTGCATGTCACAAAGGTGAAGTGCTTTGCAGAGGAGTCCCATAGGCAGTTTCTAGGCCCTTTGTTACTCAAAAAAACCCCTCTAATCATCTATCAAATGGACTTTTCATAGATTTTTTTTTTATTTTATCATTTATGTCAGAGCTAGGTTTTAAAAAACTTTGATTATGCACATTGTCCAGCCTGTTGAGTGGAAGTAGATGAACAACATCAGAATTAACCACCTTGGTGGGTGAGTGCTTTTTGTAGTGGAAAGCATGAAACTGCAAATGAATCTCCATAACTATGATTTTTGGAGTGCTTTAGCTACTGATTGAAGTAGAAAGAGAGGGCATGCTGAAGTGCTGTGTTTTCTTCTCTTTCCTCTGTCCTTTCCATTCTGAAGGAATGTGGCAGTCAGTACTGTAGGTTTGCAAGAATTGCAAAGGCCATGTGCTCTAGACTGAATTCCTCCATCTGCTTTTCCTCTTGATTGACTCCAGGACAGTGGAAAAATGAACCAGATATGGGGTCACTCAGTCTTGCCAAAAATGGCATTCTCTGTATGAGCAAATGCAACTCTTAGGTCTGGGGAACTTTGTGGAAAAAAGTTATATCTCTAAAGTTGGTGACAGCAAGGAAGGTAATCTGGGGACTTCAGTTCTGGACTTTTGAATCCCACTTTAATCCTACTTCTAAGTATAGAATCTTTTTGTGGATTTGGGCTTAAGTAATTTCTAGCAGGAAGGACAGTTCAACACTGAAATTGATTTTATTTAACAAAGTTGTGTAATTTCAATTATCAGATGTTTTTTAACTTGTATTAGAGATATGTCATGATGGATTTACATAAAGTAGATTGTCTTGTAGGAGGGGCTGAGCAGGATGGGAACTTAAGGTCACTTCTAGCCCTACATTCTGTAGTCCTGCCTTAGAATAAGGCATTAGCTGTTCTTCTGTTCTGGCATGAAAAATTTGTGTTTGGTTTGTTTCTGTGGAATGTAGGTTTAAAATCAAGAAAATTTGCTGAGCTTTATTGTTGGTCTCTCAAGCTTTGAAGTCATAAAGTAGTCATGCAAGGCTGTCATAAAATTGATCTGAAGACTCTATTTCACTGTTTACTGCAGGACACATATTCCATCCTGATTTATGTGCTATGGAATTATGCTTAGGTGTATTCCATGCTCTGGAGTAAAGCCACTGAGACTAATTAAGTTCTCTGGATTGATGAAGATACAGCTGAGGGTAGAATTTGACTCATTGACTTTTCTGGGACTGCATAAATATGAATTGGGTATTTTTTTGTTCATGGAAGTGTGGTTGAATCCAATACTTGAATGCATATGTAACTGAATACAAAAACACAGTGTGAGATCACTAGGCTAAGAGTGACTACTGTAGAATGAACAAAAACTACTGTAACTGTGCTTATTGTCTGGAGAAAAAAATCTTATCACATTTGCTTGCTTTTCTTCCTGCAATATATGGTCTTAACTAAATGTTATGGAGTTAATTTCAAATGTGTCTCCCTTGATGTGCTTTCTTGAAATTCTATGAATGAAAAACTTTTATTTAATAAGTGGCTGAGGTCTTCAAGCTCTTTAGAGTGAGGAGGAAACTACAAAAATTTTTGACTACCTGTCTTAGAGTAGAGTTAAAAGGCAAACTGCTGGTAATGGTACAGTCAGGATTAATTAGATTGGAGTACTGGCTATGGTCCTCAAACTGTGGCACTGCTGCCTTGTGTTTGCCAAGTATCAGAAAGTGAGAAGTATTTAGCCTGGTCAACAATTAATTTGATAGATAAATGTGCATTTGCAACTTAGGCAGCACTCTAAGTTAGAAAATGTGATTTGGGTCCTTTGAGTTCTGCTGCTAGTCTCTAATAAGGAAAAAGCTTGTCTGTTACTATTTTAGTTGCTAGAAATTCATGCCAGTCATTATAAAATTTCTTTACTGTCTTGAAAATTTTGTATTTAGAGAACTGATTAAAAATTAGTCCATACACAAATACACACACTTTAAAACTGGGACCTAGATGTGCCTTTTTGTACGCCAGTGTACTAACCCAAGTGTTAGAGTTGATGTGAGATACGCTTCTGCTATCATTCTCTGTCTTGCACAATGCAAATTCTAGCTTATTAAGAACTTTAAAATTTCAGGATGTGTTTCTTAAAAATTAATTCTTGAGATATGCTGATTATCACTGCCTTCCATTTTAATTGACTATAAAAAGTAATGGAATTATTTTAAAGTGGAACCATTTCTCTCCAACAGTGGAATTCAAATAGCTAAATATTCTTCCCGCCTCTCTGTGGCAGATTGACCCTGACTGAGAGAGAGATGTCCACCAAAGTTGCTCTATCACTTAGCTGGATAGAGGAGAGAAGGTTCATGGGTCATGATAAGGACAGGGAGAGATCACTCACCCATTATGGGCCAGGGAAAATGAGACTTGTCTTGGTGAAATTAGTTTAATTTATTACCAATCAAATCAGAGTAAGACAATGAGAATATAAAATAAAATCAAAACTTAAATCCAGTTTTTCCTATCTCTCTCCTCTCCATCATCTGGCACAGGAGGATGGAGAATGGGCATTGTGGTAAGACATCACATATTGCTGCAACTCCTTTAGGGGAGAATTCCTCACACTCTTCCCCTAATCCAGTGCAATGTCCCTCCCACAGGAGACAGTTCTCCATGAACTTCTCCAGTGTGAGTCCTTCCATTGTCTGCAGTTCTTCACAAGCTGCTCCAGTGTGGGGCTCTTCCACAGGGTGCAGTCCTTGAGGCACAGCCTACTCCAGCATGGGACCCCCAGGAGGTCACAACTACTGCCAGCAAAACTGATGCAGTGCAGGCTCCTGTCTCCACAGATCCACATGTCCTGCCAGTATCCTGCTCCAGCGTGGGCTTCTCACAGCCTCCTTTGGGCATCCACCTGCTCTGGTATGAGCTCCTTCATGGCCTCCAGGTGGATCTCTCCTCCACCACAAACTTCCATGGGCTGCAGGAGCACAGCTCCCTCACCATGGTCTGCACTACAGGCTGCAGGGAAATCTCTGCTCAAGCACCTGGAGCACCTTCTCCTCCTCCTTCACTGACCTTTATGTCTGCAGAACTGCTCTCACATACTCTTATACCCCTTGTCTTTGGCTGCAGTTGCTGTTGTAGAGGATTTTTCCCCCTTCTAAACTACATAATCTCAAAGGTGCTACATCCCATTAATGGCCTTGACCAACAGCTGGTCCATCCTGGAGCCAGCTTGCATTGGCTCTGTTGGATGTGAGAGAAGCTCTTAAAGTTACTTCTAGAAGCCAACCCTGTAGCCTCATGCCACTGCCAAAACTTTTCCACACCAATCCAACACAGATTCTGTGATTCTTCACCCAGAATCACTTTATATCTTCTCCTCCACATGTTCCTAAGATACCCAGCCTTGTTGTGCTGTGCTTTTTAAACAGCCTAATGATAAATTACTGTCTGAGGTCCTATTTGCTGAATTCTTTCCAAAGTTTGATTTCACAAATAATGATGGTGAATCTATGGTAATCAGAGTGAAAATAGAAACTTTGTAAACTGCAGTACTAACTGAGCACTGCTAGCAGAGATGAAAGAATGCTCTATTTAGACTTTGAAGCTCTTTTTCTGCAGTTCCAATGAAATTCCTTGGGTAGCACAGTTCTTCTTTTCCACAACACTGCACTATTTTGTGACTGGACAAGACTGTGCTCTAACTAGATAAATTCCACTTATCCTTGAACCGATACCAACCAACTGGTGAAAGTGCAAAATTTGGTATGATGACCTTAGAGGCATGAGATTGCCACTTCAGTGGTATTTCTGAGATGTACAAGTTCATTTTCTAGCTAGACCTTTCACACCCACCCCCCCAACCCCCATGACTTCATTGTTATTCTGTGCTAATGCTAGTTGCAAATGCTGCGGTGCTTCCCTCAGGATGCTTGTTGTTCTACCTTGTATTGGCTGTACACTTGTAATTAAAGGTGTGTTATTCCTTCCTTCTTAAGCAAACCATATCCACTTCCCAAGACTGTACAATCTCTCTCACTGGGTTACAGAGATGATGCTGGAAATGATGTGTGTTGCACAGAAAAGCGAACAGGAGTCTGAGAGGTTGAAGTAGGGAAACAGATTTATTAGTTATCCAGAGAGCCTCCTGGCCAATGCAAGGTAATCCTCTACTCGTTTTCTTATACTTTTTTTCATCTAAATTTAGCCACCCCCAAAATATGGAATTTCTGCCATTACTGCTGGAAGACTATAACAGGTTAATAGAGCTAGCACAGAGGAAGTTTTTCATGATGTTCAGTGTAATTATTTCACAGATGAAATATACCTCGCTGTCAGGGAGCAGCCTAAATTTTCACTTTCTTAATTTCATCCCATTACTCCTCATTATATCCCTTGTACCAATCTAAATAATTCATCACCCTTCTTAATGTTTATACCCTTCAAATATTTATAGGCAGTTATCACATCTCCCTTTAGTCAGGGCTCAGCTGAGCTGTGCGTATTTAGACCTTTTAATCTTTCTTCATAAGAAAATCCTTCTGTGTGAGATTGAGGGCCTGATCCTCAAAGGTATGTAGGTGCCTGTCATTGACTTGAGCAGAATTGTGGCCTAGATATCAGTACCATTAGGCAGCAGGTTTTTTTCTCCTCTCTGAATTACTACTAATTTGTCGATATTAGATTCTAAGGGGCACAGAACCGAATGTGATATTCAGGGAGGGTCTTGGCCAATCTTCCCTGGTTTGCTGGGTCGTGTATCACCTCAGCATGCATGTCCCCCAGGGTGTGTTGTGCCTCTTCCTCTCACACAGAATTGGAAATTTGTATCTATGGTAGTGCTCAGTATTGCCCTCACTTGCCTTCTGGACCTCCCTATTCCAGATTTCGTACTAGTGAATTTGCTATTCTGTGTCTGTGAGTGCATATATTTATTATAGATGCATACATATATTAAAAAAATGCTACTTACTGCCCATTGTCTGAACATAGATGAAAATTAAGAGGTTCTGCTGAACATTAATCTCTGTATCACTACACTATATAGTTTTCCAGCTTTATATGGTGGCATTAATCACTACTTTTTGTTTACAGATTTTTTCAAACAATTTATTGTCCATGTAACTCTGCTCACATCCAAGCCAATTTGAATTAAGATTGTAAGGCAGAATCTCTATATCAAATGCTTTACTAAAATCCAGCTACAGTAAATCTAGCGCAGGGCATATTTCATTGTTCTCAGTGGTCTCTTAAATCCCTCGGGTATGAATTTTTGTTTGAAACTTCCAATTTTGTCTTGTGCAGTATGAATTGTTACTGGTGATTATGGTTTCTGGGCTACCACAACTGGAAATACTTTCTCATTCCAGTTAGAAATGGAAATAGTCATCCCATGTTTGGGCTCATGATAGACTGAAATTTCCTTAAAGTACCAATTTCTGCCATCATAAAAGAGTTTGGACACCCAGGTGTAGGCCTGGAACCAGTCAGAACTGGACAGATCAGAAGACTACTACATTATTATTACTGCATTTTTGTGGGCTTAACATGAAATATTTTTGGGTTTTATTCTTTTAGTCCTTTTTGTCTAAATTAAGGAAATAGTTAAAGAAAATATTTTGAAATTAAAATTGAGTACTATGCAAATGTGTAAAAGTAATGTTGTTTTTGAGTGGATAAAACTAATAACCATATTTGAATGAACTTTAGAGAGATTCCTTGGCAAGGAAATCAAAGTTTTGTCTGAGTAAATAGCTTTTGCACAACTCTACTTCCATTTTGTGTCTGGCAAATGTGAAATCAAATCTTGGCACTTGATACTGCTATTTTAGATGCCATAGTCCTGGTGCAGAGTGATGCTATGTCAAAGCCTGTATATCACCCACAAGCCTGCCAGACTGAACTGTCTCTCCTTTGCTTGTTTTTCTGACAGTGTTTGGGTGATCTGGATTTTTTGCCTGAAAGGGCTTGATGCTTGTCAAGTCTGTAAAAAAACAACAAGACTTCAAAATATTACATGGTAGTAGCACCAAATTTGAATTACTTTCCTAAGGCTAACTTAGCTCATCTATGCTGTTTTTCTGGATGGCCTTGTTTTGTTGCAGGGAGAGCATTTCTCTTTTTAGTATTCAATACAATGCATTTATCATCTTTCATCTCTTACTATTTCACATTTGCTTATTCTGAATCTCGTGGTACAGGTTGCCATCTACAGCAAAAGTATTTTACGGAAGACCTCTTTCAATCTTCTACAGAACTGCTGTGCATTATTTTGAGCCTTATACATGATTGCCTTCCAGAGGTATAGAATTTTAGCTTCAGTCTTGCAAAATTAAAGGTTGTTGTTAGTTTTTTGATTTTTCTGGCATCACATGAATTCTTTACATGAATTCTTCTGTGGTTTAAACTACTACCCAAAGAGTTGTATGCCTATTTGATGCAACTATGCATATATATGTCCTACCACAGACACTGGTGCCCTGCCTCTTTCTTTGCAAAGAGTTCCATACGAGGGACTATTTTAGGTTACATTATCAAAAGAAAGCTTTTCACAGTGTAAAACTTGATTTTCCTTGGTAGTGTTGACCCATATAGCTCTCCTGAGAAATCTTTTTAAGTGTAGGCAAGCCACTTCTGTGTGACCTTTAGCTGAAGCACAGCGAACAATACAGAAAACAAAACTCAGAATCTTCTGTGAGACAGTGAGCACTTAGAGGGGCTACATGCTGGCTTGGACCAAGCTAGATCAATCAGACTTGGGAAATAAGGAATCTTATTTTCGGAGGGTTTTTAAACAGTAAGCAAAGCAAAGGAATAGAACCTCCTAAGACTGCTCTTCTACTACTCATTATCCACTTTTTTCTATTCTAACTTTATACCCCTGCAAATATGTAGTGCTGGAGAATCAGGCCCATAGGGTTCCTCTGACTGCCTGTAATGATTTAAAAAAATACCAAACGAGATGAAGTGCTCAGGAATTAAGGGAATAAAAAGGATCTAACATATTTATAACTTTTAAAATCATTAAGATTAACTTATTGCAAAATCCAGTTTATTCCAATGTTATATTCTAAGCTCTGAAAAAAGTACTATATCTTTCCAAAATGTGATTACTCAATTAGTCATTTCCTTTCTGTATAGGAACAGAATATTTGGGGTTTGATTTCATTAGACTATTTTCTTTTACTGATTTGAATTCAAAACTTTCAATTCTAATAAAATAGTAATGGCAGGAAGCTGATACACTTTGTACTCTCTTATTAGAATAATGGTGTTAGCTTCCTCAGTTCTAGGAGATGAATAATGACACTAATTATTGATCTCGTGACAGGTTAAGAAGAATATTATCTCAATACATACTAGTCAGCTTGACCTTTTATTGACTTGACCTTTAGCTGCTCTGAGAAACAAAATTAGGACACCTACATAACTTTGTGCTGTGATTTTGAAATTCTGACATGGTTTGGATTATAATTTTGCAGTTGGTAAAAGAATACTCTATCAAATCGTTAATCTATACCAGTAACACAGGCAGGTAGAGTTGAGACAGACTTTGGTCAAGAACCAATGACAATATAGCTGTTGGAGATTTTGAATAGGGTTTTTTTGTTAATTTTGTATAATTTTTGTTAAGCTTCACCTTTCTTTGTCTTTTTTTTTTTTTTTTTTTTTTTAAGAAAATATTTGTTTACCAAAGAAGACCCGAACACAGCAACAAGCAAGCCTTTCAGTCCAACAAACAGTATGGGTTGGGAAATATTTTCTGAATTTCAATACCCACTTCCACTATGCCCCAAAATAGTTTTTCTTGCTTGCTTGTGGAAAAGGCTATTCTAGTTTGGATTTTGCTGCAGAAAATCTACTAAAAAACCAGTTTAGTAAAAGTAAGTTCTATGTGATGAAGATGAGAGTCTGCAAATAATGGAGTGTAAACTAACACATTCTAAAATATTTTGTCATAAAAAAGGTAGCTTTGTTCCCTGTAGGTCTTGTGGTAACACCAAGGTCATCTATCTATCTAATCTATGTATCTCCATTTTTCTGCTATCAGAGAAGGAGACAGATGAAGGGGAGGTGTGGTGGAGCAAGTAACACATCTAATTATGTGGAAAAACAGAGGATTATGGAGACGAGTGCATGTACTCTTGTGAGAAGGGGGACGTCTCCTTGAGAGTACCTGAAGGTGTCTTCTAGTAAGAGAATGCCTACAAATATGAAGTATAAAATTGCTCCAATTTGAACCTTGCCTAGATTTGGGGAAAAAAACATATTGATCAAGGCTGTTTTTCATGAAATATGTAGACTTTCCTCTACAATATTCATAACAGTCACAAAAATAGTCCTAATCTTGTTGACCTCTATGCCTGATCTGTGTGAACAATGAAAGGTTTTTCCTGCTATCAGGCTTTCATCTGAAACAGCAGAGGTTCCTGTGACTGATACAAAGGTTACAACCCTACTGACAAACAGTCTGATGCCTTGGGATAAATTCTCTTTCATAGGTCACCCTCTTAAAAACCATGGCAACCTCACACATGCACAACTCCAAGCAAATAAACAAATATATCCATGTGAAAAGACAGTGAAGCTGCAAAAAAATCTTGAGATGTGCGAAACCCAGAAAATGTCAGAATTAATCGGTTAGTATAAGTTTTGTGTGCTACAATGCACACATGCTCAGGATAGTGGGCTACTTGTGTGTTCAGATACTACCCTTTTCTCAGGATATTTGACTTGTATTTAGAATGGGTCTATCTAGAAGAGAAGAAAATGTAACAAAGAACATTATTCCCCAGAAGTGCTTTGCTTGTTGTCTGTGTTCTTTCAAGTGTGCTTAGTGAATCAGATAGGCAGTTGCAAGGACAGAAATTATTGTTTCTTGGGTTCTATCCTTGAGTATCAGGCTGTAGAAATGCACTTTCTTCCTCCTTCTGCCATGGAAATCCTGTATGATGTTAGGTGAGAGGATTTCGGGTCATTCTTGTCACAGCTAGCAAGAAATTTTCCACCATTGTTCCTTGCATGCCACTAGCAGTCTAAGATTGGAAGCATTTTCAACTGAATTACTTGGAGTTGTGCTATGAACATAAGTGATGGTGTGCAGTATTGGGCACACTAGAAAAAAGTGCTCATCTGTGGAGTCTGAAGTCAGGTAGCTTTTGTTCTTAACAAATTTGTGCCACTGTTGCCCATCTTCAGAATGTAGGGAATGCCTCTGCCTCACTTGTAGACTATGAATGCTAAGTCCTATTCAAGCCCTGCCATGGGCAGTGCCAAAGAAAAGGCAAGGAAAAATTAATCACTCTGTTTCAGGAGCAAAGAGACAGACCACATACTGTGAACACACACCACAGTAATGAATGAGGACTGCTCAAACTGTCCTCACATTGACCAAAACACAGGTCCCGCAGAAATATTAAAGCCACTGTCACAGAGAAATGTAGTAGAAAAGCTAAGGAACAGGAAGCTGAATGAAGTCACATATAATCATATTTCTGCCACATAACTATATTTTGTGCCATTTTCATGGTTTTCCCTGTAACCTTTTTCCTTACAATTTTTTTTGCTGGTTATAAGCGATGCAGCAGGACTTCCTCTAAAGACCTGACTTCCCCAGGGCTTCTTGTAAGCTCTACCTGCGACTGGAATAACTCAAAGTTTTCAATTTCTAGACATTCAAATTGGATCCAGTGACAGAGATAGAAAAATGAAACATTATGGATTAGTGGAGCCTAGCCCTGGATATTCCATAAGAATCACTGAAGGCCTCCTGTGCTATTTCAGCTAAAGCTAGAAAATCTTTTCTTGAGAAAGTTCATTTTGGTACTGAGAGATTTTTTTTCAGGCTTATTACTAACAGTGGAAGGAAACTTAAGACTATTTTTTCACTTTTTTCTCTCATATGTATAACCAAAATCCACCACTAAAATTACTGTGACGAGAAGAATTTTGGAGCTGTATGTGTAGCAGGGTTAAAGACCTCATATGTCCTACTTGCACAAGTACTTCTCTGAATGGTTTTTAACACATCTGAGCATCCTACAATTTTTTGGAAAAAAAAAAAAAGGAAACAAAACAGAATTAAAAAAAAAAAAAACAAACCAAAAAAACCCACATCGTATATCACAGTTGGGAACATTCTGGACTTGATTACTTCTATTCCATGGTGAGAAATTTCAAATAGGCAGGTTTCAGCCAGAAAAAAATGCAATCCCTTTCCTGTGTAATGCAGTTGCTTTCATACCTGTTCACTCATTTCCTGGATCTTCCAGCTGTGACAGCTTATCAGCAGGAGTACCCACCAACCCAGGATACTTAAACACTGTATGGATTATTTCAGCTATGCTTAGCCTGTTGTATCCTTATTCCTACAGGGCAATATTTTACTCTGCCAGTGGTGCTATTGAGTTTTGTTGGCATTCTCAGACTCTGTGCATTATTCTTTTGGGTCAATGGACTCTGCTCACCAATTCTCCCTATTATTTATTCCCTGTGTTTTTTAATCTTGGGCATCATTTAATTAAAACTGACAAAACAAAAAATAGTAATAGTGCATCTCCACAGTAAATTGTGCTTTTTAACTCTTCTAAGTCTGGAAATTGTGTTTTATTCAAGGTATATTACCATAAGAAGGGAGGAAGGTTCATATATATAACAAAAATAATGGAGTAGTATCTTTTTATATGGCTTTGTATTCAATGGAGATTCAGTGTTTTGGAAAGGTGGGCTTTTGGACGTTTTGCAATTAGATGAAACAAATAATTTAATAATTGTGTTTCTTGGCTGATTTAAGTTTCTATTAAGTAGCACTGGAGGAAGAACAGTGTCGACAAGGCAGAGTTTACTTTGATGAAGTATGGACCTGTCTGTAACAAGAGCTCTGATTCTACTGTTAACAACAGAACAGGCAGGAGTCTCGGGTTTGAATTCCCGAGATTCAGGT
>VZSR01001479.1:25458918-25527676 GCA_013398615.1 Brachypodius melanocephalos | reverse complement strand
CACAGGAGCAGATCACTTTTGGTATCCTGGCAGAGATTCTGCTGTACCAAGAGCTATGTCAAAAATTTTTTCTAAGGTATTCATGGCTTTTGGTGTCAGGAGTAAAGCAATGTAAAAGAATGACTATCAAGTAATATCAAATAAGATTCCTGTGAAAAATATACACAAAATCTTTAATGTGGGGAATAAGCAGTTCGTATGTGCATGGTGTGAATGATGGAGGGTTAGACTGGTTTTTGGTTAATGGTTAGATTTTTCTTAAGGCAGCTTGCTTTTAAAAGTGTTTGTGCAAAGATCTTTGTTAGTATAGATCTGCAGGCTATCATAATCTTGGCCTTGGCTTTGAATGGGAAGCTAAGAATGTTGGAAGTGGCAAGCGATGAATGCAGAAACAATCTCAGCATTTAGGAATATCCCAGTGTTTGGATCCTTTCGTATGGGAATTAGATACCAAAAGTATAGGTTTGATTCTTACTGTCACTTACTGGTTTATCTTTCTAAGTAATGAAATCCCCTGCTAAGCCTTTTTAGCACTCCTGTCCCATGATGCATGTTCGGTGTAGCTGCTTTGATCCATGCCATTTTGGGTTTTGATCTCTTCTCCTTCCTGCCTCTTTCTGTCTGCTCATCATCAGTAAAAAGCTGCTTTGCAGAACTTAGAAGCACACTGAACTTTTGAACTGGCAATTGCTATTTAAAACACTCCTATTGTTCCTTTTGGGATCTTAGCACAGATAAAGTAATCATTAGCAGTGGTGTGAATCTCTTTGGTACTTTCCTGTGAATGTATTGGGAAATACATATTAAATACATTACATCCACATGTGTAATATGAATTTAATCTCCAAGTCACGAACTCCCAGGTCTGCCTCCTGCTTCCCTTGGGGTGGGAAACCTTGTGAGCTAATTAGTGATAGCACATAAGATTCAGTCCTGAAGAACATTGTTCGCTTTATTACTTGTGCTGTGTTAAAAAGTGGAGGATGCTGCAGGATGATAAAATGCATGGAAGCAGAAGAAACACTTGGCAATGAAAAAAAGCTTCAGTAATGCTTAGACATCCTGGTGCAAGGCCATCCTGCAATCACACATTACATGTGCCTGGTCTACCGACAGCTGAATGAATTTGGGAAACAATCACAAGACAAATTTTTGTATGTATATATGTAGGGTGAGATGCGTAAGAGCTCTAAGTGCCTTCATGGGGCTAATTGGAGGGTTCTCAAGAGATTGTGCTATTGCTGCCCTCTGGCTCTGAGCCAGTACATGGAAAAATTATATCTGCCTGGTCCCAGTAATCTAGGTAATAAAATGCTGATTGTACCTTTTCCCGTAAATGCACTCCTGATAATGTTTGGTCTAGTTACAAAGAGATTCATCATTTGTGTTCCTTTCTCAAGATGTATAGGGTTGCCCTGTCACATACTTTAGCATTCTGCTGAGGCTTTAGCATTGTTGGAAGCTGGCTGCTGAAAGATTCTCCTTAGAATAGAGTGGAGTCATAAAATATGTTTTGTGAATGGGGGAAGGGAAAGTGGAACCTACAGCAGAGAGCATGTTCTAAATTGCAGAAATTAGAAATAAGTTATTCAAAAACAGTAGCATTTTTATGGCACTGTAACCTCTTCTCCTGCTGGGGCTTCTTAGAAAAGCCTAGAAATAACAAAAGGTGTGGGATGCAAAATGACAAAAGTCAGACAAAATGTTCACTACTGAGATGGAAAGCTAGGCTTGGAGATGAACTTGCTTTTGAAACCTCTTTCTTCTTACAGAAATAAGTAGCACAGGCTCAGTGGCCTTTACCCTTACTGAAACCAAGTGAGTTAGAGCACATCAGAGACCCTCAGTAACTTTCCAAGCACACCCATGTCAATACAAATTAGCCACTAATTATTCCAAAACACTGACTTTCTATATCAAAAGGTGTGTGGGAGTTCAGTTAGCTCATGCCCCTTGTGACTGTAGTAATGGTGTCTCAATCACATGTGTGTGTGTGTGTGTGTGTGAGAGATGCACGAACACCCATTAATGTGCCTACGCACTTTACTTGTGTTTATATAAAATCAACATACTTTTTTTCTGGCACTTGTCAGTGGTTCATTTGTTAGGTGGTCATTATACCCTCTCCTGTGTCAGTATTCAACTGATATTCCAGCAGGGGCCTGTGGAGTGGGGTTTTATTTTGTTTCAGTTACAAATGTAAAGCCAAGAGCTTAATATGTGAAATCACTGGGACTCTTTAGGTGTAACGTGAAACGCTAGTCTTGGTATTTTACATTATTTGCAATAGAAAGTCTCCAAATTCCAGTGGTGTGGGCAACTTCAAGTGGAATGATTTCACTCCGTCTTGGGACAGGGTTTTTGGGTTGCCCTTGAACAAGCCAGCACAAATAATAACAGAAGATACTCATCCTATCCCTCCAGTGTAACAGGTTGTAAGTAGAAAGGTGGGCATGTGCTCAAAGAGAAAAAGAAGTGGTTATGGGGGTGCTTGTTTGACTTCCTCAAACTTCCGATCCCGATGACTGCATAAATGTATGATCAAGCACAGCCACGTTGGTGTAGTTCCCAATCCTCTGGAGCAGATCTACCTCTTATAGGATCTGGAGTGTTTTCCCAGACTCTGTGTTGCACTATGTTGCTGTGTGGAATTGAACACTCTCACATCTAAAGACTCCAGAGGAATAGCTTTTTAGAGAGGGTTTCTTATCTAAATAAAACACCAAGCAGCCCAACCAGAGATGGTGAGACACTGCAGATGTTGAGTGTGACTCAATATGCTGTCCTGGCACAATTTCAGTACTCTAGCACAATATTGCATCCTTCTTTGAGAACTAAAGACATATTTTGCCTTTCTTCATGCATACTGGAAGAGAAAAGGCTGGTATTGTTGTTGTGAAGTGTATGTAATCTAATCTTGTTCTGCAATAGAAGCAATAGTTTGTAGGATGTAGGATAAGCTTGATGTCTGTTCTTGTGTAGCCCAAAGCTCTGCTAAAATATTGGATATCTGTGGTTTCAAAACTTGCTTGAGTTTGGTTGCAAAATCTGTTGGAGTTGGATTGCTGAACAGCAAGAAATTTTGAAATTAAAAAATTAAATGGAAAATAGTAGATCTGTATACAGATGTTTTCATTTTCCTTAACTACCATTAGTATGAATGTGAATGAAACTCACTCCTTTTTTTGTAGTGCATATGGTAGCAAAATAGTTCCAGATACAAAACACTGTAATGCATTTCCCAAGTACAGTGACTATGTGAGAGAAATTAGGGAGTTTTACATTATTATGAATTCTTTAAATTTAGTGGTAAAATTTAACTTCAGCTAAGGCCCAGGTAGGTGAATTGAAATGTGTCTTCCCCAGTCATATTCCTAACAAATTGTTCTTTTCTAAATTATCCTTTATAACTCAGAGTCTCTAAGATGTGATTTCAGGTGGTGCCTCTAATTTCTTTGCTGATGCTTTCCTTAAAATGAGGAAATTTTTCTAAAAATTAATCTCCATATGTAGGTATCTTAACATTTTTAAAAATGTATTTTAATTATAAGTCCATTCTCAATGTTAATTTTAGATGAGTGCTTGTATTGTGACAGACAGCTGAGGGGTCCTGCACTTGGCTGTATTCCATTAAGACTCTATGACTTGTAATTAGAAATGAGCTAATGCCAAAGCTGATCTTTTCCAAAGTCTGAGTGTGTTCAAAGAGGAAGACTCTGTTTTAATTAAGAATAGAGTAGCCAGTAGCAAAGTTCAGGTCCTCTATGTAGTGAAACATCATAACACTCAGCAAAACCATAAAATAGAATTAAGTTTTGCCGTCCTGACCACAGCAATTTATGTGATCTTAAGAAGATTTTGAATTTAGTGGGCTCTAAAAAAAGTTCAGAAATAAAAATATTTTTGCTGACTTTGGATATTAGATTTTACAACTTTGGTTGTACGTTTTAGTAAGCATAATTTTAAATTAGTTGATATTAAAACTCTTTTTCCCACTAGGATTTAATAATACACAACATTTTCAGTAGGTTTTGACAAAGTCTTTAGAATTCCTCATCCTCCTTTTTAAAATCTGAATCACCTGATACTTTTCCAGCAATGAATTTCACGGACTCTGAGCAGTAAATAGGGCATGAGTTGTCTATTGTAGGGCTGTGAATTAGAACTCCTGTGATTTTGAGTGCCTAAGGATAGTGGAAGTGCAAGACACCCAAATCACTCTTATATCAAGGGTTACGAGAGTAGAAGCTGAAATGCTGATAAACTCCTTATGGTCTACTGAATACATACTTACTCTTTTTTTTCTCTTCAGATGAATGCCTTTATAACAAACCCTTTTGTTTACAACCTGTCTTCTAATCCAGAGAGCATGTGACTGCATTCAGCATACTGTAGAGAGGGATATATTCATCAATTACTGAAATGTAGTCACATCTGAGGTGAAACATGGCACTGGTTTTTAAAGTACTGCTGATAGTCTGATCACTTCCTTTTTTTCTTTTTTCTTCTTTTTTTTTTTTTTTTTTTTAATCTCTCAAGATTAAGCCTCACCATATATCAAGAACTACTTTTTCCCTTTTTCTTTCTTCCTGTGACTTCTTATATTGGAACCAAAGTAGTTCTCTGTCCTTTGTCAGTGCTTATTTTCGAAAAGGACTTTGAGTTAATAGTGAACATGTCTTTTTGAACTTCAGCAAAGGATCTCGGTTTGCCATTAAATTTGTGCTACTGGTAGACACAAAGGGGCAGCAAAAATGCCAGACAGTCCAGACCTTAATATGTTTTCCGTGGCTGGAGGTGGCGTGACAGTCCTTCAGTCATTTGACCATGAATTCAAAAAATACTTGCCTGGAGCCAAAAGCCACCTCCATATAGATTTCTCACTGTGCTGCAAGATTTAGGCCAACAAGGCTATTATTTTATTAAGGTGTCTTAGAGAGAAGCATTCCTTTGTAAACAGCCTTTGTCTTTTGAAAAGACCTTTTTCAACTTCTATATTTTTTTTGTGCACTGATGACAGAGCAGCCATTAAATCTGGGCAGAGATAATGCCAGGTGATAAATTCTTTTTCTCCTGACCTCGTAAATCAATTGGCAGAACTATACACTGCTTGGTGTAACAGCGTGCCATTTTTAATTTGCTACTACTGCAACACAAACTAATTTTAGCACTTTAACGCTTGCTCTCTGATCCAGTTTGCAAAACAACTCCTGGTTAAAAGCAATGCAATAGGTGGCTATATTTATTGGCCTTATACCAACAACTGACAACAAGAAAAACACAACTGATGCTAGTATTAGTGTTATTACATCTAGGTACTAGTGAAAAAGGTAGTTGTGTTTATAGTAAGATTTGTATTAATTCCCACTATACCATTAATATTTAGTTTGACTGTCAAAAGTCCCTTGCTGATACTTAGGGAAGAGTGGCAGAGATAGCTCAAGTTTTAGTAGTCCTAGTTTGCCCAGGGCAAAGAAATCCCATTTTCAACTGGCATAGTTGTAGGTCAGGTTTTCAGAGGTCTATGTGATCTCATTCTCTTGAGGAGTTTGTGGAAGAAATATTCAGTAATCTTTTTGCAGAGTTCTTCCCTCATTTTGCCATTAGTATTTGGAAAGGGCCAATGCAAATTTCTGAGAGAGGAGGAATATTTGTTTTTCTGCATATAAGGAGTTCAAAAGGTGTCACTTTGCTGAGTTTGCCACCTTACTTCTGCCTCCTGGGAGCAACTTATAATGTCATTGTATTTTCATAGTAACTCCATTGTCTCCTTGACCTGTTTGCATGGTGGTTACAGGGTCAGTAGGATTAGGTGTAAGAATGGCTCATGGACATATTTTGAAGTCTGATGTGGAAGGATGGCCAAGCAGTCTTAACAGAAGAGCCAGGCTTCCACTGCAAGAGGACAAGGCTTTAAACCAGATAAGAAACCAGAAGCAAAGAAAATTAAAAAGAGGAGAGATTAATATTTCATCCCTGTCATATTTATTCCTTCCATTTTTTTAAAGAAAAAGTCTGCTATAATTTTTGTCTTTCAGATGAACTACTTGTAAAAACACCGTGGGAAACTTCAGCTTAATGCAAGAAAAACAGTGGGAGGGAGGGAGGGAGAAATGAAGGAGTCTGAGCAATACAGGAATGATAAGCTTTGGGATGCAGTGGAGAGTCAGCAATCTGAAGCTACAAAGAACGGTTGAGTAGTGTGCAGGTTCTTAAGCAGGGGTTGTATTCATGGAGAAGCAGGCAAGATAATATAAATAAATAGATAAGTAATTCCTTTCACATGAGGAGTGAAGGCACAGGGAGTGATAGCCTTGAACTGAGCTGAAGAGAATCAGATTTGAGGAGGTAAATTTGAGGCAAATCCCCAAAGAAACCATCACTGTAAGAAAAACATCTTAAGCCCTTGGTGTCAAAACAAAAAAAGTTACTACATGCACAAAGTTGTGTAAGCAGTTATGTTTTATCATCTTTAAAACTGATACTAGCTCTCACATATATTTACAAATTTTATCTTCCTATGGATTAACATTAAAGTTAATTAACCATGACGCACAACTTGTTTCGTTAACAAAAAGCTGGAGTGATGTCCCATTTCTGGCTTTGGGGGTATCTTTGAACTTACAAAAAATCAGGGTTATGATAGCACCTGTGTGTGCACAGCTTATACAATTTTGGTTGTACGAGACAGAAAAATAAACCTTGCATTATGGCTGCATGTTATGGGTTTGTAGGTGCCATATGATAAATTCTAGATGTAGAATTATTTGGTTAAACAGAGCCTGTGGCTCATTCCTGGGGCTGAAAATGCATTTTAGGGTTTTAACAAAGAGCCAGAGTCTTCCTTCAGTGTCGACATGGGAAGGTCATGTGGCCCTCTGAGATTTTTCTAGTTCTCCTGTTTCCTGTGCTTTATTGTATATCTCTCTATGTGATATCTCTCTCTATGTTCACACACATAATTTTATTCTTATTAGATATAAATGTCTATATTGTGCATAGGTATATAATGTATAATTGGTATTTGTCTATATAAAAATCTCAATGTAGATAATGTCAGTATATGGATTGTGCATAAATTACTCGTTTTCCTATACATCATATAGTATATATAGTGTGTATACATAGGTAGATGCATATATATATCTGAATATAATCCTGGGCAACTGGCTTTAGAAGACCCTGCCTGAGCAGGGAAATTGGATCAGATGACCCAGATAAAATTGGTCTCTTCTGTCTTGACCTGTCATTCTGTGGCTAAAGGAAACCTTTGTTTTTCAATTAGTAGTGGACTAGTGCCCTGAAGGAAGGAGCTGAGTGTCAACTAAAATTTAAAAAAAATCATAGTGTTTTTGAAGATGTTTTTAAGAAAGAGGTAATTTTCTTATTTTGGTGCAACTCACTATTCATTTTTGCAGTTATTTCCTTTTGTTATCTGGCATATCTTTTCCTATCAGCAATCCTTTTCTGTTCTAACTTCCTAGAGGTGGGTGGAAGAAGAGAAGCAGAAAACAGAACTGTTTGCTGTAGCATTAATGTTAGTGAATCCCTTTTCTCTCCACAAACTTTTTTGTAGGCCTTACAAGAAGTGTTTTGCTATGCAAACACTTATGAGAACAGACAAACTGCAACTAAAACATTCTCTAGCAGGAAATCAGGGAAAGTAGAACTGAGACAAGATCATTTCTATGCCACTGACATAATTGCTCCATCATCTTCTTTCCCCATCTATCATTGTGCTTCAGGAACAACGAAGAATGAACATTCAACAGCTTATGTATTCTACTGATTCACCAAAAAATGTTCCTCTACTCACCTGCTTTTGATAGGAAAGGAAATACCTGTCTTTTGCTACATTTCATTTCTTTTAGAGTAGGTTTTTGTTGTTGACTTAAATACAAAGAGCGTCTGGCTTTTAGATAGATGTTTGTATTTTAAAAGCCACAGTCTGGTCAGGATCCACTAGGTCAGCTCACAACGCTCTCATTATAGAAATGGTCCTCTAAGAAAGAAAATAAAAACAAGTGGAGATGGAGGGTATAGCAGTACTGTTGTTAGGTTAAGTATGTGTTTGGGTTTTTAAAGTGTTCCATAGGGGCGAAATCTGGTTGGTAAAAAAGCAACTGAGCTAGTGGGAAGATAGGTGGGCATGAAGCCATTACAAACTCCCAAACTGTGCTAGTTTAGGTTTAGGCACAGTTAAAGACATACTTGTCATTATGGTTCAGCCTAGAGGTGGATCTTGTAAACCTCCTTGTTCTTTACTCTGCTGTGTGTCTAATCAGTCATATTGGTCAAAGAAATGATCTGTCTTTAGCATCTCTGGCAAAAGAGACAAAGAGAGACAGGAAATTTTGTAGTTAAAGTGCTAATTTTTTTTCCAATATGAACTTGTTTTCATAAGATATATACAGTACCCACTGGGATGTCTGAGAATTTCAACATGTGTTCTGTTTTCTCAATTTGATTGTGTATTCTCTGTTATTTTTAGTCTTCAACTTGAACTGTGATTCCAAAAGGTGTTGATGCAAGGGAGCAAACAGTGATGAGCGATTAAGGGTCATTAACACATGGTTACTTTGCCTTTGTGATACCAGTTGCATCTTTATTGCTGAAGTTCAGGAAATACTTGCTTCCGATCCTGGCTTTCAGACAGGTGGCAGGCTGATTGGTTTCCTTGGGAATTTAACTCAGAGAATGGCTTGGGACAGGGCAGAAGAAATTCAAGAAGGACAAGGTTCTGCTTCGGGTTACTTGCTTTGCAGCTGGAACAAGAAAGAAGGACTGAGGAAAACAATGAAGGTGCTGGAGGAAATCATGGGAAAATGAAACCCCTAAAAGCACCAGCATGCCCAGTGCAGAAGGGAGCAAACTGCTCCTTCACTGTGTTTTGTGCATTGCCTTATAAGTGCAGTAGCTCTGAAACAAATTTAGGGGATGCTTTCTAAAAATACTACCAAGAGCAATGCTTGTGTCCTGAGGGTGTAGATAGAATGTATTCTACACAAAAGAGTCTAAAAGCATGTGGATCTGTTGTATTAGTCCCCATACAGTTGTCTGTACAGTTCTCACATGAAAGATCACAGCCTACATTAGGGCTAAATCTCAGGCTGTTTTTTTATAGAAATCTGTTTAATAGCAGCAATTTACTGTCAATGGCAAGTAGGAGAAAATTTGAAGATAATCTCCCAAAATAGGCTCTTACAGATGACACAGTTTCATATACAAGAGCCATTGCAATTTGTAAGAACATCCTTAAAATGTTCTGTAAAATATCTTAAAATATCAGCATATGTTGTAAGGTCTATTGCACACTTCCACAGTGCTCTTATAAAGGCATTTATCTACTCTAATCTTCTTAGTCCTTCACACAAATGATTCTTACTGTCAGACGATGAATACCTAGGGATTTTATCTCATTATCTTTTATAGCTGGTTTGGAAAAACCCAAATAACAACAACAAAACCCTACTGTTTTTGTTGAGTAGCCATAGCTGTGTACCTCATCCTGGTGTTACATCACCATTCCTAATTATCAGCCTGTGCTTTCCAAAGATAAGTTGTGAAAGAGGCTAGTGTGAGCTGATTCCACAGCACATTACAATTCTTTTGTCCTATGTTGCTTTACTGTCGATTCTTTAGCACTGAAGCAGCTGAATATGATGCAAGGTAGAGCCTGAGAGTTTTTCCAAGTCACATCGCGGTTTGTGATTTCACTGTTTTCAAGTGGAAAATAGCTTGGACTCTTGTGTTCTTTCAGGTTCGGAGTCTCTAAAGTTCAGCTAACACAGAGTGTCACAAATGTGTTTCTTGGCTAAGGATGTTGAGGATGTTTTGATGGTACAGTGATCAAGGGAATAATGCATACCTGAATCAATTAAGAGTGAAGTTCTATGAAAACACCTTGTCCAGAAGACTAGGGAACTGGTAAATTGTTGTAGATATGGTAAAATAGAGACAGCAAATGTAACATAAGAGAGACAAATACTGTATTTGCTCTTCATTTTCATCTGGCGTGACACTAGGAAAAATATGCCTGGTCAATGCAAGATTGAAATCCAAGGGCAGTGAATGAATAAGCACTGATTGGACTGACAGTGAATTCATTTTAAAATAGGAAGGGGAAATTTAAAATTAGAAGAGAGCTGAAAATATTAAGTAGCAAAAAATGCATTTCATTTGAGGGCCTAGATCCTGCAAATCATTATAAAAATGTACCAGGAAGGAAGTTTAGAGCATGTTTCTTTAAAGCAAGAGTAGAAAAGTTTACTAATGGCAGAAATAGAAGCCGCAGCTGTGAACATATTTTAAAGAGTGTTAGATAAGCACTTGAGGGGAAAAGCACTACAGGTTACAAATGCTAGACTTAATTGGCTATATGCCTTCTTTCTTCCATCCTGAAATGTCACTATGCAACCAATGTCAGGTTCTCCACTCGTCTTCTCTCCAGGGGATAATAAACACAGCTTTTGTACATGTCAAAATTGTGCTCCTTACATTGCTGTTCAGAATAAATCTGCACATTCGGTTTCATTTTTCTTTCCCATTTGCTTTTGTTTGGAAAGGCGAGGTTACCCTTGAGTCCCCATGTAACCCTTCTGTTCCAGGAATATCAAATGCCTGGTTGTTTTTTTTTAGACAGATCTTACACGTAAGATAAGGATATGTTTTCAGGTAACATGAATATGCCTCGTAAAGTCTGTCACCTGTCTTTTCCTTCTCAAAAGCACAAGGTCAAGGGCATGTGGTTTTCTCAGATCCACAGCATACGCTTCATTCATGGCATTCCACTACTGTAATTACAATCCTTGAGGTATCACAGGAGAATCAAACTAAAAAGAGGTGTAGCCTAGCTCCTCAGCTCTGTGAGATGAAGCCACCAACCTACATGTAAGCAATATTTTTATTTTAGAAATGCCATTAGTGGCATTAGGGATAATAATGTTGAAGTGAACCACATCTTAATGCGATTTGCATTTTTTTTTAAGACACTGGAAGTGTATATTTATGTGTATTTTTTAATGAATGAAGGTAAATTAAAGCATCAGTACACAAAAGAACACTAACTCATCTGTATAATCACAAGTTTCCAAGGACAATCCCGTTAGATATGTGTGAGAACCCTTGGAGAGAAAGTTTATTACTTAGGAAAAGTACGGCCAACTAACCAAGAAGTTTGGATTGTTTTCCCACTGACTGACCCTGCTTTTGTCAGCAGGGAATAACTTTCCCTGGATCACTGTATGTGTCCAATTGTTTAGAGGAGCAGCTACACTCCTGGTGTCTGTGAAATTGTGCTTCACATGGGCAGGGTCCACTGTCAGACAATAATTCTTTTCAGTATTGATGTTTCTTTCCTTCTCCCACAATCTAGTCGGCACTTTGACTTTCCTACTGCTGAATACTTAAAATATTTGTGTTGCTAGTTTATGAATCATCAAATTACCATATAAAGGTTGCCAGCAACATTGCTTAAGTACTTTAGCAGTTGGATTTCAGACCTCATCTTTTACCCATAATTGCTTGGTGACAGCTCTAGACAGACTTTTTTCTCCTTGCACAAAGCCCAGAGTATTTGTGAAGGATTCTCTGCACCTGAGCATTCTCAGATAGAGTTCTCAGAGTGGATGTGGTGGCTTACACTTACAACAGGAATAACAACATTTTACAAAGTCAGTTTTGCGTAATCTTTCAAAATACTAGTATTGTATGTTTGAAAAGTGCATAGGGCACCACCAATTATTATGAAGTCTACACATTAAATTTCATTGCAGTGATCAGAGGCTGCCTTTCATCTTTAAAGAGCTGGATAAATACTGAGGTTTGCAATCAAAAACTTTGAGCGTGGGGACTGCCTCTTCTGTGCCCCCCAGCTCAGCCTCTCCCCTGCCTTTCTGAAACTTGTGATAAACCTTGCTGTGGGAGTGCAGAGGGTACCCAAGCATCTCAGGAGGAGTTTAGGAGGGGGATTTGTGTGATACAGCTCTTCACTGTCCCTTCCTCATTCTCCTGCTTGTGACTGGACACAAACCTTTGGAGGCAATGGAAAAGCAGTGTTCTTTCCTAATCTAAGGGTGATTGTTGCCTTTTTTCTTCTGGAATTAAGGTTTTCCTTAAGAGTCTGAGAAATTCTGTCAATTCAAGTCAAACTGAGTCTTCCCAGGCTGAGGCTGTATGGCTGTGGTCCTCACAGCAGTACAACTCTGCAGTGATTGCTGTGGCATTGACAACATGAAAATCTGGATTCAAGGTTGTGTTTTTAATCCTCTTGGACCCCTTCCTACACAGCAGTTATTTAAGCATAATTCTCATTACTTATTTGTGTCCTTAATATATTATTACATTAATTATACAACTTTTATGGTTTATTAAAAAAAATGTCCTCAGTTAGGACATCTTAGTACATACTATTTCATTTACATGCATATTTCTGTATTCAAAGCCTTCTGTGGTTATAACTGATCAAAAACAATAAAAAATTTATAAAGTAAAAATACTCCCTTGGCTTTAACTTACACTACTTTTAATTCAATTTTAATTATTAATATTGTAGTTGCTCTTTTCATTTTTGCATTTTAGACTTTGTGGAAGCTAGACTTGGCCTTGGTTTTTTTGTTCTGAATTGAAAAGTTTAGTATTTTCAGCTGTTCCTTTACCTTCATTTCACTACTTTCCCTTTTGCTGGATAAGACAGTATAATTTGAGGCAGACAAATAACAATGCCTGAGGGGAAGTTATTTCCTGGATTTTCAAGGTACTACCCTTATTTTTGAGTTGTGATTTTGTGCAGGGTGTGGGACAGAAATGAACCAATGTTTTGGATTGCTAATTTTTTGAATCAGTCATTTCATGACCCATTTATTCAGCTTTTGAGCAGGGGATACCTTACAGAATGCAGTCATCATCTATTACATGCATCTTACTGCTGAGTGGTCAAGGATGGCACACTAGTATTGCTTCTCTGAAAGGAGACACCATTTAATGAGCAATGAGGTTTTTTTCAGTGGCTTAAGGGTCTTCAGAACTTTATTTGACCCCCTGATATTTTGAAAGGGAAAGAATTCAAGACAAAACCACAGATAACTGTAAAAGGTACAACACGTGGAATTGTGTTTTCTGTAGTAACATGAGTTCTATTTTTAACTTAATGCTTATCCAAAGATTCTGAATTTTATCCTATGCTTGTTTGTGTAAGGATACTTGAAGCATGCCCTTACCACATCCCTTTTTATGGCTCTGGTTGGAGGAGAGATGTAGGTACACACACATATGTACACACTGTGCTTTTGCAGAGGTTCTGGTTATTCCTTTTGTCTAATTATGGATAGTTGCAGCAATTTGCCTTAGGGAGAGAAACAGAGTAAAAAAGGAGGGAGCTTAGAAGGGGACAAAAATAATGGAAGGAGGCTGTTCTATTTTAAGATTCAGAGCTGTCACTAGATCACCTAGTTTAATCTTTGAAGTGCAGGCCAAATAATTGTGTTCAGTTTCTTTTTTCTTGGGACCAAGTGCTTGAGTGAGGTGGGTCTGGACCAGAAAAGCTGGTGTTCACATGACTTTACAGATTCTTCTGTCTCTTTTCTGGGGAAACTGGGGTGACTATAGTTCCTTAAGATTTTTCACAGAGTAGTAAGTACTCTTCAGAGAGCTTGGATCTGCTTGAAGTGGCTCGTATTAAATTTATGGGCTCTTCTGTTTTTCTGCCTTACTTGTTAGATTTTTTTTTTTTTCTGTGTGGAAAGTTTATTACTTCTTTGGTTAGAAGATGTTTATTCAAAAAAAAAAAAAAAAAGAAGAAATTTTACTAAAAGCACTGTGGGGTAAATATCTGATCAGTCTCACTATTCTTAGCCACTGTTTGTAGTGGTACTTTTCATGAAAAGCAGTATTGTGCAGCAAATATTCTGACAGCCACTGATTTTTACCATGCCGCTTTGGCAAGGCAAGGGAATCATATCTTTGTCTTGTTCATAGGATGAAATAATATCACACATACATACATTCAGAGAAGAAGAAAATGCAGTTAAAAGTATTAATGTGCCACAAAGGAAGAAAAATATTTAGTAATAGGCAATCTGCATGTGTTTTCTGCAGCATATTTTTGCTGAAATTTCTGACATCCAGGGTTTTCCTTGGAGCTCAATACCCTAAAAATATCTACCCTCAAATTCTTCACTGCCTGTGTATTATAACCCACATATAATATGGGGAGAGAATAGTGCAGTAAAACTAATAGTATAGATAATTTTAAATGGCATCCTGTGTTTTAAAAATTGTAAGTAAACAGGAATAAGTAATAGACAATAAAAATAAATAATGAGGGATTTTTGTCGTCTAATCTCTCCTTGTTAACTGATGGGCACTATAGTGAGTCTGGAAAAGGATGAAATATAAAATACGCAGATATTATGGCTTCTTATCTGTGCTGTAATCTAGTGATATCAATGATCTATTCCTATCTGGGTTACTATTTAAATAGGGAAAGCAAAGGAAAACAGCAAAATCACCCTCTGTCTACTTACTATATGTGAAATTTCTGTGTTGCAATGACCTAGAGAACACTGAAATGCCACTAGCACTCTGGAAAATTCACTTGCTTTTTGCCATTAGTAATCATGACCATATATATGCTATAATGAAGGTGTACTTTACAATTTTGCTGCTTTCTTCTCTGTGTCATTTCTACATCAACCTCTGTATGCTCCCTATGTGGCAAAAACCACAAAATACTATCTGATGACTGCCTATCACCTTCTGTTTAGAAGCATTAGGATACTCAACTTAGGAGTCCTCTTAGGATTTTGTAGTTCTCTGTGATAATTGGATGTATGAAAAACAGCATGTTTTCTAGAAGGTGAATGATAGAAAAATATCCTTTTTTTTCTGCCCACTTTTGAGAAATGAACTAATGAAAGCAAATAGACCTGCTCTGTTATTAAACCACTCACTATTTTCTCTCTGGTCTGGAAAGGAGCCTTGGGTTGATTTCAGGTGGTTTGGGTGTGAGCTGATGGCTACAAGCCCCCAAGGTTTCACTTGTCTCTAACATTAGCACTACTGATGACAACATGTAATGAATGTCCTCATTAGTGCTTAAATTTTCAGTTCTTTATTAACAGTGTGAATATTGTAGATTGTGTGCGTGTGGTAAATGGCTTAACATGCAATTACCAAGTCAATAAACTGGTTGTTATGAAGTTCTTAATTTTTATAGGCTTAAGACGGACACATAGATGCAGCTAAGAGAAAAAAAAAAAAAGGGAGAAAAAAAAAAAAAAAGCTTTTTGCAATGTCAACAGCCACCAGAAGCATTTTATATATCACAGCCATCTTGCCCAAGGCACTGCAGGAGGCATTGACCCATTACCAATGAGATCATGTGTACAGCATTCAAGAATTCATGATGGAAAATGTCTTTGCTTCCCTCATGCTGCTTTATTTCCTACTTTCTCCTTAAAAATAACAGGAGAAAAAAAAAAGGAAAAAAAAGCCTCCTGATTTTATGTCTTTTCTTTTCATTTCTATTTGTGCCTCAGTCCTCTGTGGGAAGTAGCTAATTTTATTTACTTTATCACTAGCCCTTTATGGTAATCCAGGGCTCATCAGTGCAAATATCCCAAAGGATGAGCAAGTTGGAACTGCTCTTCTGAGGACAGATCAGGAGAGGTTTCTTGCAGAAGGCAGAACATCACCTGGAGGTTGCAGGCACCATTTGTTTCCCTCCCACAAATCGAACTGAGCTGCTTGTTTTGACTCAGTGATAAATCTGATTCCTTCCATCCCTGTTCAGAATTATGTGTACTGCCAGGGCAATTAGCACTTAAGTAATGAAGGAATTCTTGATTCTTCACTCTGCCTTAATTCTCTGCCATTAAAATGTTTTATGAGGACAGGGCTAGATCCCTTATTTGCTTCATTGTCACTCAGCTCCCCTCAGAGGAGACCATTCACACCTTTGAAAGAGTTATTTGATCTTTGTTTTTACTAGGTCTCAAACCTTAAAATTATATCATTTCTGCACGTTTGGGCAGATCATGAAATTAGGCAGTGGGAATGGTACTAGACTCATATCCTGACATCAAAGCTTCTACAAGGATTTGAACCCCAAATCCTCTGTCCTTCCCTTCTGTCAGCTTAAGGCTTTCAAAGGTTGTGAATGAACATTGAAAAATATAGCAAAGAAAAAAAAAAGAAAGAAAAGAAGAAGCTTGCTTTTCTGTAATGTATTTGAAGTAATAGTTTAATGTTTATCCATTTGTTAACTCATATAAGCCTTGAAGAAAATGTAGCAATTAAGAATCGGTTTTGCTGTGTGCTGCCAAACACTGCACCATTTAGCCATTCATTTAGGCTGCAAGAGTTCAAAATAACTTACATTGTTCATAGTGGTTCATTTTTTTTCTAAATTCTTCCATCCTTTTTCACACTGTGCATGAGGTCCTGTTCTGTGAGCTTAATTCATTTGAATATGTCAGTTCATCAAATAAAGTGCCAGGTGCTGAGCAAAGAGGGTCAGAAACCAGCCATGTGAGTAATGCCTTGATACAACACTATCTGGCCCTGAATTTCTGTTGGTGAAGTAATCTAACAGGCAAAATATTTGCTGTGAAAAAAGCATATAAATATATATATATACAGAATAATCATGTTATCCAAGTTGTTTATCCACATCTTGATGATACACATAGACCTGATGATCCTGATGAGTCCCTTCCAACCCAGCATTTTCTATGATCAGTGATTAATGTCCCAGCCCCTTAGGATTTCAGCTTTAGCCCATCCTGCAAAGAGGTGACCATTGTCACCAGTGTGGGCCATGCTGTGGGACTGCCCAGGTAGCCACCTTCAGAAGCAGGGCTGCTGTGTCTGTTCCGGTGTTCTAGCTGGGGGATAGATCACCGTGAGGCAGGAAGCTCAGAAAGGCTGGTGGATGTGATTTCCTCCCGTTCTCCTTTGCAAGCCACCCACCAGCCAGTGGTCCCCTCTCAGTCCCAGGCACAGAGGTGTCTGGACACTGTCAGTGCCTGCCCTCATCCCCTGCAGTTCACATCACAGGAGCACAGGCTGCTGCCCTTCATTGTGGTTTCTGCCAAAAGGGTTGGGCTGTTGGTCTGGCTCCTGCTAGGAGGTGGAGAGAGACTCTTCCTACTGCTTCTGCTTGTTCTGCAGGCACCTCCACAGCCCTTGGTTTGAGTTTTGATTTCAGGCCCATTCAAAACAGTAGTGTTTTTCCTTGAGAAGGATAAATCTGTTAATAACCTGAAAAATCCGATAAAAATCAGAAGCAGTCTGCTGAGGGATAGGAGTAAATCCCCCAAACACCACAAATTTGCCAGGCTTTACTGTAGCTATTTTTTGTTGGTTTTATAAGAGCCTCTTGAAAATTCAGTCTCATCCATTTTGAGGCAGTTTTGTACGTAAAATTGTGCACCCCTTTGGAACTCTGAAATATACATTTTAAATTTTCTAATTGATTTGGACTACACATTTTTAATATAAAGTGCTTACCATCATAGGTTTTTGTGATCACATTAGCAGTGCTGGCCGCATCATCCACTGTCAGTTTTACGAAACGCTCACCTGCGTGTGCAGTTAAAATATTTTCCCGTAGAAACCAGCCTGTGTTTGTTCAGTGGCACTTGTTAAAGCAGGTTGCTGTGCTGATGGATCTGTGAGGTGCTCAAGGTGCTTCTCCACCAGTGCTGACTCAGGGACTCTCGGGCAGTGGCACTTCTGCCTCCCTCTGTCTACTGAGGCTGCTCTGTCCTTCCCTGTCTGACTGCAGGCACCTGGGGGCTCTGAGTCAGAGTACAGGATGTTTCTGATGCCAGAGACTGAGCGGTGGGATGTTTCATATGTTCCTTGGGCTGCCTGACAGTGTCTGCAGCTCATCTCCTCCTCCTCCTCCTCCTCCTCGTACTTGCATGGGCTGGGAGGTGGGACTGCCAGGGTTTGCCTCGTGGGGCCGACTGAGCTGTAAGACAGATTGTGCTGTAAGAAATAAGAAATGGGCCTAAAGAAATGAATTGAGGTTTCACCAGAGCCCTTGTTAAGTGGGTCATGAATCAAACACAACAGGGTCTACTGGCCATCTTTTTCTTCTTGTGGTTAGAGGCTGCCATTCAGTTCTTCAGGTAGGTTATGTATCAGAGGCTGAACACGTGGGGAGGGTGAGGAGACAGAAATGACCTTACCCAAATTCTTTCTTTAACACCTGGAGCTTGAACTATCAGTTACCAAAGAGAGATGGCTGTGGTCAGAGGCTGAATCTATAGAAAACAAGTGCTGAAAGGCATGAGAAAATCTTAATTTCAGCATGGACTAGACTGAAAATGGAGCAGTCAAGCAAAGCTTTGGAACTACTTGCAGGGATGAAAATGGTCACTGGCAATGTAGTCTTATGAAAGCAGAGCTGGCATCCTCTCATTGCCAGTTTATTATCCATTTGGATAGCACTTTCACTGCAGATCTGACTTTGTCTCCATCAGACAAACCAAAGTATTTAATAACTTGGTTATTAGGCCAGAATGGTCAAGCTCAGGAATGAGCTTAAACAATTGATCAAAAATTTTGAACACTATGGTTCGGTTTTGTTTGATTTTTATTTTTTTCCATTGTTAAGCATGTTACCTGTCAGACTATTAACTTCATCTGGAATCAGAAAGGACCCCCATAATTTAAGGCTGAAAGAAGAAGCTGAATCTTCTTAGCAACTTTCTTCCATTTTCCCAGGAAACTTCAAGTGTGAAATTTCTCAGTCTGTCTGCTTAAACCCATAGTAGTCTTTTAATTTTGAAAAATGTATGTGCTTCACCAAAGAAAAGTGTTCAGAATTATGTATTGTTTCGGGTAGGAAGTATTAAGTGCTTAATTTTATAATCTAAAAGTGAGCTCAGCCTTTCATAATGAAAGCTGTGTTTGAAGTAGGTGTGGATTTAAAGCAAAAGAAAAGTTCATTCTTCTATTTTCCTATTGCTTTGAAGCTGAGAGGAAAAGCCACTTCTTGAAATTTTGTCACATAAGATCAACCAGCAAAAAGTATTTTCTGGATGAAACTGAATATGTAAATTAATCTTGTGTCTCAGGCTTTTCCGTTCTTATCTGATACCGAAAACTTTTTCTTAGTTTTAAAAGGGGGTTCTGAATTTTATCTGACTTGTCTTATTTCATTCTGCATGATGACTTAAAAAAAATCGGCCAAATAGCAAAGGTAATACTTTCAAGGTTCTCTTTCAAGTGTGACAAATTTAACTGCTCTTCTACAGAACACAGTGGATGCAAGACATTTTAGAAACTAGTGCTTAGTGAGGTAAACAGCACCAAACCTTAGACAAAAGCCAGTGACACTGAACAGAGACTCTGCATTTCTGTGGGGAGTGAAAAATCTATGGGCTGTCTATTAGAACTAATTCTTCATTGTTATTTGTAGATGAAGAAAATGTGGCAGTGTTTCTACTTTATTTAAAACCTAGGACTCTGTGTTTGTGGGTTAAACACTGTACCAGAGATGTGTATTTGACCATTACTGAACCACCACATGTGATTTTTATTCTTGGTAAGATTTGATCTTGCTGGTCTGTCTTTTCATCTCTGTAAGAAACTATTGATGTCTTGCTTCTTGGTCCCTGCTTCCCTAAATCTTTGGTTTTCTTTTGTGTTCCCATAGCTACAGATATAAAGTGGGAAATGATGAGAGGAAAACAGCTGTAGAAATGCCTGAAGTGTATTTTTCCAATGCAAGTATTTGATATGAGTGTCCTTCCCCTTGTCCTAGCCCAGACAGGGCTGTGGTAGGACTCATTATTTATCTGCATCTACTGTCATTGCTGTGATTTTTCTTTTGACTTCTTTTGTCATCCCTATGTGGCAAGTGGCTGTAGTTCATTGCAAGTAGTTTCTGGAGAAGAGAGGTTTTCTAGAGGCAAGATCTGCTGTTGATCTTTGCACTGATCTCTGCATTGTCCTTTGTTTTTCTCATTTGCAAGTTGTTGATTTTCATCATGATGTGGCTTTGTGTTTACCTGAATATGTCTGGGGATAGAAAGAAATTACTTTTCTGACTCATCTGGGCTATTTCTGACTTATGTTTTTGTGGCTTTCTGGATCTGGGGGGCAGTGTGTATGAGAGACTGTGTGTGTTGACACGACTGCTTTGATGAGTACTGCTTAACCTTTTTATTTCATTCATGAGAAACAGTGGTGTTTTCTTGAATTTGTTTTCAATTATTTGCTGCACCTCTCCCTTGTGGTCAGCTATATGTCATATCACTTAAAGAAAAAAAAATCACTGATGTTGCAAGTGTTGGAAATGTCTCTGTATAGCTGTAACTCTCACTGGAAGATCTAGAAGATCCTTCTCTTTTCTACTGTTGCTAAATCCATGCAGCTTTGAAGATGCTAGTGGTGAAGACACTATACTTTTTAGACATGATAGCTGAAGACCTCCTGTTCATTCCTTGAGGAGTAACACAATTACAGAATATTGGACAGTGAATAAAGGCAGTGAGAGGACGATTTGGCCAGCTATGAAACACTGAGGCAGATTGTCGAGTGATCTGTGCAGAGTTCTTTGGAGAGCATTTAACACAGAGTTTAATCCCATTTATATGCAAAATTTGGGAAAAAAAAAGGTTTGTATATCTCCCAAAACAGGAGTAGCTTTGACTGCAATAATAAAAATAATAAGAGAAAAATATGTTTGCTTATTCTGTTGTATTATTTGGTGTATTACAGCTACAGTTACCTTAAAACAGTGTAATTCACCAAAGTCTTTAGGTCTACACTGATTGGTTAATGTGATTCACTTCCAAATACCTGGCACACAACAGTTCCAGCACTGCTATTCAAGTGTGTGTGTGGAGGGAAAATTGTTTGCCTTTTTCTAATCCTTGCATCAATTCACACATTTATCCAAGGGGTAGGAGAGGGAAGGTCCATTGAAAAATCTTTTCATATGGATGGCAACTGCTATCTTAAGGACTCTGCAGTCTGGCTGTGATCATGCAGTTTCCATCAGATGCTGAAAGGCTCAATGACCTTGACGATTTGGCATGGCTGTCCCCATCTGATGAACACAGTGAGCTGGCTGCTTGTTCATCCAGCTTTCAGAAAGGAAATAGAGCTTGAAACTGGTAGTTTGTAGTGAAATGGCGTGGACTAACATTGCACTCTGGATTAGAGTCACTGTGGTGGGTTAGAATTCTCCAGGATGATGACAGCTAGATGTCAATGCCTTTCTCACTTTCTCACCTGATGCTGGTGTAATAGAACAATGGCCAAAAAAAGGTATTGGCTCCTTCCACATCTGTGCTTCTTGCAACATTACAGGCCAGACTTAGGATGACCTGGGCACTTCCAGGAGAGAGTGTGCAAGGTCCCCACAGAAATGATTTTGAGTTGTTATGAGAGCCTGCTATGTCCTTTTAGAAGCACTATAAATATTTCATAAATTACAGTGTAGGGGTTGTTTTGGCAGCCAGCTGGGTGGGTTGGAAGGTGCTTGTTGGTGTCTGCTAAAACAGGAAAGGAAGCCTTGTTCAGAGGTGTCAGACTCAGAGTGTGCAGCCCAGGAATCAGCAACTAAGATAGAAAAGACTATTAAAATAAACAGGAAGCACCTCTGAGCTATTATTATGTCATAAATCAGTAAAGGGTTTTCAGTCTTATCTGGTTTATTCATTGTGCAGCTATTACTACACACACTGAGAGAATGCATATACTTCCTCAAGGTATTAATTATCCTGTGCTGGAAGGTCAACACAAAAATTAGTCTGTAGTATGTTGGTAGCAGCTGAAAGGTACATTTTTATGCTGGACACTCAGATTTCAGGTTTTCAGGATGGAGAAGAGGATGTTAACAGTTGGTTATGTCTGATGTATGGCTGTGTGAAGGTGCAAGGTAAGGTTGTAGGGAACCTGAAATTATCTTCCTGCTTAATGAACAAATTGTAGTTTTGATTAAATATCCTTTTAGAGACACGAACTCTGCCTGTCTGCTTTTTCCTTAACTTTTCTCGTCTAAAATAGAACGTCCTTATGCTCTTTTGATATTAGCTTGTGAACAGTATAATTATACAGTTATGTATGTTCAAGCCTGTAGTTTCCTTATAATATTGTCTTGTTTTAAAAGCATGAAGAATCCACACTGTAGAGTTACCAAAGAAAATCCAAAATGATGATAAGCCTGCTGAAGGAGCATATATAAGCTTATGGAACAAAAATGTTGTGCAAGTTTAAAACAGGATTTTTTTTCCTCAAGTTCTATTCTCCTACTTGGATTTGAAGAATCAATCTAATTTGGAAAGATGTATCATATTATTTATATCTTCTTGATAAACCACCAAAATAACTTTTTAAATTCAGATGGCTTGTGCCTTTAAAAGTCTTCTGAGACTTTCCCTAAAAATAGTTTACAAAGCAACAGAGTAAAATTGTTGGGGAATTGCACTCAAATGCATTAGAGAGTCTATTCCTGTGGCACTTAAACTAGTCAAAGTAATAAATATAAAATGGTAATTTTTCTCCATGAGCTGTACTTGCTGCTCCCACATGATTTCATTCCCACCCCAGAGTAATATAACACTGACTGCTCAAACAATCTCCTGGATTCATGGAATAAGGCAGCATGTGGCTGCTACTTTGAGTGTGCTCAGAAAAATCGACAATTACAATTAATCCCTGTTTGCCTCAGAGCTTTCTATTATTATTTCCATACCACAAGTGTCACTGATTTTTTTTTTTTAATTGTAAGGGAATTTAGACCAAACAATGGATTAGAAGGGTATATTGGTATATTAAACAAGAAGTGAAAACACAGTGAAGCAGGATATAGCTCTGTTTGTCCTTAGCTATACTTTTAACTGGTCACTAAATATGTGAGAGCAATAAGCAGAGTAACCACTATAGATAGCCATTCAATAAAGTGTTGTAGTCAGTTTAATATTTTTTATGATGAATTAATCACACCGTTCTTCCCAATAAATGTCAACCATAAAAAATTCTGTTAATTTTGGGATTTGTTCTGTGCTATAGACATTCTGTTAGCTTGCTCAACTTGTAGGTTAATTTGCCCTACTTAGGTTTTTCTTTGTCAAGGAGTTTGGCTTTGTCCTGAGGGTGGCCACAGGTACACATAGTCCTCCTGTGTTGGCCAGATCATCTGTGCAGGCAGTTGGCACATTGTCAGAGCTGTGTATTGTTTTGAGTACTAAATTTAGTTTTAAGACATAATTCCTAAACTCTTGAGAACTGTTTGCAGCATTCATCTCACTGATTAATTATTGGCCTTTCTCAAGGTATTTGGTTATATTTGCCAGTATATATGAAATGCATATGTTTGCAGGTTAATTTTTCTTCTAGGGATAGTCATGAGCCAATCTACTGAAGTCAGGGATGACTGCAAATGACTGTCATCATTTTGTTAAGGTACTTAAGAGAAGTCTTAGCATACTCTTCTCTATTATTTTTTCTGCATTCAGCTAGACTACATCTGTTTTGAAGTTCTTTCAGGTGGAATGTATCATAGGAGACCCACAGCGAGCACCTCATGTGAGATCAATCCAGCTGGGAAGACAATGTGAGTATAGTGAGTACATACATTATTCCACAGGAATAGTTTAAGCATATATAGAATTGCAAATGACACATTTTGACCATAGATGAAACAAAGGGGAAATACAGGAAAGAGACTGGGGACAGAAATTCTGAGTTTTGTTAGCCTATAATATTGAGTTGAACATCTTGTCTTAGTCTGGTGTCTTTTCAATAAGTGGATTTTGTTCGTTTGTTTGCATGTTCTGTGTATGCAATGTCTGAAAGTTTACTTTGAAGGCATTCTGACTTTTTTCTGTTTCTCAAATCTAGTAAAAAAATCTTCAAATTATGGTGAGGCTGTCAAGTGTAACCAAGCATTCTTCCTTGTTTACTGTCTCTATTGTGGTTAAGGACGTATCTGCCTTGCACAGTGGAGCATCTTCCAAAAACTATCAGTCAGCTAGATGAGCCCATGAAATATAATACCTTTCTTGGATTGCATTGTGGAAAAATGAACTGAATGGCTGAAGGATGAGATATTTGATGAATGCCATCTATCCAAGGAGACCTATTCTTTATCTCCCTGCTTGGAACTGAGCATAGTTTCAAGACTCACACAACTGTTTAATTGGAGTTCTGGTTCATGTTTGTGGTAGATTTAATCATAATTCACTGTGTGATTACTAAAAAGTGCTTACACTACATCTATAAAAAGCTACCAGAATCAGGAAGGACTAAAGATTGGGAATAGTAACTCACGTGCCACTGTGTTCCTCAGCTCAGCACCTTACCATAAGATGTAACTGGTGGTGGTTCATGTCCATTCAGAAGGCTGAAAATTTCAACAGGGCGTGAGTTGGATCTGTGTCCTGTTTGCAATCTTGGTTCAAGGATGTTAACCTAGGATTTTGGTAGGCGAAGACTTCAAAGTCTAAGTGCTTCATCCAACCCATCCACTGAATATTTGTCATCATCCTTTATTCTGCTTTGTGGGCAAAGGACATGACACCTTCTTTCAAAAACATCTTAGATAAATTCAGAAGTTAGTGTGGTGGTTTGGGTGCATGGGTTATTCCAGCTAGAGTAGTTGGAAGAGGTGAATTAAAAAAGCAACACATTGCATTATGATTCTTCATGGAGTATCTAACAACTGAACCACTTGTTACTGTGTGTGCTGCTTTCTAGACAGAAGGGTTTCCACTGGGCTTGTAGAGGAAGTCCACTGTTACTCAGAAGCAAATTGACACTTTTTCCCTGGGTACTTGGTATCCCTTGGAAAGTTCCTGTCAAGTCTTCAGGCATTATCTCCACTGCTAAAATAAATTTTCCTCTTCACTCTGCAGAAAACTTTCTCAGCCTGCCCAAAACAGGGGCTGCCCCAAACAGCTGCATTTTTTGTGCTTTTTTCATAGATGATGTCATCTCAAAGGCTTTCTGCATCACCTCAGGGAAACACCCTGAGCCACCTGGTTTACAGGTCTTGTTAAAGACATCCTCTTCTTCCTTAGGATGATGTTCCAGACGGTTTTCTGTTTCTGTCACATCTTATTTTCCTACCCTAATCAATACAGTCAAAGTACCTGCAGATTTTATATGTCACAACTTGTAAATTTTTTTATTGTTTTTGCCCTGGGCATCAAGATCTGGTTTGTTTTGTTTTTTTTTTTCCTTTTGCCTATCAATTATGTCTGCCTTAGGGTTGCTGAGGTGATAATAGGCCATTCTGAAGAGCTCTGCGAGGTTTTCACCTGCTTTGTCACTTGGAGATGCTATTTTTCTTTGCTGGCACATAGGGAATAGCCTAGAAAGTTTCTCCTCAGTCTACTTTGGTTGTGATTTTCCATGGTGCGTTGAACTACTCTTTGCTGTGCCCTTTTATATCTGTGTGATTTTAGTGAATGCTTCAAGCCTATTGCATCCTATTTCATCTTTCAAATATATATATAGAAAACCCATTCGTTTCCAAGTTTCATTACTGTTTTTCTTCATGAATCCCTGAGAAAGTTGATCAGAAAAGAGAAACAAATGCCTATTAAACCCTAAAGCATGGTTGTCATCCAGGAAATGTGGTGGCCTTAATTCACTGGTGGTTAATTTTTGATTGTGTGTGTTAACCTCATATCCCTGTGGAATTTACCTTGAGTGACTGAGCTCTTTGCATGCCATGCTCTTTGCTGACTTTCTCAGTTTCCTCCCATTGTCTACTGGCAAAGCTATGGCCCTAAAATACTGCCTGGAACAAGGGTTGAATTATAATATAGTCTCCCCCAAGTAAGGAAGAATATGTGTTGAGGCTGTTCAAAAAGCAGATGTGGGGGGTTTTTTGTTGGTGTTTTTTTGTTGTTGCTGTTTTGTTTTTGTGTTTTGTTTTGTTTTTTGTTTTTGTTTTGTTTTGTTTTTTCACTGCTAAGACAGGAAAGAAACCTTGTCTCTGATCCTTCCATAGATGTGCGTGTTCTGCTGTTATATTTCTGAGAAGAGCAGCTTTGGCAGAACTGTCTCCTACCACCTGCCAAACTCCAGGCAGTGCAGCTTCCTACATGGGAGGAGAGAATTTTGCATCTTCATGGTCACCTGTGTGCATGATGAGCATAAGGGCATGTGCCAATTTACCCATTTAATAACAAAAACAACTCATTTGTCTTGCATTACAAAACTGCCTAACCTTTAGAGGCTGCTTGGAAAGCCCCTAGGCAATCTTTCAGAAAGTAAATGGGTGGTCAAAGAAAAACTTTGGGATCCATAAAGTCCTTAATTTTAAAGGAGGGGTCAGTCTGGCAATCACCTTGTGTCTTCTGAAGAATTATGTGAAGTCGAATGGAAATATTTTCTTTTTCTAAAACAGTTCAATTACGAATTGTTTGATGTGGAGATGTATGTATTTTTCCCCAACTCTCCACACAACAGAAAGAAAGCTCTTTCAAAATATGATGGCAATTCTCAGCCATACAAACAACAACCTTCCAGTAGCTAATATGCTCTAATGTTTCCACTGAATGCTCCAGGACCTGGATGTGCTTCTACTTGCCTGGTTTTCTGTCACCTGAGTGCAAAGTGGGAGGTGGGTTATACCAGAGTTTTATCCTGCAGGGGGGAAATATCCCCAGTCTTATTGGCTCTAGAGTCCCACAAAGCCTCAGTAAAACTTAAGTTGCTCTTAAGACTCCAGGTTATTTGACTTATTAATTTAAAGGCACAGTTTCTTTAGTAACCTGTCAGTTTTGAGAAAGCTGCATGCTTCCTGTGGCATGCAGTGGTGTTTCATTAAAAATGCTGTGTTGCTAGAAGGGCATTGCCTGTGGGAAATAGCTGAAGTGCAAAGAAGTTGCCATGTCTGATCTGACACTTGTAGATTGGTTCACTGACTTTTTTTAAGAGGCTTGGAATTTCAAGTGATCAGAGAAAACATAGGTAATATCAAGTAATTAAAAAACAAACAAACAAACAAAAAAACAACCCTGAAACATCTCCATGCATCAACATTTTATTGGCTTGCTTTGCAATATTTGATTTCAAATTCTGCTTTTTGTTCCCAGAGACAGCTGATACCATCTGTAGAGATGGAAGAGATGTCAGCAGTCTTGCCCTCAGGTTGCATTCTATGCATCCTAACAAGTCTATAAAGAGTGTAATAAAAAACTTTGAGGCATTCATTGTGTTTTACCTCATGAGAAGTTACATAGAAATGATTTCTGAAAAACCCTTGTGTTTCATCAAAGAATGGATTTATGGCAGTCCCATAAGCATAACCATTCCAGATTGCAAGTATGATGCTCATGCACAATACACAGTCTTCAAATATTCTTGAACTCATTAATATCAGTGGATAATAACATACATTACAGCTCTTCTACTCCAAGAGAGCACTGTCAAAGTTAACTTACTATACCATTCTGTGAGCTGGTTTCCAGCTGGGCTGGAACTGACCTTGGTGCTAAGTCCTTTCTCCACTGAATGTATGTGGTTTTCTTCACAGTAGTTTACTGCAATTGCTTTGCTTTATTATAACCTTTGTTCTCTGCAAATAGTGTCCATAAGGAAATGAAACCATAGGAACACCTGCAAACCTGCTCTCTGATACTGAACTTGTCTTCTGTCATCTTTCTGCTTTCTTTTATCTGCAGCTTAAATCCAGCCTTGGCTAAGGGCTGCAAGTTTTATCTTATACCTCTGCACTTGGATGTGAATGGGTTGTTGAGCTGCCTTTTTAGCAATTTGCATTGTGCCAGGTTGCACTTCAAGCTAGACTTTCAAAGATGTGTGAAGGAGCTACTTAATAAAGTAGCTCTTTCATAATGGGTTTGTACATAGAACCTGCCAACACAATCCTTTCAGAAAAGCCTGAAAGGAATCTTATGTAAATTCCAGTATATTCATTCAGCTTAAAATTTCTGTTGTTTTGCCTTAACCTCTCCAACCTGTGTACATTTGCCTTGTATTTCATCTTCATTTTCTGTGATGTATGTGATCAAATAGAAAAAACAATCTAGAGTGTAGGTCTTTGTGACCACTTTGGTTCAAACTTTGCCCCCTGCCCTTTAGTTTTATGTCATCCCTGGGTTTCTACATGTGTTGTGAGAGTGCTAATAAAAATATTGGTCCCTGGGAGAATGATCTTCTGACATGCCAATCAGCTACACAGACACAAAACATCTCTGCTAAAAAATGGGAGGGTGTGAAAACATACATTGCTTCTTCATCCCTTCGTCATATAGCTTTCTGCAATTATACTCTCCTCAAGAAAAGTGACTTCACACTGGCCCACATCAGCACTGGCTCTACTCAGTCTTACACTGTTTTAATCACTTTTACCTGTAGAGAGGTCATTTGTTAGTAGTTTACTCAGTTCCATTTTTAACTGGACTTTCATCCTCATGGAGAAAGGAACAATTACAGAGAAGCATACAAATATTAAGATGACTTTTTCAATGTTATTTGGAATTACACTGTTGATCTGCTGTTATGCAGTGGGACAGAAGAAGCCTCTGCACAGGTTATTGCAGGGTTGTCACTTGTTGGGGTTTTTTTGCCTCCACCTTGGTGGCTCTGATATTTGTCTCAGAGTGAATCATCAGCTGATACCCAGTGCTCTATAAAAACTCTGTGAAAAAGCTCTTATCATTACATACGGTTCTAAGTACAGACTGCTTTTTTTACAGAGGGCAACTATTTAAGATGGGCCATAAAATTGTCAAGAGTTATAAATCTCTGGAGTTAGTACTGTAAAACATTTAATCTTCAGAGAGCCAGCAGTATCTGTAATGGGCATAGCCATATTCCAAAAGCAGCAACACACAACATTATACAATGTGGGACAAGCAGCCACTTCTAGCATGGTTCAGACAACGATTTACTTTGCAAAGCCCACCCAGCTTCACCCATGTTCTTATACAAGTAGAATCAATAACCTCATTGGAATTTAGTTTAGAACACAACCAGATGTGAGCCTGCAGGTACCTAAACTCGTCAACTCCAGCCAAGTCAGGTAAACATAAACTGCATCTTTTAGAGTCAAATATGACTGTCTCAATCTCTGTCAATTCCAATAACGTTGTTTTAGTGACTCACTTGTCATTTTCTGTCATCATGCTCTATGGCGTGAGCAGCCAGAGGGGAAAAGAAATTGCTGCATTTCATTGAAGCTTACTGTTCATCTCTTGTTTAGTCTAAAACAGGTCATTTACAGCTTAAAAAACATGATGCCTCACTTATAGTATTTCACGGCACCTTTTTTATTCAGACTGAGTTGTGGGACACCTGTAATGATGGGTGGTTTTTAACTGTGAATCCACAAAAATCCTGGGGAAATAAACTGACAGCAACAATTGTGTACAAAAATATAATATGGATTATGAAATGAGTCAGCTTTAGAAAATCTCTTTCAGGTTTTTGCTGCATCCTTAGTTTTCAGTGGTTTTCTCCTCGATTCTTGCCCTATTGTCCATATGTATGAAAACAAACACCTGAATCTTGGCAGGATCACAGCTCTACCTTTTTTCCCCCTCTGGATTGTTCTCATGTTTCTCTTTAAATATATTATCATCACATTGAGAATGAGCTGACACCATAAAGCAACCTTTATGTATCGTTTGCTGATAACCCCATTCAAAGTGCTGGAAGTTCCAACTTCCCTGCTTACTTGACAAAAGAGATATTTGGCTTTTTTTAATAGTCCCTGAGAATATAACAGATCAGACTGTAATGTTTAACAGAATAAAAACCTATATATAGAAAAAACCACCCCAAACAAAGTGGAGCTATTTAGAAAATTCTTCAAAACGCCAAGGAGACAGTAGTGGTAGAGGGAAGGTACCTGAGTGGTGACTTCATAGACCATCCCATGTTCCTAACATTTGTGTTGCATACCTCTGTCCTGATACACCACGTGCTGGCTGTTAGCAGAGACTGGGGCTTGTTCTAGTGTGGCAAATTCTGTGCTGTAGCTGACAGGAGAGCACAGAATGTCCCTGCCAAGGACTGGTTTCCATTGGGCTGAGTACAAGTTTCATGATGTGTACCTGCCTTCTGCAAAATGCCACAAGATGCAATTTTCAGACAATTTCTTCTCTACCCATCAGTCCTCATTGTAATCAACTGAAAAAGAAAGAATCTTAAAATGTCATTGAGATGGCAAAAGAGATATGGTTTTACTGTTTCAGACAGAGTCGCTAAAGAAAAATCGTTTTGAAAATCCCCCAGTTTTCAGAAAGTAGGAATGCCATGAGAGACTCGGACTGACTTTGCCAGGTGGGGGAATCTGCTCTTATAGTTGCTGCAGTTGAAAATGCTAGTGAGAAAAACGAACAGCCCAAGTATGAGTGTTGTGTTAAAATGGAAAAAACCCCTTATCCCATATCTTCATTAAGAAGGTATTAATCACAAGGTCTTTTTGTGTTTGAAAGAACTTGCTGTAGATGTTGCATTATATAATGGAAAGAAAGAATAATCCCAGCCAAAAAGCTTTGACTCCAAAAAGGAGGGAAACATTCACAACAGGTCAGGTATTTCTACCAAGAAAATTTTTTTGTTAATCAAATAGACAAATAGCAGAGAGCAGTTGGACAATGGATAATACTTGACCATTGCCAATAAATATTATCATTGCCTTTGCACTGTGAGGGTCTATGAGGAATTTACAATTAACAATCCTCTAACTAAAGCATCTTTGCTGCTTGTAGGAAAATTTGTCTTTTTTTTTTAAAATGTAATTTTATAGTCTTTAAGATTAAAACTATGTTTCTAAGAAATGTCAAAGTGCATTCTTGCCAGCAAGGAATGAATTCATGCTCTGGATACTGTAATGTGAAAATACAACTGTAAAGTTGTGATAGGAAAAGCTTTATTTTAATTATGTTTTTAAGAGGTCTAAGTTGAGTCTGATTGGGATGAGTGGCACTGGATAAATTCCAATTTTTGTTAATGATGTCTTTTGCAATAAATACCTATGTACTTTAACACAGATTCCTTCTGTACAAAGGGAAAAACAAGTTGAACTTCATTTTTTTCCATATTGCGTTGCCCTGTTTTTGGTGAATGGACCCTCTCTGTGTTCTTCGTTTCATGTTTTCAGGTGTATATAATAGATAGATGAGGTTGGGATTACAACATGCTATCCATTGGATTGGCTATTTCTTTCAAGCAGGTTGCATTTCATGACTGGTTAGTCACACCCTCATAACCAACAGAAGACAACAATCACAGTCCTCAGTCTGTGTGATAATCTGCTATGAAAAAGTTCACTTATATTTCCTGTATCTTTGTATGCAAATGAACTCTGATTCAGCTTTCCAAACTTGTATAAAGAGAGATTATGACTTTAGTTTTATGTCAGATAATATCCCTCTGCCTGGATGGCTTTGCTGTCTTCAGAGTGACTGCACAGTTTTAAAACTCGAAGACAATTTAGAATGTGTTTTTAAGAAGTGGAAAAGATAAAAAGAAATTAGAACGTCAATTTCCAGCAACATCTTCTACTGCAACATTTTTTTATATGAGAGTTGTGCTTTTCCTTGATATTTTGTACCTTTACATTCAAGTTATTTTGATGAAAGGCAATTTTTCCTCTTGTGCAAGAACTAGTCTCTCAAAAAGAGGAAATGGATAACACACTATTTTTCACTGGAATAATGATGAAAGGATTGTGGGGGGTTGTGTTTTCTGTTGTTATTTTTTATGGGGTTTTTTGATTTGTTTTTGTTTTCTTTAAAGCAAGATATTTCCTATGCTTATATAGGCACTAAGAGTGTGAAATGAGAAAAGAAAATTAAAAGCATTAATTTTTGAAATTTGTGGCTAAGAAGGAGTAAAAAATAGCCCATAATGCTTTTTGAACAAATAAGGTCATCTTTACCCTTCCATTTGGCTTTCTTCTCTACTTTGTGGATATTTTCCCTCTGTATTCAACTTTGCTCTTTCATCCATTACTACTCCTAGTTCAAAACCATTTCTTTAAAATATAAACATAATACCAGTAAAGATGAAAAGTCTGCTATAATAACACCATTTGCCTGGAGGTGATTACAGCCAGCAACAAAGAAAGAAAAGGGAAGGCAGATGAAAAAGCAAACAGTTTGCTGCCATCACCATGCAGCAAGTGATTGTGAAAGAGACATAAATTAGTATATTCCCCTAAATAAGATTCTATGTTAATAATGATTCTTGGAATATCCTTACAGGTGTTTTTCCCTCATCCTTTTGGTGAACATTTGAGACAGCGTTGCACTCCCTTTGGCAGAAAATTGGAGGTTCAGGTACAGTTCGAACATACAGCACTGTGGCAAGTACATATCACTAGTTACCAGCAGAGAAAACTTATCCAAACCACTACCCTAATAGTTCTCCTTCCACTCAGAGATTATTAATATACATGAATCTCATCTGTCTGGAGAATGTAATTTAGGTTTCCTAGGTCCTTTTACAGGTTTTCTTGAGTTTCTTCTTCTTCATTTTGTCTTCCCTTACTACCAGACTTTTTACCTTCTCTCTTTGTGAGTGCCTTCATTCTGTTTCCTGATTTTTCTAGTCTCTCTGCACAAATCTGGAATCTTAAACTGGCTTCCAAAACCCTTCTAAATCTTACAAGTAGCAACTTTTGCATTTTAACTTTTTTGCGCTTTACAAAAGTCCAAATCAAGAATCCACTTTAGCTTTTTCAGCTCTTCCTTTTTCTTTGCCGTGTCTCGAATATTGTATTATGCAGTGAATCCATTGGTGTTCTGTGGCCCCACCAGACAGGGGAATGGCAGCGTTTTTGGTCCTGAAAAGCTCCATTGCAGGAGGCCTGCATGTACATCTCCTCAGACAATAGAGAGAGAAACTCTAAATGGTGGTATTAAATATGTACTGCATATTATGTGTACCTGTGTATTCAGAAGACACTTTTTTATTCCCTTCTGAAATATTCTTGGCTTTCCTTTTAATTAGCAACCGAAATGCAATTACTAAATTCATAAATCTCAAAGTATATTTAGTTTTCCAGTTAGCAGCATTCACGTCTATTAAGACATATGAAAAGAATAACCTTGAAAACTGCTACTTTATACAGACAAACGTATCACAGGGATTTTTGTTGTACTTCATATGGTATCTAAATTATTAACTTTCCTGATGAGGCTCACAGAAATTCTTTTAATAAGTTGCTGTGATATTAACCTTTTGTGTAATACAAAAAATTGTATTTAATGATGTAATTAGGTTTAAATGAACCTATTTTTAATTTCTTTGGTTCTAATTTGGTGTTGCTGTACTCCAGTTTTGAAATGTAGAAGTGGTGAAATGTGTTTGTGACCACAGTCCTGACTCTACAAACAAAACAGATAAACCCACCTTTTAATAGATGAACTTGTTTTCCTCCTGTGGACAAGAGTCCCCAGCCCTCTCTGTCCTTTTGTCTTTTGTTATGACACATATAAACATTTACTTTAGAACAGTGGGTATGTTAACAGTCATCTGAGGAATTTCATATCCAACTGCCTCCTGTGTTAGGTCTCTCTATGCATGTGGTCAAAGGTTATTTTACTTTTATGTCTTCATGAAGAAAGGATAATTAACACAGTGCTCTGCGCATCACATTTTCCCTGGGTCCTTGGCTTTGTGCTAACTTGAAAAACAGCTGCAGAAACTCCTGGGATAAAAGATTACTGAGAACTGTGGAAGGCAAGGACTCCACAGTGGCTTGAAGGTCCTGACCCTCAGATCACTGGTGAATGAGAGTTTATTCTGGACCTGAAATACTTATGTGCCTCTGATGTTTCCTGGGCTTATGCTGCTGGCCACTACCTGAGAGAGGCTAGTGGCTGAACTGACCCTGTGCTATGACCCAGTGTTGCTCATTCTGTCCAAGTGTCTGCTACCCAAACCATGTCCTTCAAACACCAGCTAAGGTATTTCTGTGTGGCACTCAGCCAAGTAAAGAGACATCAAACGAATCACTCAGCTGGCTAAATCAGGTCACAGGAGGTTGCATCATGCAAGGTGTTGTAATGAGAAGAGACCTCTCTTGCTTGTGGCTCCACGTTGTCTTTCAGTGAGATGCAAGGAAAGGCAATCTTTTTATAAAACTTAATCCTAAAGCAAAGAATTTTTGGTCTTTGTCCCATGCTGTCTGGCATCTGGCACAGTTCTGCTTGAGGCGCAGGTTTAGAAAGTAAAACAAATATTTGAAGTTTTCTGTCATGTTTTTTTATGGGTTTGGGTGTATTTTAGTTTCATTTATTTTCTTAGGCAATTGCCAATTATATCCATATTCTTTAGAGATGTGTGTGAGCCGGCATATTAAAAGCTGTGTAACATTTAGTATCTCTGCTGTGTGAGAGACTGAAAACAAGGAAAGATGGATGATTTCCAGGTTGCCTGGGGCGTCCAAACTCCTTAGAGGCCAGTATACTGTCCTAGATCTTTATATGCAGTTTCTATCGACTTCTGCCTCAGAAGGAAGGAGAATATACAGCCCAGGAATTGAAACAGAATGGAAGGAAGGAATCTTTAGTAAAATACTTTACTATTCTCCATATCAATTTGTACTGAAATAGTTTGATTTTATTTGCTAATATTAAGAAAATTGCTGATCCATAGTACAAGTTATCATGGCAGCAATTTCCTAGGTCTCTCAAACTTGCAATTCATTTATTAGCATTTTTTTGACAAAACTGATAGAGAGATTGACAAAGCATACATATTGCTTATGGAACCTGCAGCAAAGATTTTATGTTGGAAGCCCTTAGTGATGGCCTGCCCTTAAGTGTAATTTTTCACAGTTTTGTTAAGATTTTACTAGTAGGCCTGGAATTTCCGTTTCATCCACTATATTTTTGAAATACATAAAACAAATCTAAAAATTAAAAATAGACCTTGAGGGTAAGTTTCAACATGTGAAAAATCAACCTTGTTTGTTTTTAGAGTAGGAACATTAAAGAAAAATCGTTCAATTATGAAGTGATAGAAAATACTTCTGTAATTGGGAAACTGAACTGCCTCTCCACTTAATGGCAGAAAGATTATCTTGTTTGAGGCAGATATTATTCTTATGGAAATATAATCACATCTAACAATCCAAAAGAGAGAAGAACTCTTATTTCCTTGGTGAAAGACTCTGAATGGCAGGCAACAAAAACTCCAGACACACTGGACTTCTGCCTTGACCATAGTTTTTTCCATGCATCTGCTCCTTCTGCTTGGCAGAAGCATTTGGGAGCCTGGTATTGGATCTCAGGTGAATGGTTCTCTAATAATCTTCTCATTGTCCAGGCAGCTGGTGGGCAAGGAAGCCAATTCTGATAAGGAGAGAGGAATTGCAGGATTTCTTTGGCCAGAAATTTTCTGTCCAAAACAGAGCAAGGTCAGATACACAAGGTGACATCACCATTCCTGAGGGCAGCAGCAGCAGGTTTCTCCTGTAATCCAGGAGAAACCTTTGCCTCAAGACCATCATTTTCAATTTAAAATACAGATGTGCTGAAATTCTTTATTAATCATTAATACAGAAAGAATATTTAAATTTTATTTAACTACATCTACATATATTTAATATAATATCTAATATAATGAATATTTAACTACATCTAAGCAAGGGATGAGAGAAGAAGAATTCATAGACTTTAACTCAGTATTGAGTCCTCACTGTTTTCCCTAAATTAGGTATTCTGTGGGAGTATTATATTAAAGATTATTCTCAAAGTGAACTATAGGTTAGGAACATGCTAAGTGAATTATTATTTCTCAAAATTTGCCTTCGTTTTGATCCTTCTAGTCCCTTCCTTGAAAAGATGTAGAAGGAAACACCAAAAAAGAAAAAAATCCTTGTCTCCTAAGAAACAGGTGCTGTGCGTGCAGAGTTAGAATGCCACAGGTACAGCTAACTTGCTAGTACACACAGCTGCTTATAAACACTTAGGAAAAGAAAAAAAAAAAAACAAAAACAAACCAAACCTGATAAGTAAGTTTAAATTGCTTACGGAATAAACATCGGATCACTTGCACTGAAGTCTAACAGTGTTAAGTGTGTATAACACTAAGTAGCAGGATAAGGGGCTGATTGTTCTCCACAGGTAGAGATAATAGTGTAAGGCACAGGAGTTAATAAAAGCATGAGGAATTTTCAAAGCACAGCTCTCCACTGAAGAAGCCAATGCACTCTTTATTGACCTGATGTAGCTGGTAACACCTCGGGATTTTTTTCCAGTGAGAATAAACTCAAAGCAATTGCAAGAATGCTTCTACATGCCCTTTAGTTGGAAATTAGACAGAAAAGTAAGTACCTTCTGAGGAAAAAGAAGTTAAAATTCAAAGGTCTGAACAAAATCTATTTGAAAAGCTAAATAGAGAAATGTGTGGAGTCATTTGTCCATTAATCTATGGCTGTCATGAGAACCCAGATAAATAATGGTTTTAGTTTTAGCCATTTCTTTAGGTTTGTTATCTAGTTTTCCTCCTTGTTTCAGGGCATGTGGTAAAATGTCATGAAGGTCATGAAAACCATGGTTATGTGCAATGCAGTGGAAAAGCACAGGTCTTTTTGGGAACTTCCAATGTTCCTGGTTATTGGCAAGGTACCTGCCAATTTTAGTTGGGATATAATGAATTATAGAGAAGAAATCAACAGAAATGTCAAAGGGAACTGAAGATGTTGCAGCAAGTTCTGCATCCCACATGAGATGAAGTGAAAAATATTCTTACACCTTGTGTTAAGTTATTGTTACTATTAGATATATAGAAATGAAGAGGCACTATATAAAAAAAAAGTTACTTCATACTTAAAAGAAGATTAAACTGCTTTAAAAGGTTTTATGATGCAAAGTTTTTTACAATCATCTGAGTTAGGAAAGGCATGCTCTTGATATAATATTTAATTTTACAGAGTTGCCAGCATGGGGCAAGGTTAATTCATTGCTCCAGTAGTATAAAACAGCTGACAGCAGCCAGATGTATAATTCCATGCCTGTTAAAGGAAAATTAACATCTTCACTGCATAATTGTTGATACTTAAGAGATAACAGAGGTCTCAATTTGTCTGCTCAGAAAAGAACAATAGGTATTCTTCTGTTTGAGTCTTGGGGTTGATTATACACTATGATTTCCAATCCAATTGTTCAGTGCTGCTATTGATTGCAAAACAGAGGCTATTTTGTGTAGAAGTAAATCTCTTTGACTGAAAAAGGAAGAAAAATAAAAGGCTGCCTGGCTACTGGCTTAAACAAGAAATCATCCCTATGCACACAGTGTACCCAAAAATCCATATTAATGTGTTACTGGAACATTGAAAAATATGTCAGGTTTTCAGGTTTGGCAGTGATGCTGGCTAGCTGGATTTTCAGCTTTATGAGCTTTATTTTTCTGTTTCTCGGAAATTACCGTCTGCTGTATTTTTACAAGACTTCAAATCTGCAGAAAATTGCCGATAGATGCGGCAGTACAGTTGCTGCATAAAATTGGTGACCAAGGTAATTGCCTATGGTCTTTGAACAGGTAGGTTTCAAGAAGGCACAGAGGAGTCTCGATCACTGAGGTCTGACATACTATGGGGCTTGTATCTTCTAGATGATTGTCTAGCAATTCTGGGAAGTCAATATTTGTCTAGCAAGTAACTAGTCGAGAACTTTGTCTCAAAAAGCTACCACTGCTTTGGTAGAATGAAGCTACTACATCTGGAATGGCCCTTTTATACAATCTTTTGCAGCTAGCAAGTCACTGGCAGAAATATAGAAATTCTGTAATGCCATTAGGTTCCATATCTTATTGTTCGTATTAATTGTTCTTGAATAATTTGTAAACCAATTATTTTTCCACTTTTCTTAATCTATCAAACGTATCAAAAATGTTTAAAGAAAGTTTGCATAAGTGCCCCAGATTGAATACAGGGAGAACTAGCAGCATTTCAAAATATCATCTTTGGAGGCTCAAGATTAATGTATTATTATGGTCTCATAAGGGTAAAAGGCCTTATGTTTTTGAAGCTGCACAATGTCAACAATTCTTTCTCTAAAACATTAGAAAAAAAGCAAGTCTTTATGAGATAAAGACAATAAACTGTTGGGATTTCTGGATGTCTTGGCACCCAGCTCAAGATTTCCTCATTCTTTTAAATGGAGTACTAATTTTGAAGCCAGTTGTTTTGAAGATACGTAATTTTGTCCCAGAATTGGGTGGCGTGGAGTCACAAAGAGCTCTGATTTCTATTGTTTCTTTCTTGCTGTAATAGGATTTTGGCAGTGGGTGAAAAATGCACAGGCTTCTTCAGGAATAGGTCACGGTGATACTATTCGGAGCCCTGAGACAGAAATAAGATAGCGGTCTCTTACAAGACAGTGGGCCATGTAAGGAAGGATATCTGACTGTTTGAATCACTGCAAATGGCTCTTCAGTGAGTGCAGAGCCATAAACATCCCATTTCCCAAAGAGTAATGGTCTGCTGTGTGGAGGAATGGCATGGAGCTCGTTCGCCTGTGTTGTGAAGTGACAACTTGTCCCTACCACTGATCTCATCACATGCTGCCCATGAGGTACAAACTACTGACTGATATAATTTGAGCAAGTACAAGAGCCTGTTTAGTGCCTTCTGGAATTCTATTTCAATTTGGACCACTGAGTTTTGCACTGCCTTGGATTTTTAATCTGGAAGAATTTTTATCGTGCTTTGGTATATTCACAGCCTTTAATCTCTCAGGCTTGGCTAATGTTCTTCCAATGGTAATCACTATCTGAGGCTGTCTTTATCTGCTTTCTGTATTCTAATCCCCTCATGCTTTGCTTTCCCTTTCTTTCTGTGACCTTTTTTTCTTTGCTGAATTTATTGCATGCTTTCCCCTGGCAGCCTCTGTAAATACGTGCATTACTATTAGTTTCATCTCAATGTGTATGGGATTTATGCCTATACAGCTTGCCCTCCACTTAATTTAATCACAGGTTAATTATATCCTCCACTTAATTTGATCAAAACCTTCCTTGAGCCAAATCACTTACATTAAGAAGACTAGTGGTACTTTCTACCTTTTAGTTTGATCAATATTGATCTTTTTAAGCAGGTACTTTGGGGTAATTCAATCACTGGCTGTGGATATTTTCCATTTAATTAATAATAAAGAACAACATCCCTAATGAGAGGAGAAAATAAACATAGAAAATATCTGCAGACGTGTGAAAGACAGTAATTTTTTAACATTTTTGAGGGAGAAGAGTTTTTCTTCTGGTTTTGCTTCTATCCTGAAGTAGTCCTTTTGGTGGCAACATGGTCACTTCTCCTGTGTACAATGGAGTGGGTAGAGTTGTACTGGTGGCAGTATTAATGAATAGACATAACAGTAAGGAATTTTTGTATGTTATTGCTACATTCCAGTGTAGCAAAAATGCACTGGGAATCCCAGTATACTGTATTTGAGTGATTACTAATAAAATATTAATTCTAAATGTTACGGAGCAGGATGTCAATGAAATAATTTATATATATGTTATGTGTGTATAAAAATATTAGTGTTGAATGGAGCTATAGATAGCACAATTTTTTTCCGAAGCATGATGCTTGCTGTATTTTTTTTAAAAAATTCTATTCTTAATTTAATTTCTCTGGAGAGGTCATTTACAGACCTTAAAATAACCATGGAAACGGAAGGAAAACTAAATGCTCAACCTTGCCTTTTTCGAGAGCTCTGATTGATTGGTGGCAACCTTCATGTATCACACTGTAGATGACTTATTTTAGTGAGCATTTGTTCACATTACTACTGCCAGTGCTTACAGGAAGAGTACTTGCATTATTTCTTATAAGTTTATGCTGCCCAATCTGTTTCAGAAAAATGTGCTCAGATGTGAATTATGAGATAGTTGTGAAATATGGTCTACTTGGTCTAGACTTTCAGAGGCATGTGGTTAGCACGTTAACACCACCACTGATGTAGAAATTCCAGGTCTCCAGAAGAACATGATGTTCTCTCCTTGTCCTCATCAGCCACTAAACCAATCCTTGAGTCTACTCCAGCTGTTTCTTAAAGGCTGTAATTCCTAAACCCATACTGCTACCTACCACACTGGTGAAAGTAACACAGGATTCACATTTGAAATCTGGTTGTGGAGAATGACAGAAAAGAGTTCATTTCACCTAATATTGTCCATTTAAAAATCAGGTGTCTAGTCACCTATTCTCATCTAAAGCTTGTGTGCTTCCAAGTGCATTTGGGTTTATTTTATTTATGTGGGATTCTTTCTCTGTGTCGATGTTACAGGAATCTTGTATTTCTAGTTTTCATAAGCTATTAAACTGTGAAACAGCTGAAATCACGTGATGAGAATTTCATCTTTTTTATCTGTTGTTAATACCAAGAACCATTGTGGTATTAAAAAAGATTTTAAAAGATCTGCTGAAGATTTCTTCAATGGTGATGTTAATGCTTGCTTATGGATAGCTCTTTCTTACAAATATCCCAAAACGTGCAAGTCTTTTGAGTCTTGTATTAGTGATCAGAAATCAGAGCAGAGACAACTAACAGATTTTAATTCTTGAGGCCAAGATTTCATGAATGGTTTTTAATATTTAGGACTAAACTGGATTATCTGAAGCTGCCATCTGTGTTTACTTACCTTAATGTTTATAAACTGGCTTTATAGGCTACAAGAAATGTAGCTTGCCCACAAGTCTCACTTGGTACTCTAGTAAGTTCACGTATTTCTCAATATGACATCCAAAGTTCCATAGGTAAAAATAAAGTTATTTACAGCAAAGACTACTCAGTGGTACAACCATAGGTTACTGAATATTTTAATAAGTATATATGAGTGATTTTCTTTTTTTTTTTTTTTTTTTTTTTTTTTTTTTTTTTTTTTTTTTTTTTTTTTTTTTTTTTTTTTTTTTTTTTTGTTAAGCTTGTTCCCAGTCTGAAATTTCTTGTTAGCAACAAATGATGAGCTTTGTGATGAATTATATCCATTTCCTCTGCCTTGAGTGAGTGTCTCAATTAGGGTTGTTGTTGCTCCACACTCCCTTTACAGTTAGAAGATGTGTATGATCAGGACGGAAGGCTGATTCCTTCCACCCAGCTGGTGACCAGTGGAGACACCCAGGTCTGTAGAAAATGCCCTCAACTTTCAAATATCTGTTGACATCTTCTGACAGTACTCAAGAAAAGGAAAGGAGGGAGAAACAGCAAAATAAATGGGTGTGTGCTTTTGTTTGGGATGAAGTTGAAGTAATTTGTAATAAGTACTTATTAATGTTGTAATGTGTGTGTTGTGATGGCTTCTTACGTAGCAAATGTAAGAAATAAGTGACTGTGAGTGAAAGTAAAGATTTAGAATATGAAGAATTTTGGCAGATGTTGTGACTCTTTCATGTTGCTGTTGGTCCATGGCTAAGCCATGGTCCTGGATTTCAAAAGACTTTGCCATCTCTTCCATTTCCTTTGAAGTTAAATCCGGTTTTGTTCTGCTGGAAATACATTTTTTGCATATATATGGAGAAAACATATGTGATTCCTGTGTTAACAGCTCTGACACAAATGGTTTGTGATTTTCTGGTTTCTATAGAAACATTAAAAGCATTTGTAAATCTTTCATTTTTAGGTAAACGTATTCCATTTTATAACAAACCAGATGCTCAGACTGTTACTCTTTTTATTTTTAGCATTTTCAAAGATTATGAAAAATGATACTGGTAAACTATACTGAAATAAGAAGTAAATTATTATATTTCAGTCAGTACCTTTTAAACTGTTCTTCTTCTGTAATCATAAAGCTAAACTGCAAAAGCCTTATGCTATCAAAAACTGCTGTAGGTCTTGCGTATAGAAAAACAGACTGGGAAGAAAGCAGTCCTGCATGGATATAAACAGGTTTGGTGTTAAGGAGACTGGTTTATATATTCAGTTCTGCTGCTATCCTTCTGGTTTTGTCAGAACAGTACTCTCATCTTTCACATGCCATCTCAGAGTGATCTAACACGACACTTACCATTTTACTGAAACACTTATTTACTTATGCATTGATAAAAGCAAAAGGAGGAGCTGCGTGTGTGATCACTATAACCATCTTGGTGCCTGAGTGACCTTGTACTGTTTTACCCAAAACACCCTAATTAAGAACACAGACCTCTGCTCGGGTCAGTGCAAGAGTTTGTACTCACCAGAGGGAATGATTAGTTTAGTGTGTGGTGCATGGTCTTATACCTGGCTTCTGGCAGGAATAGTATTGAAAACTCTGAAGAGGCAGAAGGGTGTGCGAGGAAGTTGTTAGCAGGGATGCTGATGGGTCTCTCAGCAGTTGCTTCCACACAGACAATGAGTGTGGATAAGTATAATTCAGATAAAGTGTAATTCAGTTTTTTCAAAGCAGGTGAAATGATTTTTTTTAAACTTCTTACTACCTTTTACCATGACTGAATTATTTTCCCCCTCTCACCTTAGTTTGGAAAGGATAGCAACAAAAAGTGAGGTATCCCAGAAAACTGATGGGGGTGGAGGAATTGGACAATCAGTGGCTTTCTGTTACCTGTTGTATAAGACTGATACATACTTCTGCAGCTGAGTCTGTCTGAGCAAGGTTTCTTGGTTCAGTAAGCCTCCCCAATAAAGCCACTTAAATCTGAATAAATTTACCTTTCTTTTGGCTTCATAGGCAAATTTTCATGTCAATCACACTTGTTTGTTTTTAATGAGGGCTGTCTCTCTCCCAGCCCATCTTCTCCAACTATTACCATTCTTCATGCAGAGCAGATATAGTGACATGGCAGTCTTTTTCATTGTGGAAGTCATTAAGGGTGTAGACAGCAATTTGAAATTTGTAAATATTCTGACAAGTTGATTGCCCCCTGCCCATTTTATGCCCGTAATCTGCCAAGGTAGACCTGCCAGTGCAGACAACATTATCACTAACCCAGCATGGGCCATCGTAGAGTGATATCTGGCAGCATGTTAATAAAAGACCAGAAGAACGACAAAAACACATCTCAAAATTACAACTATAAACAACCTGCCAGTTGCAATAAAAATGTTGCCGCTAGGAAATTAAAAATTGTACACCACAGTGATCACAGCCTTTGGATCACTGCTCCAATGCATGGCATAAACATAAGATTAGGACTTCTCCACAGATGAGGCAGAGTCTGAGGTGTAGCAGAGATACATTTTTTTCTCAAAAATGTAGAACAAATGCAAATGTGCAATATTCTTGACAGATTTTTTGTTTTCTTATGTTTTGGTTTATATTTTCAAGTTTGCTTTGAAAGAATTTCACTCTGATGAATGTGCAGAAAGACCAATTTCAAAATAGAGTGATATTATTATTAGGTACATTCTTGGTGCTTTGAGTAAAGAGAAGGCAGAGCAGATGTTGTTTGATGTAATCAAAACAAATTACAATCTTAAAATATCATAAACATACACTGTGTTTTTGTATTATTCCATTATCTTATTGGAAAAAATATATTAAGTGAAATCTTGAATAGGTAACATTCAAGGTACCATGAATAATACAATCTTTGCTCTGAAACTTATCCTGGATGTTTACATGTTTAGCTAATGATTTTAAACTTATTTTTAACTTCCCTTAAAATTCTTGGCAATGTGAGATCTTCCATCCTGTTTTGTACAGTGGCGGAATTGAAGTTCCTACTTTTCCTTGAGTTAGAGGATATGCCCTTGCCTGTGCCCAGAGTGCTCTCTGTGCTTGGAGGGTCCCCTGGCTTCCCAAAAGCCTGTTTTCATTGCTGACAAGTAGTCCATGTGATTCTTGGATTGGAGCCATGGGCTGGAACGGTAATTGGCTGTTTGATTATTTAATCTTGACCCTGTGAGAATTTCTTGGGGGAACACTGAGATTGTGTGCTTTGTGGATTTGGGGTTTTTCCTCCTGCTTAAATCTCATATTCTGACCAAAACAGAGGCAATGAGAAATAACTCCTTGCAGGCTAGAACAGTAGTGACATCACTTTTGCTTCTGACAGAGAGATTAATATCCTGCCAGGTTATTCATGGGCAAGAGATTGGTTTTCCGACCTCTCCACCACCCTGTGTCCTGGATGGTCCATGCTGGGGATGGCTCTTTCTCCAGACAGTTGCGAAAGTTAGCTTTTTAGTGTCTCTAAATGGTATCTACCAATTTTGAGGAGCTTGTGTAGAGCTTCTGTCCCCTTCTTGTAGTATTGGGCAAGACTCTTATTTGGAGCAAGGGTGAGGCTGAAATCAAGCCGCTGATTTGGATGGTGAGCTGTGGGCTGTCCCAGGCACTGGCAGCAAAGGATAAGTGCAAAAGTCGCAGGCCTTGGGTACAGCTTCTTAAGAGGACAGGAGAGAACAATTCTGAGTGATGAAATGGTGCTCATGTTCTGAAAATGCAGTGTTTGTCAGCCCTGGTATTTGAGTAATATTCCTGTCTCTTCAGATTTTGGACTCCGCATGATACGTTCAACATATACAAGGTGAATTTGTAGCGAAATTTAGCTCACATGCAGTTTCACAATGGATTTTTACCACTGTATGTGCTGGAATACAAACTCTTACTTCACTCTGGTGGGAAGACACTTCTCAATCTAGACCCACTGGGTTGGGTCCTGTTCAAAGGCAGCATAGTGAGGGATTTTCTGCTTTAACATCAGTTCTGTGTTCTGTGGGTATCTCTGTTCAGATTTGGGCGGTTACATCAGAGTGCAGGTGTTTCTTTTCTTTTCAAAGGGATACAGCATTCAGTCTGCTAGCAGTGAAAGAAATTGAAGCAGTTGGAAACTGCCTGGACTTGGTTAACACCTGAATCAGTGAGTCCTTAACTTTACTGTGGATTTATATTTCAATACATGATATCACTCCTCCACATCTCTTAAAAAGTAATATTTTCCAGTGGATAAGGCCATAGATCATAACTCACCTATGCTGGGCTGTTGCCAGTTCAGGTCATAATATGGATCAAACACCCTGTTATTGTCATGTGGGCATTGTTCTACTTGTGTAGGAGTGTCTCTTTTTCATTTAACTTACCACTATTTTGCCTCAAACTGATTTAAAGAAAAGTATTCTCTTTCTGGGTTAGGTACTGCTTTGTGAAACTGCATCAGTACTATTTCACAGTACTAGAAAACTGCCTATGAAGACAGACATTTCTGACTGAGGAGATCTAATCTGAATTTCCACCTCAGCTTTGTAGACTGACTTACCAAAAACAAGAGAAAATTTCCGTGACTTGGAGTCACAAGTGGAAGCATCAAAGTGCATCAGCCATGACCGTAGCGAACAACAAGCAGGGAAGAACACAGGGACTGCTTCATCTTCTCTCACTTTCATCACTCACGTAAAGAAAGTCCAGGTTCCTAGATTTCTAGTTTAGGAAGATTAGTTACATATTTCAACTTAGGAGTGAAGAATCAGTATCTTAATCCTTGTGCTTTAATTCTTCTTTATTTCTTCTGTCTGCTGCTACATATATACAGACTGTTGGTTCACCCTCACTCTAAGTAGAGTAACTATCACAGGAAAGCTGTGTTTTCCATTTTTCAAGAAGTCCTGGTAATTATGAATGAGAAATTAATGCTATTTAGTAGTCAAATATTGTTATTTTTTACACCTATATTTTTTCTTCCCTGCATTTTTTTCATGCATCTAGAGGATTGTCACACTCCCTGCTTTTCACTTCTGAGCTCAAGGTGATGTGAGCTTTTAGTGTGCAGGCTCCCAAACAGTAGCTCTTGAGTTCTGTGGCCATCAGTTGATTGCCAAAAACTGTTTTAAAATGGAGAGGCTAAAATTTAAAATCTCTTCCATTGTTTCCTAATCCTTTTTGGAAACAGGTAGCAAGATTTACCTTCTTTGCAAGGAGATTTTTGAAGTTTTTGTAGATGTAAGCATGGAGTTTTTCTTGCCTAAATTCATTCATATTAATAGAAATGGCAATTTTATTCAGAACATTTAATCTCTTTTTGAGCAGTGTTTTATGATTGTCACACTGCCGTGTAAAATAGCTGATCTCTCTGCTATCACTGCAGGAGAAACTACAGGCAGGGAGTGTTTTACTTCATGTCTGGTAAATAATAGCCTCAGTTATTTGCCTAAGGACACTGGAACCCGAGATATTGGTGCAACTGATGCCTTTGCCAAAGGAAAGCAGTGGCTGCTGTGACTGCTGAAGCCACTAACCTGCCTCGTGTTCCTCAGGACAGGTGTGTTGGAGGTGGCCAGAACACCAAACAGAGCCAAGATTGGTGTTTGCAGCACTCCTTCCCATTCCCATCTGACTCCTGAGTAACCTTAGGTGGCATGATTTATGTACAGGCTCTGTGCCTTGGCTGACCAGTGAGAACAATGACACGGTGGAATTCAATGACCGTGAAGGTATCTTGTCTTCTTTCAAATAATATCTTTAAACTGCTTGGACCTTTGCATGGGAGAGGTTCTGTATGTGCCATATTCCATAATCTTTCAAATTTCACTTATGGGATTTATAATATTGTTTAATTATAATTTTTTTTAAAAAAAATTATTTTTATACAGTCTTCTGCAGAATTTTTTTACAGTTATACAGTCAGAAATTAATTAGATATCCAATTAACTGTGTGATCAGCTGTTATGTACAAGACAAAAAAAACCCAAAAAAACAAAACAAAACAAAAAAACCACCACCACCACCAACAAAAAAAACCCCAAAAAATCAGATGCTACTTTTTCCAGTAAAGGATGCAGGAAAAGTTAAATCTTTTTGGAGAACGATGGCTGCTGTAACCAGGCCAAAATACGGATGTCCTTAGGAAGACAGGAAAAAACCCCAAACTGCCTCTAGCATCTAGATTAATAATTATCAAGTAAATAATGTAGGTAGAATCACTGCTAGGAAGAATAGAAATGGATTTATGTGAATTTAAGGTTGGCTGAAGTTTGGTTTATCTCAATGTGTGTCAAGAAACGTCATGAATTTAATACAATTAATATATGTTCTAACTATGATTGTAGTTTGTGATTTATTCTGCCAAAACAATGAATGCAGTTATGGAGAGCAGCTGTAGTGGGTTTCAAGTTTATTTTAAGGATAATCAATTATACCTGAGCAAAAACTAGACCAGTCTGTGTCCAGACAGGAATGATGTATTCATCTCTCCAACCACAGGCATAGTAGTTTGTCATGATCCATCTCTTGTCAGTGCTGGTCAGCTTTCTCTGCAACTGTCTCATTTTGGAACAGGTATTTGAATTTCTTATTCTGATGGTGTGTAGAATAGGAAGATTTGCCTTTCTATCTCTTTATGGCCAAGTGCAAGCTCAGTTGAGTCTGTCGGTGGTCCAACTAAATTTATTTGGGGTTTGTTGGTTTATTTCTTTTCATTTCCCCTTTTTAGTAAGAGATACTTTCTCATTTAGCATTTTACTTATTGTGGTCTTCCCTAGGATATCCAGGAAATCTTGGATACCTGTAATTTTTGAATGACTTAGAGAGCCTCCATATACACTGGTGCAGTCACAGGTTCATTAGCCCAGCTGAGCGTGGGGAGTGTTTTTTATTTTATTTATTTTTATCAAAACATAAATTAACCCACTTACAGGTATCATTTCTGGTAGAAAATGTCCTAAGGGAATGATGAGGATAAAAAAATCAGAAGCTTTATGCCTCTCTTATGTTTTCAGAGTGGAGAGCCCTATGAACTTTGATTGAAAGACAGGCAACAAGGTGAGGCTCTGAGAGAGTGAAATTTGGGACATTTCTCTTTTTAAGGGAATTATACATGCTAGCTTGAAACTCACAAGATCTCCAATGCATTGTCATAGAGTTTTCACAGAAGCTTCTAAAAACTGAGATGTTGACACATTTCCATGAATTATATTTCTGATGGAAATACTTTTACCATAAGAATTTTGGTCCATTTAAATTGTATCTGCTTCCAAATTTCTGCTAAAATCCAGGAGGATTTCATTTACTTAGTTTACAAGGCTATAGCTTCCATCTAGCAGCTTCAGTGTAGATGTTTTGCAGAAGGAAGCCTTCTTTGTCCTGAGTGCTGAGTGACCTGAATTGCCATAAGAAATACAGTTCTGATACCAAGTTTTGGGTCTCTTGGTCACAAGGCTGTGCATTTTTGTGTAAAGAAATGGCACAAGGCAGGATGACAGCATGTGTGTGAGAGGCAAGGCAAGTGATGTAGATCTTTTCATAGCTGGAGCCTTGGACTGATGTTAGAACAAGTGACTTGTCACGTAAGCAACAATTCTGCACTCTTAAATAGCAGAAACATAATCTCCATAAATCGCAGGTTCACACGTTTTCTACAGAATGGCCTATAACAAAATTATTTGCTGATTCTACTAAATAAATGGCTGTTGATCTTGAAACTGATCTCTGGAAGGCATTGTAAAAGAATTCCTGCAGTGACACCCAGTTTCACCTAGTTCTGCAACACCTAAATAGCTTGCCAAAATTTAAACAGATGTGTTATTTACATGATGAGATTTTCAGCCTAGCTCAATAGGTGAAGAAGATGACTGAGCCATAAGTCTGTCTCTAATACACTTTGGTCTTTCTGAATTTTTTCTGATTTGCATAAAGTAATAAAAAGCTATTTAGTGCACACTGAGTTGTAGCTGCACTAGTGAAGCTGCTGCAGACAGAGGGCAAAAAAACCCCCAAAGTCTGAACCTGTTTACAACAGGGTTCAGCGTGCTCTGGGAGTGTCTGGCTCCAGCAGAACTCTGTATTTTGGCTCTGTCCTTTCTGTCCTCTTCTATTAACTAAGTTAGAAGATGACCTAGATCTGACTTGCTCCCTCTTGGCAGTTTTTCTGCTCTGAGCACAATGGAAAGTGGCTTCTTACTGTGCATTTCACGTGTGATGAAGAAAATAACATACATTGTTATCTGCTTCTGAAGTCAGGTGATAGGAAAGCAAAAAATATTGTGGGAGCTGCTAATCCCAGCTATAGCTCTAAGTTATTGAATGAAGAGCTTCAAAGCACAGTTGTGATTGTTCTTGCTTTCAATCTTAAGACTGAAAAAGAGGAGGAATTCAGATTACGGATAAAAGCAGATGCTCCTAACTCATCTGCGGGAGGCATCCTAGGCTGATAAAAATTCTGCTTTTGAGATGTCAAAGAGAAAGAAAGGCTTTGCCAATAGCAGCATAATGTTCTTGGTTAAACCAAGCTGAAATAAATCCATTACTTAATGTAGCAGAATTGGAATAAAGTGTGACTGGAGTTCTTATTGTATAAAAATTGCCTCAAATTAAAGAACAGTGGGTACAGATACACTTGGATCTGTTCCATCAGATAATTTATTTTTCCTGTACCAACTAAAATGAGGAGGATGCCAATTCTGTTAAGTAAAATTGAAATACGCTATGTGTCTGTGGATGACTAAATTATTTTTTTCTTGGATGAGTTCTGTTTAATCTGGCAGAGCTGAAACTTATTCTGCTGTGTTTACAATGTCTGGCACCCCAATAGTTGATTTTTTCAGAGTCTTTTTACCTATACAGATCAATGAGGATGTTTGTTGGGCAGAAGAATTGCAATTCTCAGGTGATTCAGCAAAGAAAAAAGTATGAGTGTATGCATGCACATGAGATAGTTTGATTCCATATGCATATTATGGATACAACATCAAGTGAAAATACATGATCTGAGAGGGAATATATCAGTGAAATCTATCTATAAATTTACATATCAGGCAAATGTTTTTGTCAGAGAGCTATTTCAGTGGGATTTGAAATATCTAGGTGGGTTTTTTGGGTGAATTCAGGGAGACCTTTCTAAGTTTATATGCTCAAGCTATGGCACAGCTTGAAGAAGTCCACAACAAATTAAAGCCAAAGCTGCCCTAGTGTTAAAAATTATTGAATCATGGGGAAACTGTCTTTGCCTAAATGTAATGTGGTACAGTGTTCTTCCTTGCTTTTTATTACATGATAATGTTTGTGTTTGTGTATTCTTTCTCCCATTTTCTTGAAGTATGATGAACATAATGAAAACAGACCACCCTCCTTAGGGACATGGGGGGGAAAAAACCAGACAGAGAATAAAATCAAAGGGCAGTAATAGAATGATAAAAGAATTACTTTTTTTTGACTAATGCATAGTCACTGCATCATGAAAATCAGAGCCTTAGGAGGTCAGCCAGACAAATCTTGTAGATGCATTTGATAATGTTAGCATCATAAATAATTTTTGCAGTTATGCAAGCTAAGACAACAACTCAAGCTTGAAGCTCTTCATTGAATGAGAGAAATGCTCATTGAGGGAGCAGGAATTTTCCTATGCATATACATAAATATGCATATAGTATTTTCAATTAGTAGTCAGTTTATTAAGGACTATTTTTCTTTGAAAACTCCGTTAATCTTCTGCTTACTCTGTGAAATCCAAAGGCCAAATGGAGTAATAATCTGATCACATGTGGTGGCCCTGGTATAGCTGTCATATATATATATGTATCTGCTTTTCTGAATGACACCTTGCAAGAATCTGCTAAATGAAAGGCCTTCCCACTCCATGTCTGACTTTGTGGAACCTCTTGGTTTTAACGCAGTTTGACAGCAACAGAAGCATCCAGTTCAAAGATTGTCCTTTCCTTTTCTCCTCACATCCTTTCCTGGTTCCCCTGCTCCTGTTAGTAGTAATGCTAATATGTCCAGGAGAAGTGACAGAACACAGAGCTGCTCGTGAGGAGGAACTCAAAACTCCATCCCTGCCCTAACACACGCATTCTACTGCAAACCACTGCATTTTGCATTATAACTACATTAATCCTCCAACTGCTGGTACAAAGGGGTTTGCCCCTCCTCCATCCTCCTGACTTGCAGTGGGCTCTGGCCCAAATATAGGTGTGACATGTGACTGAGTGGTGTGACAGCTCTGGTAGCTAAACTGGCAGAGAATGTCATTAGGATAATTTAGCTGTGTCATGAAACTGCACTCTGCAGGGCCATTTAGTGTTTCTTCCTCACATCCCTCATCTAATTGTCAAATTAAGATGTATAAAGTGGTGTAATGCACACATCAGTAGTTTAGGGTCTTTGTACTTGCTAAGAGATGCTTGATAGTTCTGGGAAGTGTAGGGAGGGGGAAAAGATAATAAAAAAGAATAGGGGGAATGTGGAAGGAATAATTTAAAATAATTTTAACCCACTCATCTACTCTAACAGTCTGTGCCTTACGTCAGCTTAGAAATCTTTGCCTTCAATTCCCAATATACATCACTGTATTACTTAAATACCTTCAATTTGTTCTGCACGTTACTTATCAGTTTTGAGAAATGATGAAATGAGGCATTATAACTCCCCTTATAACAGGCTGTGTTCCTCTTCTTATGTACCAGAAAAACCATTCAACCTGTTTAGTTACATTTTATTGTGAACTCATTATGAAAGGTATTCCTGGTATTCTTTATAATTTTTGTTATATTTTCCTTCATTTTAGCTCAGATTCTCCTGTTATTAACCATATTTTTTCTTAGCACCATCTGCTTGGTGCTTTGTCATTTCTACAATATGAATTGCCTCATCATTACTGGACTTAAATCTGAGTAATTTTTACTTTTCCTCAAGTTGTTTCTCAGTTAAGCTCCAAAAAGGTCAGAACATCTTCTAGAGTTAGATCCTAAATCATATTCAAGTAACTTAAAACAAAAAGGAATCGATTTAAAAGCTTCCCATGGCAGTGTTTGTACTCAGTAGTAAAGTATTTCAATCACTAATGAGATGCAATTAATAAAGAGGCTTTATTATACAGATAATTGAAATTTAATTTATTGTAACTATTTGGGTTTTTTTGCAATGGGATATTTATGACTGACAGTCCCAATGTCTTAATGCAGATGTCATTAAGATTGGATGGCTTCTGTGCACCAGTGGTAGTTCAGAATTCTTCCTCTCTTCAGAATGATGACGCTCCCTTGGGAAGCACCACAAACATTTGAGATATAATTTGGAATGAGGAGGAATCTACTGAGAATAGCATTAAGTTACACCTTAAAGCTACTTATTTCTCATTACCCATAAGACTTGGTTTGTGCACTCTCCCAGAGCTTCTGCTAGATTTATGTCTGTGAGGAGGCAAGCTTAACAAAATTTATGGGGAAAAAAATTCTAATCTCATATATATTTGCCAGACTTAGAACCTGTGTTGACATCTGCACTGTTTGTAAACCAGCAAACACAGGGGCTTTACAACAATGTGTGCTGATTGTGATACTGCTAATTCTTCCTCTTGCAGCCTGGATTACTGCACTTTATTCATCCTAATGCTGCATAGCTCATCTGACATTTCTTATATGTAGGTGGAACTTGGGAGATGGTACATAGCACTAATCAGTTCTGAATCTATCTGAAGGTTGTGAAAATTAGAGTTTTGAGCTAAGGATAAGACATATCCAGAGCAACAAAACCTCTATAGTAGTTAGCTGGTAATGTTGCATAAAGACAAATTATAAGGATCCACTTCAAAAGTCCTGGAAATCGGGAAAATATAAAGAAGAAATGCTTAGAACACTTAGTTTTAACTGAAGGGAGCGATTCTCTCCACAGAAGAAACAACTCTATCTGCAACAGTTAGTATTTTCCTGTTACCCACTGTGCCAGCCAGTAATTCCCAGCAGTCTAGAATCAATGCACTGCATCTATTCGATAATGTCACACCAGAAGCTCCAAAGGGTGGAAAGGATGATGTATTACCTGAGAAATTATGTGGGAAGGAAAAAACAGATGAGCACAAAACCCTGAGTAGATCTGAAAGTTTCGTAATGGCAACTATGTCACATTTGTAAGGAAAACAACCCAAAAACCTTCATACCAGTTGATGAAAATAGGCAGTAAAGGGTTTGGTCTGGCCAAGCATGTTATTGGATACTGTCTGCATTATATTTCTTTGCCTTGAACTTTTAATAGTGTGAACCAAGAATCTTCCTTTATAATTCTGTGTTTCCATAGTAGTAATAGAGCTGCTGCAGCTGTGATAAAAGGGCTACTGTGTCTAAGGCTTTGTGCTTTTTCTTTTCCAGTTAAGTTGGCCTTGCAAAAGACAAATAGACTAGACTAGAATAGAATATTTACGTTGGAAGGGACCTACAGTGATCATGCAGTCTATGTGCATGGACAATTTTGGGCTCAGCAGAAGTCGAAGCATGTTATTAAGAACTTCAGTGGTGCTTCTTATGTTCCTAAAGGAGAAGATCGTGTTAAATGATCTGTATTCTGGGAAACCCTTTACTTCTGTTGCTGCTCTGAAAAGTGCCAATTAGAACCATTCCTACAAAATGGGGGCAGGGCTTTGTATTCAGGCACAGTCTGCCTATGATTGTGTTCAGCAGAAGCAAGTTTATGTCAGAGAGTTTCTTTAATATCGAGCATTTTCATTTAAATTTTGTCATTCTACTAACTGTGTGGTACATTTAACTTCTAGAAAATATGACAAAATATCTGTGAAAAAAACATAATCTGGTCACTATTAACCCAACTCATTCCTAGAGGCAACACTGGCCAAACTTCCTGCTGACTGGCATGTTTCTGTGGGTGAGCCAGCAAGGGCAGTGGCTGGTTGCAGAGGAAGAGGGGAGGCTTGAACTCACCATCTCTCTTCCATGCATTGAAGAGTGCTTTAATGGACAAAGATCCTCCTTCAGCCTGCTTGACTCTTCTATACTCAGACATATCTGCCTTGCCTCCCAGTTCTGTTACCTTTCCTGGCAGATTATGGAACTCTACCTGTTAGCCATCCTTTTGGTCAGATAATTTACCTATTCATGTTCTTGGGTTGTCTACATCTGCTTCTGAGTTCCTCCTCTGCCTTTTCCCAGGTTCTTTTCTCTGGTATGACCTGCAGAATTTGCTTTTTATTCCTTTAGACCCTGCTCTTCATCCAGATAATTGTCTCATTCAAGCCTGGTCTTGCACACCGGGGTCTTGGTACATCCCCTCTGCAGCACTGACTTACATTTCCCATTTATCGTGTATAGATGGTCTCAGTTACCTCCCCAGACACACTTGGCCCGAAATGCACAAGATCTACGTTCTTTCCTCTAAATCTTTCAGCCTTAGCCAGCCAGCTAAGACCAGATCTTTTTGGCATAGTCCAAGTCACAACTCCTCCAATCCACATCTCCTCCCCACGTTTATTTGTAACATTGGGTGCTCTCCTATCCAGTTCTTGGGAAGCTTCTGGGCTCTGACGGTGGTGGAAAGAGAAATGCTCTTAGTTCAGGTGCTTGTAACTGCAGGAAAACTCCACTTGACCTAACATAGAACATCCCATATAAGGAGTAAAAAATTATGGTTTTTTTGTTTTTTTTTTTTTCCTTCTGTGAAGAAGAAAGAGTTATTTCTAAATGATGAGCTTCTACCATATCAACTGTGGCTTTTAAAATCCATACATAGCTAAGCTTTGACTGACTTCCCGCAGAAAAAAAAAAAGGCTCAGCACTTAACACAGGGAACCAAGCACCAGCTAACTTGTAATTGCAAAAGGGGTGTCAGCAGGAGTAAAGCAGTCTCTCTGAGTAGATTATTGTGTGGTTGATGTTTTGTTTAAACAGTTCATTTTTAAGCTAGTAGAGGTAAACTTTAGCAAACCAGTGAGTAGTGAAATCCATAAAAGGAGATGTTAAGAAATTTCGGTTGCTGTATTTTTCGTACAGGCAGCATTTTGTAGCTGGGCAATTACTCAGTTGTAATTTTCCAACCCTTTGCTTCTTTATTGTTCCATTCCAGACAGAAAGTTGTGGGGGAAGTCGAACATTGGTCTGTGTAGCACTGTCCAGAGTAAAGTGTTTACAAGTGGCATGAGAGTACCTAGTAGTTGTTATTGCACATAGCCCACAGAATCTGTAATACTCAAGAAGTTATTGTATCCTGGGCTAGGTAAGTTTCGTGTGAGTGGGGTGCACACAGAACTTGTGCAGGATGTTGGTTACCTTACTTTTGGCAGAGTGGTCTCAGGGAGTTTCCTTTCCCTGAGGATTCTTTGTTTATTCCAGGTGGAGGAACAAAAAGGCAGTCATGCTGTGCATAGGTTGTTCACAAGTGAGGGCACAAATTACACCAGTTCAATACCTTTTGTTCCTGTGTTTTGTTTTTAACATTCAAGGTTCATCATGACCTCTGCTGTGTGACTCTGTGCACTGTGCCATCCCACGTCATAGCATAACCCTGGCTTGCAGAAGGAGTTTATTTTAGTGACAGGCAGCAAGCTTCATAAACTTAGGTGTACACAAAGCCACAGAACACAGATGATGAGGGACATGAACCAGCTATTTGCAGCTCAGATGCACACATGCTGGTTTGTTTTTTTTTTTTTCTCCTAAGGTTTTGTCCATAGTCTTTCTTACTTTGCTATGGCTCATATAGTAATTTGTAGGTTCTGTTGAGGAGATCAAAATCTTCTGTTTCTCAGCAAAATTTGATTTCCCATCTGCTTCTGACAGATTTCTCTATTCAGCAGACTCTGAGAAAGCCTTGTCATTCCTGACACATGGGAAGTTATGAGCATTAACTCATGCCCTTTTAATGTTCGTGAGTGTTATCTGAATAAATCACTAACATTAAAGTCTTAACCCTTTTCAGTCTGAAAACTGGCATTTTCAGAGCTTAATCTCCTCTGTCTGGCTAATATTTCTCTTGTTCTGCCAGATGTGTGCAATGTCACTCATTTCAAAATTGTTTGCACTGTGCCTTGGAAGCTGTAACATCTTCAAATGAAAGTAACTACAGACTTATTCAGGGGCTGTCATGATCCCTTTGCATCTTTTGTCACTGTTACCAGTGGCACAAGAAAGCCAAGTAGAGAGTGTTCTTTTGTTAGGTTTTACTTGTTTCATTCCAGATCAGAGAGAGCCAGTCTTAATATTGTCCTGGAGGCCAAGGCGATAAAGTACAGGTGATCCAGCTAATGCATTACCTCTGAATATCACTCTGTGTCGTGTTTCCTTCCTTCATCCCTCATGAGCTGTCACTGTTAAGATTAACTCTCTCTAATCAGTTCCTCTGACTGGACTTGCTGCTTCAGTTCCCCATCACTCTTGATTATTTTAAACTGAAGGAGAGCCATTGGATCACTGGATAAAGCTTATTCTTTCTATTTTGTTTTGTTTGATTTCTTTTTTACCATTTTATATCCCAAATTTATATCCTAAATTTTTGTATCCCCCTAACTCTTTCCCTATAATTGTAGATGGTACTTGCTCTAAGAATTATTCTGCTAAATAAATTACGTTCATTCAAAATAATTAATTAAAATGAGTTCAAGAGTCAGGCAAATTAAATGAACAGGCTTCTTTGCTATTGATCCTTGACAGAGTTGTCTATGACTATGATGCAGCATGATAAGCATTAACTAACAGATGAGTTTGATGGGTGAGGAAGTGGGCTGTGTGAGTGAGCAGCGTTCAGATCTCTACATGTTGTTAGCAGAGCTTGCTTACGGAGCACTCGCTCCCCTACTCTTTGGTATTCATCATCATCACCATCACTTCAAGGCTGAAGTTTTCTCTTGCTTCTGTGACTAGTGAGTTCAGTTTTTAAAAAAATCCTGTTGCTCTGAAGCAGCACCAGTGGCAGAGCTTAACTAGTAGTAAAACTTTTGTTTCCCACTTCTTTCTTAAGAAGATGGCCTGGTTGTTCACTTTTCTGTCTGCTGGCTTAATGTCATCTTGTAATAGAAAAGGAGATCATTCAGAAGTTGAGGTACCAGTCTGGGGTTAGGGTAATCTGTCTTTAGTTGCCTGCCATGACAACTGTCCAAAATTATTTTTAAAGTTTGTGATGCATATAGGATATTTGGTCTCTTTCCAGTCAATGAGATCTGTGCTACTACAGTTTCCTTAAACAGAAACAGGCAATAAAAGAATTCATTAGTCTTTAAAAACAACACTGAATAATCTGTTAAACATGAATAGCATCATTTCCAGAGGCATGTGGAAATGAAGACATTAAAGAATTTAAATCACTTAGGTGTTAAAGTAGCTGGTAACACATCAGTTCTAAAAGAGAGAAGTTATTTTCTCAGAATGAGAAAATGAATTTATTTTTCCAGGAAAAAAATCTTGCCTGCATACTAGTGTTGTCTTGTTCTTTGGAGACCATAATAAGTAATATAACAAGCAGCGTACATAATTTAACTGTACCATCTTCTACTTATACATTTTAGTATTTAAGTCACTATAATTTTTCTCTCTCTTTTTACCACTCTGTCTTTCCTGTTCTGCTGATACAATATGAAATGCCGACTTGGAATCCATATAAAATTTTGAACACTCATATATTTTTATTGTACAGTCATTCTGGGTTATATATTCCATGCAACCTAAACTCTTTTATTGGCAACATTTGATGCTTGGATGATGTAAGGAGCTCCACAGTGTCAGTCAGATTTGTTGGCTATAGCACTGCTGAATTTATGTTTCTCTAAACTCTTCTGTCACTTTAGTTCTCAATTAATGGTTCTAAGTTCTGTTTTAATATATTTTGTGTCAAAATCTTGCATAAATTTCAAATCTAAATAAAAAGAAATGGCAAAAATGGATGTTTAGAGTAAGTTTTACAATTCTTCTTGTTTCATTGCCCTCTGAGCATTGATTTCTTTGTTTAAATTTTATTTTAGAGAGCCTTTTACTGAAACTTCTTTTTTCTTTCTTTGCACTTGTACTGAGTAGGCCATATTTTATAGATGTCATCTCTATGTTCTTTTCTCATCCAAAACACTCTTATGCTTCATTTTACTTCAGGAAGAAATATCCCTGCACAGCAAAACTGCGGGAGAGCATGTAGCAAGTGCACCACACGTAGTCACAACTCTAGAAGTTCATGGTGTCCATGTAGGACTGATGCTATGTTAGCACGGGATGAGGTGAGTGCTAGCACCTTTTCACAGGTTTTGATGCCTGCACAGTCCTAGGTACCTCGTCATTTGCTTCTGTGCTGGCTTTTTTTCACACCTGCTTGTGAGCTTCTGGCAAAGCTTAACACTGTTCTGAAAAATGTTGCTGCTTAGAGGAAGAGTTGCACACCTCTTTGAAAGCAGGGCTTTGCATCATTTTGACAGCTGCAGGAAAGAAAAAAGAAACACATGGGTTACAGTTTAAGAGTTATTTGAAGTACTGGGGTAGCAGTGAAAACACCTGATAAATGTACAAATTTTATAACTGAGGGTTTGATCTGTAGTAGTTAAAATGAGGGGAAAAAAAAGAAACTGCATCAGTTTGGCAGTCCATTTTTGGGATGTATTTGAAATTCTGTAACCAGACGAGAACTTTGTTAATGCAAATATTTCCAAATGTCATCCTCAGATGTATTGGTGGTCTAATTTTGGGCTTTGTCTCCTGTTGTACTTCATGCTGGTCTTGGTGTTGTCCTGAATAAGCTCTAAGTGTCTCATCTTCCTAACCAGAATAATCTGTACTCCATCTCCAGCGGGGCATTTAGATACCTCCAGAGGTTTGTTGCACTGCACAAAGCAGTGCAGCCATACCCTGTTTGCTTCCAAAACCTCATCCTTACCTAGGGCTGTCAGAGAGTTCAGGGCTGTGAAAGGGAACAGAGAGGGAGGAAATCAAGATGAGGAACCATGGGCTTTCTGCTTCCATCTGGAGGCCTTCAGGGTGGGTGAAAACAGTGCCAGGAGTTCCTCAACCTGTGGAACTTTGTGTTCTGAGATGAACTCTTGTTTAGGATTGAGATGAGGGCCTTGCAGGACAATACAGCCTAGCTGGAAAACAGACACTTCCTTAGGGTTGACTCTAAACTAAACATTCTCTAGGACTTGTAAGCAAAATACTGTATCCACAAATCTCTCTCAGGATTTCTTGGACAATATTTAACAAAACATTGCATGTGGTCTTATATTGTTACTGTTTTATAGAGAACTGTCATACAATTTACTGGAGAATGCTTGTAAATCATATTCAGTAATTTGATCAATAGAACATTGCAACATAGCTACAGTACTTTGTTAAATAACACAGGCTCTTTAAAATTTCTGTAAGAGCCATGTCATTCATTTTCAGAAGCTTCTTGAATTCCAAGGGAACATTTTGCTTTCCTCCTGAATGTTCCTTATAGGCTTTTTTAAAAGAACAGTTTCTATTTAGCTAAATGGTGGTGGTGCTCTAGTCTCTGGCTCTTTATGAGGCCAGGAATATCAGCAACAGTCTCCAAGTACTGTGGACCAGATCCAAAGTACACTCTGCAGTCAGTGAAAGTATTTTCATTTATTTTAATCAATGTTGGCTCAGGCCCTGTAATAGTGGCCAACTTTTTCGCTGTCATAATGATCATGACAATGCTTTTAAAAAGTCTGTAATTTTCTTTCTTGGTAAATGGACCATATTCCAGCATCATGATCAGTCCAGAAAACCCTGTGTATATGTTCAAAGGGCACTGAATTGCTCTGTGTATGGAGAGCTATCAGATGGAGGAAGATGTTTCTGCTGAGCCATTTGGGCACATATTTACTGTTGGTATTGCTGTCTCTTCCTTCTGATAAGTGCACTAATATTTTTTTTTTCTCCAATGTGCTTTCTTAAAAGTTTTTTCTGCTTTGGGCTCCAAACAAGTGTATCTAAGATTCTATGTATAAGATGCTGTGTTTGTGAATAAAATATAAAGAATTGGCTAGCATCTTTATTATTTTTCCAGTATTTCTGCTGGGCAGAATTGTTTAGTCACTTCCAATATCATATTTAATTTATCAAAAGGAAAATGCTGTAAAATTGTAATGTAACATCTCTGATTAGGAGTGTGAAGCTGAAGGCTTGGAGTTTTTCTTTGTTCTCGTGATTTTTACCCTGAAAATTAACTCGTCTGTTATTCTCTGAGCTTTCTTCTAGAGTCTGTGCAAAAAATTCTAATATCAGTTCACCTGGTGGATGCAACCCTACTGTCTATGCAACTGTGTGGTTTAAGTACGGCATTTCTTCTGTAGTGTCCATAGTATTCGCTGCTAGAGCTGTGAAAGTAAAAATGTAACAATGTGTCAACCAGCTTCAGTATTTGGACCTCACAAGTCTCAGTCTCAATCTCACGGCTTCATTTCCCACGGATGCAAAGTTTGATGAAACCCTCTTAACCACAGAAAAGGGAGGACTGAAATAGCCAGGTGCACTAAAATAAATTAACAAGACCACCTAATGCATGGTACAAAAGGCAGTCTGACTTGACAAGAGTGGAAATCTCCCGAGCTATTTCTTGGGTCCAAACTTTGGACAGCTTGACACTTTTTACTTTTTAATAGAATTGGATTAAAAATATGGATTTGAGCCAGTGTGATGATAAAATATGATGGGTAAGGAAGTGTGCAACTTATATCTCTCTGGATTTACCTTTTCGTACTGTGATACCTGTGCTCATGGTTAATTAAATTACAGTGTGCCTTGCTGGTGATGTACTCTCTCTCAGCTAATTCACCTTAACAAACCTTTGATGGGTTGTTCACCCCAAACATTTTAGACAATCTGTGGGAAAGATGAAGGGTACTTTTCTGAATGTATAGTAAATAGGCACTGGAGGTGGATACTAGGTATTCATCAGAAGCACATATTTTGGTGGACAATAAAAGAAAATAAGTAGACAGAATATAGGAGACCGTGGCCTTCTGATACCAAGTAGCCCCCTAGCATGTTGTCCCCCATGCAGCTGGTGACAGGGAAGAATTCTTGCAAGCAACAGTTTTTTTCCTCCAGCAAGAGTTTTCCAGCCAGTGCTGCTGGTCTCTCTGGGAAAGTGGCTGCTCATGTGCACAAGACTTGGTGGGAGGCTCATTGTCTTTTGAGTATGACAGGGAAGAACAGAAGCAGACAGTAAAAACAAATAATATATTTAAAAGTTAGAAACCAAATAGGGAAGTCCAGAAAAAAATGAAAATAGGAATGCAAAATAAGAACAATTGATGTTGGGTTTTTTTGTTTGTTTGTGGGGTTTTTTGGTTGTTTTTTGTTTTTTGCGGGTTTTTTTCTACAGAATTGAGCATCCCTAGACATAAACTCTTTTCATTCTGCATCAAGGGTCCACTTTAATGCTAAAGGACATCTGACTCTGTGTGGGTTTTAGGTTACTTTACTGGGAAATACTAAAGCCAAGCTCAGTTTCGGGGTGGTTTACTGATACTGGGAATATGAAGCATGTTTGTTCACAGGCAGTGACATGCAGGGCATCCTGTCCTCCTGAGCACTAGAAGCAGGCTGACCTAATGGTAAATGAAATTCATTCTTAGCAGCTGGCATATACCACTGAGATCATTGCAAATTTGTCACATCTTGTGAAAATGTCTGTCACTGAAATACATCACAGGACAGCGTGCTTTATCCTGGTTCTATTATAAACAAAAGCTATTAGAAGAATTTCAAAACCTTGTTTCCAGAGGAAGACAGAAATTAAAAAAAAATCCATGGTTCAAAGGTCCCCCACCCTTTTTATGAGTAGATGGAAGCAAGTATGGATATGAATACAAAATTAGCTTCTGATTACAGTCTTAAGAAGGGTATTTTGCTGGTCTTTTCGTTACATTTGACTCTCTCTAATTTAGCCTCATAGTAAAAGCTGATATCTGGGGGAAAAATTCTGTGTGTAGCACTGTTATCAAGTAAAGATTTAGACTGGGATTAGGTTGAAATCATAATATTTGCTGCTGTTACCAAAAGTTTGTAGAAAAAGGTTAGATGAGAATGTATAAGTATTTGGAGTGCTCCTAGACAGGGTTTCACATTAGAATTTATTGCTCGCAAGTATTATCCTTGTTTTGCACCAAGCGTTACTCATAAGTTCTCAGCTTAGGTGTGTTACTGTAAAAGAAGGAAAAAGAGGCATCTGAAAAGGAGCACACTGACAGAGACAATGTGATACCCCCTTTAATGTTTTAAAGGTCATATTCTTCCTCCATCCCTTCATTTCTCTTCACTAATAGCTTTTCCTCAAATGTTAATACATGACCCTTGCATGCCTGTTGCCTCTACTTGATCAGAGGCATAGGCATCACATGTAATTACAATTATCATAAGAGGGTTCTGCAATAACCCTGCTAAGTGCCCTGTGCTGCAGTAGGAAAAGGGGAATTTCTCACTTCAGAGTACATTGATTACTGCAGAAGGGATTCAGCTCCTCTCTTTTCCTACTGCCACCTCCCTACCTACCACATATGCTTTGTTTTCAGCTTTTGGGGCTCTGTTAGAAATCTTCAGGAGTGGCCTAAGAAAGCTCTGAGCTCACTGTCTTCGCTAATCTGATACAAAAACTGCTGTGTACTTGTACCCTACAGCTGATGAACAGAGAGAACCAAAACTGCTTGGAAGATGCTCTAAATTAAGTTGCTGTCTTATGTTCACACAAGAATAGTGCCACACTTATATGCCTTTTGTCAACACTCAGCATGGGTCAATGCTGGCTATCAGCATTTGTGTTCTCTAAATTTGGCCTATTAAACATGAAATGCATGACCACTCTAGACCATGAATGAATGTTTGGATGAGAGTTTTCTGCTGACAGCTTTTACAAAAACAGATTTCTTTTTCCCCTTAAATTGGACCAGAATAGTAGTGGTGGTTGACACATTTTGCTCTCAACTGAGAGAGATTTTTAATGCATCTTGGATCAGTGGGGTGCAAAAGTTTGATAGTTTCTTTACACTGAATGCACAGAGGAGCAAGAAAACTGCTTTTTATCTACTCTGTTTATTTTTCCAAGCTTTGGAGCTGAGCATTTCACTTCAACCTTTTCTTATATAATACCTTATGATTTCTCCAGTTTCCACTTTAAATGCTGGGACTTCTTTGATGTGATAAACAGTTTTGCAATCACAATACCTGGAAAGTTGCTAATTAATGATAATGAACTGGTCCTGGACAAAGAAAAAAAACCCCAATCTGTAACATCTTATGAAAGAGTGGCATATTATGGGATTCTTGGAGCATGGCAGATGGTTTTTATTGTGAGAACTGAGAATATTCAAGTAGTGAGTCCATTATATTTTCATCTGGCTTAGGTTTTTTCCTATCAAGAAACACCACATATTTCAGGCAAGGCTTGCCAAAGAAATCATGATGTGACAAAAGCTTTTCTGCAGAATGTCAAGGAAGGTCTTATAAACTCTTCCTGAACTAAACTTTCTACACTCTTTATGAATAGTCTCAAATTTTATCCATACATTCTCTCTCCCTTCTTTTTGGGGCATGCTCTCATCCTTGTTTTTGGTAATTACTTTCTGATGTAACTTCCTTAAAATTTGCTTTTATTTGAAGTATCCCAGGTGAACCCTGGTTTCAGAAGTTTTTATTTATGTATCTTGTGTTTGGCCAAATTTTCTTTTGGATTTGAGATTTCTTTTTTTTCCAGAACCACTAACAATACCCAGACCAGTGGGTTTTTTTCCAAATGTTGGCTGTTTTTTGCATAAGCTGTTACTCTGTCTTAAGATAAAATTTCTTGTAAGTGTTTAAAAGCCGGACCAAAGTCCCTGTTGGCTTCAGAAAGAGCAGATCTGGATCTTGATATTCAAAGGATTACAGGATTATGTGGTTTTGTCCTATTTATTTATTGACCAAGTAACAGTGATAGTGACATTTCCCTTCCAAAAGACTCTCAATCTATAATCGTGTATCCTAAAAAATGTGGTCATCAATTTCCTATCACAAGATCAAACCTCCTTATCTACAGGCTGCTGATGTCCAAGTCCTGTTCTTGTGTTAGACCCATCAGCCTACAAGATCACAGGATTAAAATATGAACATTGGCAGAAACTGCACAGCAAACCATGAGGCAGGGTTATTGAGCTTCAGTAGGCATCTAGGTAATTCCATAAAGGTTATTCAGAAAAGCTCTTTCTAAGGCTCTAAAACTCGGGATAAAACAGTGCTGAGGCCAAGACTAGAAACATAATACACAAAAACATCCCAAATTCTCTTTCAGACTCCCCCATGTCAATTTGTACTGAGTAGCATGACTTAATGATTTTTATACATTTAAAATGGATTTAGATTCAACTATTTTTAAACCACAGTGGCATTTTAGTAAAATTGTTAACAATTTGAATATGGAAAAATGAAAAAAAAAAAAAAAGGAAAATTAGAGTATTTAGTAAGTCATTAGAGAAAAAAAAATTGAGTGTTTGCAATGCAGATTGTGCTCTACAGAGTCTTAGTTGTCATCCTAAATTAATGCAAGTAGTTTAAAAATAGTGTATTATTAAATATTTCTAGAGTTCCAAATTGAAATAATGTCCTTCTTTAAAACTGAGACAAATCTTAGCAGAAAAAAATTAATCTGAAATAAATTTTTCATTTTGTAAAAATACCAATTGACCCTATTCAGTGAAAAACTAGTTTTGATATCATCAAAGGAATTTGTCCAATGCTGTTCTGCCTATTTTTGTAACTTTTTTTTCCAAAATGGAAGATTTTCTACTCAAATCTGCATGGTACCAATACAGAACATTAGGCTTCACTTCAACCCATTCTTAGAAATCTGTGACTTAAATTTTGCGTGTTTGCATTAACACATCTACCACCACATATCCACAGGCAAGAAATTATTAGCGTGCTGCTGTCAGACCAGCAGCATGGAAACAGGAAAGCCGTGTGATTGAATGCAGAGCTAGTCCCCATCTGGGTCCTGCAAGTGGAAGCTTGAGGCTGGAAGTGATCGTCCTGGCCTTTAATAATGATACAAAAGAAGGAGATAATATAAAGAGGGAGCCAAGAAAGGCATCCTTTCATATGACTTCTTGCACTTTTGACTTCATCACTAGAAATAAAATTTCTTGGTTTGTTTTTGATTGACTTTAACTATTGGGTCACACATTCCTCTAATAGACTTTTAGCACGAGTGCATAATTGTAATTGATCTGTTTTTAGGGTGGATTGCCATAAGGGAGTATTAACTAAGAGTAAAATTGACTGACTTGTATTCCAGAGGTCACAGCATCACTATGAAAATACAACTGCAAGGCTGCTTTTCTCTAAATTTCAATTTAGTAGCCCTCAAAGAGAAAATGTGGAACCATCAGTTGTGGGCATCTGCTTCACTATCAGCCAGTAAATAATTTTATAATATTGAGATGTCTTTGATCTATCACAAAATGACACTGCTGTTACTCATTTTGGGTGGATCTTTTTAGATACCACTGTGGGGCCTGTGTGGCTAAAGGGGGGAAAAGAGAAATATAGATACTTCCTTTTTTTTTTTTTTTTTTTTTTTTTTTTTTTTTTTTTTTTTAATCAAGATACTGAATTTGTTATCTCAGGGGAAGCAACAGCAAATTTTCTAAATGGGAAAAGACAAGTAGTGTTTTTATCTGTGTATTTTTTATAATTTGTCTCATATAAAAATTTGAACTGCATGGGTTACTACTCTTAGGTTGTTATATGGTTTTCCTATGTAGAAGACTAGGTTCTATTTGCTATCCTACATACATGAGCAGGGATGTAGATGGAGAAGCAGTCTGCATTTAATGTTGGATGACTCATAACCTATACTTAAGTCAAATTTTAAACCTTTTAACACCATTGGGCTGAGAAAGCAGTAGGATGCTGGAGTAATGTTGGGGTGCTGGGGGTGATGGCAGAGGCAAAAGGATGAAGGGGTGACAGAACCAATGAAAAGACATGAGCAAGCTCCCTGGTACATGGAAAACTCATTCTGGAAGAGAGAAACTGTTTGGCCAAGGCTGAGTGGCTTTTACAAAAAGATTGAAAGTTCTTTATGTGACTGTATGTCACAGAACCTATCTCAGGCTTTAAAGTCTAGCAGTTTACATAAGTAGTATGTACTCTTTAGTTTGAGGTTTTGGTTTTTTGGTGTTTTTTATTGATTTGTTTTGTTGGTTTGTTTTCGTTGGTTTGTGTTTTTTTTGTTTTTTGGATTTTTTTTTCCAACCAGTATAGGCCAGGGGTGAACTTGCCCTGATTCTTAAAGCTCTTACATGTCTTTTGAAAGATGTAAGTAATATCTTTTATTGTCTGTGAACAAGAGAGTGGAAAGACAGGGGTTATATAGGAACATAAATGAAATGAGACTTTTATGGAAGCATCAACTCTAACCATTTAGAAAGATTTGTGTTATTGCATTTAATTTCCTCCAGATGTTCTTGCAAAAGGGGAATTAGGATTAACCTGGGAAGGTCAATGGAAAAGCATATTCTCCTGATTTTTAGAATAGGGGAGAAAGGACCCTTATAGTGCTCATCTGACAGCTTTACAGCTACCAGAATAGTCATTCATTCTGCTTACAGTGCAGGAAGGAAAATTCTTGGAAGAAGCACCATCATGACAGCTATTAAAATTCTAGGAACTTTCCTGCTATTCAGAATCCCTGAAAAGCCAATGGGGAAAAGGGCCTCTGTGTTAGTATTGGATTAAGATTGTTTGCATTTTGTCTGGGTTTCATGTGACTAAATGTTGACACTGACTGAAAGAGAGAAAGAGCAAAGAAAATAAGAAAATGCTATCACCAGAAATAACTTAAATTAGCATCCTGTTTGACAACATCAGCAAAGTCTGAAGTTTCTTATCACTCTTAATCAACTGTTTGGCAAAACATTTATCTTATGTGGACAAGTCATATTTGAAGATTGAGGAGTAATTGCTCTGGATTTGATATGATAAATGTGGTGGGAAACCTAGATGGCATACAGAAGTCATTTGAACTAATGTGGTGTCAGATATGGTTTTGTAGCCTGGGGAACTAGAGACACGTCATCTGTGTAAATTGCTTGTTTGAGTAGTGAAGATTGAATATATGGGGTTTCTCCCTATTTGTGTTTCTCATTACATCTGTGTTTAATCTTTGCTAATGACTCTCCTGTTCCTGGCAAGACCAAAAGCTGCTGACAAGATAGTGGGGCAGGTATCTGGTTGTGTAGCTACTTTTCTGCTCAGCCTTCTCTGAGACAAACTGAATTGTGAAAGCCTATAGGCCCAGAAGGGCTAGTAGATAACAAAATTACGTTGAATGTCTTCTCTAGAACCTTTCTATGTCTCCCAAGCCCACCACTCAGCTGCCTCTATAAAGGAAATCAGAAATAAATGCCATATCATAACAGAGTCAAGCTGTGGGAAAAAACCAAGTTTTTGTCAAATCCGTGGCAGTGAGTGGCTTTCCTGTAGAAAGAAGATGCTGGTGGATGTTTAGACAATTTTTCACTATCTTCTCTAGTGCAGGGAAAGTGCCAAAGTAGAGATGTGGGTGTTACTGGTGTGCTAGACAAGCATTTCTCCATGTTCCTTTGCTTCAAAGAAATAAGGTTGAAGACCAAAAGTTCTTTTCATCTATAGTAAAATTAGAATTTCCTAGATCTCAGTTTGGATGTCTGCTCTTTTGCTGCCTTGGTCAATTTCAGTGAAGAAGTTTACTTGAAGAAATACGCACTGATTAAAATAGAAACTTACTTCCTTCTTTTCCATTTATTGGTCTCTATCTTCCACAATAGAAGTGAAAAATATTAGTCATTATTAAAAAAAATGAAAAGGCAAGAAGTTTTCCCGTGGTAGTTTAATGAAATTTTTATTTTTCCATTTATTTGTTTGTGTTTTTGCTTCACATAGTTCTATATTGAAAATAAGTACACCCTGAGATTTACTCATTTACTTTCTACTGCCTGTGGCTCTTCTTTTACGTATAATATCATGTTTTCTTGGCAATGTGCTGCTTTTTGCAGCTGTTTCCAGATGGGATGGGTTTCTGAGATTCATTTAGAAGTAAATAGTGATGGATTTTCTTGCTATTTGATGAAAATCACACCATGTATTTGTGAAAAATCTCAGGTTTATATGTGTTTTCAAAAAATTACTGTGCAATTATATAAGAAACCATTGTAGTCTAACTGAAGACCATTGATGAATGTAAAAAAAACCCAACCAAACAAAAAAACCCCAAATGAGAAAAAAATGAGACAAAAATATATATGCTTCAATTGGTTGGAATGGAAACTTTCTTGATCCATTTAGACTTCAGGGTTGTTAGATTGGAAGAGCCCAAGGGACAGAGGTTAGAGTGTCAGTAGCATTTGGCAGGGTTTCTGGAAGGCAAGATGCAGAACCATCAGTTGTCATCATATTTATCTGTATAAGCCTGACTGCAGTCACTAGAACACGACGGAGTCAGATTTGTGTTCCAATGTGATCTCCAAACATCATTTCAACACTTTTAACTTGTTTTAATTTGCTTCTGTGTATGAAGGCAAATGTAAATGTTCTTTTTCTAAATATTATTACAGACTGATGGAATTGTTAGGGTTAGAAGGGACCTCTGGAGATCACATAGTCCAAACCCCCTGCCAAGGCAGGATCACCTACAGCTGTTTACATGGTACCATATCCAAGTGGGTTTTGAATGTCTCCAGAGAGGGAATGACCATGACATCCCTGGGCAGCCTGCTCCAGTGCTCTGCTGCCCTTGAAGTAAAAAAGTTCTTCCTCATGTTGAGCTGAAACTTCTTGTGCTTTAGCTTATGTACATTACTCCTTGTCCTGTCACTGAGCACCAAAAGTCTGGCACCACCCTCTTGGCACCTGCCTATGAGATAGTTGTATGTATTGATGAGGCTCTTCTCAGTCTTTTCTCCAGACTAAACAGGCCCAACTCCTGCAGTCTCTGCTCATAAGAGAGATGCTCCAGAACCCTCATCACCTTTGTGACCCCCTGCTGGACCCTCACCAGTTAATGCTTGTTTTTCTTAAACAATGGAGATGGCAACTGAACACAATACTGCAGATGTAGCCTCATTAGGGCTCAGCCTGCTGACCACACTGTTCCTGATGCACCCCAGGATCTCATTGGCTTTCCTGACCACAAGAGCACTGGTGGCTCATGG